>JAEIGP010000394.1:12205000-12520000 GCA_018904095.1 Zaprionus ghesquierei | reverse complement strand
TACTGCGAAACATTTGATTAGCTGCAAATATTTTTAAGAACTCTATACTAAATAATATACTAAATAAATATAGTCATTTAATAACGTTGCTTATGCACTGTGAAATACCCTGCAAAGTGCTTAAAAATTTTTTTAATTTTTAAGGCTTTTTCGAATTTAAAAAAAAAAAGAATAATTTTTCGTGCAAACATTTTCTTTAAGTTAAAAAAACTTTAAAAAATTTTTAAAAAATTTCTTAAACTTTAAATCGTTTCCTTTAACATTTCCGCATACACAGTTATTGTTTCAAATATAAAAAAATATTATATAATTTTACTAACCGATTCTACTTTAAATTCCTCAACTCTTCAAACAACTCTCACACTGCCTGCGGTTATTGTTTTGCATTGTTGTTGCTGTTATTGTTGTTGCCGCTGTTCAATAATTCAAATTTAAATTTAATTTATTTATGCGCGAAAAATGGCACTTAATCAGCTTTTGATTTATTTTATGAGCTGCAAAATAAATACGCAAACCGAACGAAACGAATTTCGATCCACCTAGGCCAATCACCCGTGCAGAGAGAGCATGGCCCAGGTCGAGTTGAGTCAAACGAGGTTTCGTGCTCGGCTCCATTTGTATGCATTAGTTGCCACGCCCACCCACTGGAATTGGGGCCAATTTCTGTGTGCATGCTAATAAAAGCAAATAAAAAGGCAAACGAAGCAGTGGGCGGGAGGCGGGGCAGAACAAGATGAAATCATATTAAGGAACAAGAATTACAAATGACAACAATAAAAACAGAAATTAATTCGAAAAATTTAAATGACCCCAAAAAAAAAAAGAGGAAGAGGCCCCATAGCCACAAGGGGTCAACAACAACTTGGGGGGTCGGCATGGGGTCAAAGCTTATAATGAAAATGAATTTAGGGTCAATTGTTGTCGTCCCAACTCGTCCTGCGAGGCAAGGGCGGAGCCGTAGACGGACAATGTGCAGGCCAAAAAGTCATCAAAGAAATTCAATTTCGCAAAGAATCGATGGGGGCAAAAAAAAACGTAAAAATAAAAAATAAGTTCACTCCACTCCCTCCTCCTCCCCTCTTCCCCTTGCCCCGCCGCCTCTCTCGCTTGGCTTGCCCTTTCGCAGGCGGGCAAAAGTTGCGAACGAAGGCGGAGCAGAGCGCACGGGAAAAAAAACGATGGCAAATTAAATCGAGCAATCAAATGATCATAATAGGTTAATCAAGAACAGGAGCCGGGCAACCCTGGGCATCCCTGGGCGTTCCACCGAACCCCCCTCCTCCCCCTCACGCCACCCGAGCGGCCTTTTGCCCTTTTGCTCTGGCGGCGTCTCCAGCCTGGAGTCATTTGTCTGCTCTCCGTGCCGTACAATAGACAAATTGAAATCGCAAAATAGAAAAATGGCACTCACACACATTCACTCGCTCTCTCTCCCTCTCGCACACAAACACACGCACACGTATGCAGGTTGACATAGAGGCAAATAAATAAGTGCACTCAAGTATGTAATATGGGCAACAACAAACGGACCCTGGTCAGACAATGTCTGACAGCAGCGTTGCCTGCTCCAGTTTCCACTTCCTCATCCGGTTCCCCTCTCCCACTCTCCCACTCTCCCACTCTCTCGCTCTCTCCCTTTCTCTCTCTCTCGCAGCGACAATCGTGCGGCAAATGTAGCGTAAAATCGGCTACATCGTCACAGTCAGCCCACAAAATTGTTAGTTTCGTTCTTGTCTCGCCGTGACTTGCCTCGCCCCGCCCCGTTTCGCCTCGCCCGGCTCCAGCTTCGTAATCAGCTCCAAAAGTTTCGAGTTGTCGTTGCTGGGGCAGCTTCGGTGGTTATTTATGGCCAGCAGAAGCGTTACGCCGTAGCTGCCTTCATTTATTCACTTGCAGCACTCACGAGTACCCGAAAATATTCAGCCAATGCGGCAGATTGTATCAAGTGCAATAACACTCTACAACATAGGCTGACTTAATCACGTTATTCTTGAGATAATAAAGGTGCTTCAGGTGCAGCTAAGTGTTGCCAGATGTCAGAGAATTGTGTCATATGCCCAAATTGGACGCATTTGTGGCCCATATGGCATGAAATATAGCGTCATATGGCAAGTATGACCACTTGAGTCATAGTTTGTTGCTTGTCTGATATAGAATTTCAAAATTCAAACGAAGAAATATTTCCTAAAACCTGCCAGACATATGGCAATATGAAATGAGTGCCATATACAAGTATGTTACTCAGTTAAAGATGACTTATTTAAACGTCAGCGTAAAATATGACTTCATAAATTGTTGCCATATGTGTTTATGTGGGCATACATGTTGTCAAATGTTGACATACATATGACCAGTCAATATTTGCTGCCATATGGTGCCATGCAGACTGGTCATACTTGTTGCCATACACACTGGTCATACTTGTTGCCATACACACTGGTCATACTTGTTGCCATACGCACTGGTCATACTTGTTGCCATATGTTCTTATACACACTGGTCATACTTGTTGCCATATGTTGCCATACACACTGGTCATACTTGTTGCCATATGTTCTCATACACACTGGTCATACTTGTTGCCATATGTTGTCATACACACTGGTCATACTTGTTGCCATATGTTCTCATACAGACTTGTCATACTTGTTTTCATATGTTTCCATACACACTGGTCATATTTGCTGCCATATGTTCACATACAGACTGGTCATACTTGTTGCCATATGTTCTCATACACATTGGTCATACTTTTTGCTATATGTTGTCATACACACTGGTCATACTTGTTTTCATATGTTTCCATACACACTGGTCATATTTGCTGCCATATGTTCACATACTGACTGGTCATACTTGTTGCCATTCACACTGGTCATACTTGTTGCCATATGCTGTCATACACACTGGTCATACTTGTTGCCATATGTTGCCATACAGAGGAATATATGTCAAACTGCGCCCTACTAACTTTATTTAGAAGACAACTCCGAAACAGCTCATACGTATGGCAATATGACACTTACATAATTGGCTTGAAGAGCTTTCTATGGCATAGGTTGCCATGTCCCTCTGACGCCATATGACAATGAAAATAGTTTGAAATTCGGGATTCAAATTGAAAACCTCTGGCACTACTTAATGGTTCAGCGATAATGCGATCATTTAAAGATATAGCTATAGTTATAGCCACGGCAAACTGTAAACTACACCCTACCCTAAGCACCCCAAGATAAACTATTAAGTTTCGGCATCTCATATAATGCCACAATCACTGACACAATCGCAATCACAGCGCGCGTCTGACGACCCTGGCGGGCCATGGCTGCAGCAGCGCCCGCTGGGATTCGGTTTGAATTATGTGCCGCATTACGAGTGCCGTTGGCGACGGCGACAACGAGGAGCAGGAGCAGAAGCAGGAGGAGCGGGAGGAGCAGGAGGAGCGGGGCTGGAGTGGGACGCGAGTGCCACGCACTCACAAAACTTTAACACAAATTGAATTATGCAGTCGGCGAGCAGGAGGAGCAGCAAGAAGAGGATAGGGTAAGGAAAGGGGGCGGAGCCAGTGCACCGTGTGTGCCGCTGCCATTAAGCGAGCAGAACGACCCGAGGACGACCCCGACGCCATGAGATGCGATGCGCCGCGACGCTGACTTTGGCAAATGTAACTGTAATTTATTGAAATTTGTTGCCGCCGCCGCGAACAGAGAGCGAGCGAGAGAGAGCGAGAGAGAGAGAGACACACACAAACCTCGCCAAAAAACCAACTCAGCTGCCAAAAAATAAAAAACCTTGTCCCCCCGAACCGGAGTCATCCCGACAAAAAGTTTCGGTCACGTTTTTTGTCACGCTTTTGCGCTGTTCCCCTGCACCCAGCACCCTGCGCTCTTTGCTTTGGTCACCGAAAATTGCAACGGCGGTCAACAATACCCGCCGCCATAGTTTTTGGAGGGGTTACTCCGCAGCTTCCCCTATAATTTTTTGCTTCTCTTCTCTTTTTGTTTTGTGTTGGTTGTGTTTGGGTATTTTTCTATTTTCGTGTTGTTTTGCGCCGGCGGCTTTTGACGCCTACCCCGCACAACATTTCTGACTGCCCTCGATTTGTGCGAAACTAGCCAGAGATTATAATGACTAGGCAGGGTAGAGATTTCTGTGTATTTGGTATAGATTAAAGAGGGTTTACGGGATTAAAGAGATGTGTGAGAGTCATCAAATAAAGAGAGAACATTTGTTCTTCATCTGTGGCCTTTAAAGTTTTTATCGATTTCTTATGAAAATATATCTTAAGGATTATATATAACCATATACCATATTGGGCATGCAATTCTACCTATATTATTCTCTGGAAAATCGGTAAATATGAAGGTGATTCAAATGAATCTATTGCTCTAGTCTTTTAAATAACCATACTCCACATACATATATGTAATTCTTCCTATATATTCTGAGAGTAAATCTGAAAAAATATAGGGAAATTTTCAATGTTTCTATATCTTGAGCGATACGAAAATCCATACCTCACATAGACAAGAAATTTAGCGATATAATTCTAAAGAAAATATGAAAATTTAGAGGGATGATGATTCCAATCTTAAGCCTTTTAATACTTCATACACCACATATATATGAAATTTTGGTAATATTTTGCGGAAGAAAATCGTAAAATATAGAGAGATCCTTAATGAATCTACGCCTCTATTCTTTTTTCAAACCTTCTACTTTATAAACATGAAGTACATAAAAATAGCAGTGACATTTAGTAGCCACTTCAGTCTTCAACTTTGGCTCTTCCCTCTCTCAATATCGAGTTACCCATCTAAAGGGTATCTACCGAGCCTGTCTTCCTTTTAGTTTTTCCCCGCCAAACATTGTTCATACAACAGGCTGTCGGCAACGGCTTCCCGCCTCTTCCACTCTCCTACCCCACGCAGTGCATTTAATTGCAGAGCGACGACGCGACGTCCACGTCCATGTCCATGTACCACGTCTGTCCGTCCATCGCTTTGCCGGACCCGAGTCCTGTTTGCGGCCCCCCGAAAAAGTTTGCAGCTGCAGCGTCCGCGGTTGCATGCTAAAAAGTTTTAAGTGCCCCACTCGGCCAGCGGAGCCGACAGCGCAGACCCCAGGCTGGCACTCGCCCACTCCCCCCACTACTCCCCCGCCCTTCGGCTGTGACTCATCTTGCATACGCTGCGCTTTTCTATTAAGCATCCTGAGCTCGTCTCATTTGTTGCCTATTTGTCCTGGGCCTGGTCGACGCGGACATCGTAAAAATGCCAATGAGCCGACCTGAGCGCCGGGCATTAAAACTTTTCTCATTTATCAGTTGGCCCCCGTATCGGGCGATCCCTGCCCCTGCCCCTCCCCCTCCTCCCTTCTTCTGCTTCTACTGCCCGACAGCTCTGGCCATTTGCCGGCAGGTAAATTGATTGTCGCCAGCAACGAACTTCGATGGCTGTTGGTCACCTTGTCACGCTCCCAGACCGCCCGCTGTTTAATTGCTGTAGTAGCCCACACGGGAAGCTGGCTGGGATCCCAGTGCCGGACTGGGGGGTTTGGCGTCTCCCAATGTGTCGATTTTAAAAACGACAACAATGCGCGGTAAGTGGCAAAAGTTTTGGGTCAGTCGCGGGCAATGGCAGCGGCCACAGCCGGCGGAGGCTCGCAACGTTGCAGGTGGAGATGCTGTAACTGAAGCTGAGGTCGAGACTCTGGCGAAGACGGCGACGGAGACGGAGACGGAGGCTGGTTAATGGCCAGACAAACGACCAATTGGCCAAGTGGCTAATGAGCGACGGGCGGCCCCGATGAGAGACTAAAGGAGTGAGGAAGGGGGAGAGAGTGAGAGCTTTAGCAGCTTTAAGAGTAACGCGGTAATTGATGAGAGTCTATGACGATAGTATGTGCGATAGTAAAGGCGATAGTTTGCGCGATGGTGGCAGTGATAATCAAGGGTATATAACTTCGGAAAAGCAAAGCAAAGACAAAGGTAAGAGCTATCGTTAATCGAACTTTACATACTATACTTCTAGTAGTGAAAGTACGAGCAATTGTAATTCCCATAACGATAGTAATAACGATAGTTATAGCTTATTTGAGGCATGAGCATGTGGCAAAGTATTAGCTTGACCCATAATTTAAGCTATAATGCCAACAATAATATCCATGGTATGTATCAAAGTATCGTGAATCGAGCTATACTCACGATAGTAGTGAATGCACATGCAATCGTACTATCGATAGTAGTAACGATAGTTTAAGCACTATACCAAGTATATTAAAGACATGAGGAGCTGCCAGGGTGTTTGTTCAATCCATAATATGAGTAAATTTGCTAACAATTATAACGATAATATAAGAACTGCGATAGCTAACGAAACAACCAACGTTAGTTAAGCCGTTAGTGCAAAACGTTCTGCAGTATTTAAGCAACGATTATATTCGTTGAAAACCTCACATATTTTACTTATACGTATCCTTCTCCTCCCCCCATCTGCCCCCTTAATCCCCGTTTCAGTCACACACATTCGCGCGAAATCACATGCGCCACGGCAAGTTGCGAGAAATGCTTGGGTTTTCCTTTTTAATTTTCATTAATTTCAGCCGATTAAAGTGTCTTATTCACTAGGCATTTGTTTACAATTAACAAAGAGGGCGGCAGGGGGGGGGGCGGTAGGAAGGGGGAGGGAAGGGGCTTGTCGCGGTCCGCAATGTGCTTAATGAATATTCGCACATTAACGACGCACGCAACGTCGTGCACAGCGAGTGTCTCCGTCGTCGTGTGCTGTCTCGCTCTCGCTCTCCCGCTCTCTCCCTCTCTCGCTCATGGCTGACGCATTTGCTGCGCTAATGGCAAAAACAATAAATTCTCAGCTCACACACACTCGCACACGCACACGCACACGCACGGGCTGGCGGCGACTCTCCCAGCTGATGCATCCTTGCCTCGACGCTGTTGATATCCTTTTGATCCCTTTTTTGTAAATGACTTTCAGCATTTAAAATGCGGCAAAATGAATTGGCGGCGATTCCCTCAACGGCCAGCGCCGTCCCTCATTCCCTCATCCTCATCTCCATTCTCATCGACCCGGGGTCGCCTCATCCTGCAACGCGGGCGCTTTAGTTTAATTATTTGCGCAGCCAAAAAAATCAGCAGAAAAACAGAAAAACAACAACAAGGCCAACATGGGCAACAACAAAAAGGAAACGCGGCGAAAATAATAAATAATAATAACAGTTAATGCGATGCGCCAAGTGTTGATGGACGCAACTGCTCGCTGGCGGCACGGCAAGGGCGTTGGGCGTCGCGCGTCGGGCGCCAAAGGGCGTGGCAGGCTGCTGCACATGTGTCAATTAATTATAAAAAAACAAGTTTAAGTATGCCACGCAGGGGCATGGGGACGGGGCAGGCACGACTGCCGTGCATACCCTGTAATAGCGCAAAACTATCGGTATTACTATCGTATGCATTTTGTGCAGGGTAAGCAACACAAAACTTAAATGGATATTCTTTGGGGAATCCAGGCAACAATTGAAAGTATTTCATGCGATAGTTGCAACGATAGTATCTTTTAAAAAAAAAGAAAAAAAGTTTACTTGGATTTTTTCAAATTTTCCCTAAGTTTTAGTTCAAAAATTATTGGCAAAATGTACTTATATATGCGATAGTTGCATCGATAGTATCTCTTAAAATTTTAAATAAGTTTGCTTGGATTTTTTCAAATTTTCTTTAAGCTTTAGTTCAACAATTATTGGAGAAATGAACTTTTTTATGCGATAGTTGCATCGATAGTATCTTTTAAAAATTGACTTAAGTTTGCTTGGATTTTTTAAAATTTTCTTTAAGTTTTGGTTCAACAATTATTGGCAAATTGGATTTTGCGATAGTTGCAATGGACTTGCGATAGTTGCAACGATAGTATCTTTTTTTGAGAATTTAAATAAATTTACTTAAAATTTTTTCAAATTTTCTTTAAGTTTTAGTTCAACAATTATTGGCAAATTGGACTTTTTTATGCGATAGTTGCAACGATAGTATCTTTTTTTTGAGAATTTACATGAATTTTCTTAAATATTTTACGAATTTAGTTTTAGTTCAACAATTATTGGCGAACTGAACTTTTTTATGCGATAGTTGCAACGATAGGTTGTTTTCTTAAATTTAAATAAGCTTGGTGGAACTTAGTCTTATTTAAATAAATTTTGACTATCAATTCCTACCAATATTTACTTTTTTATACGATAGTCATGCCGATAGTTTTCTATTTTCTTCGTTACATTTTTGCAAACGCTTGAAATGACCCACAGTATCTCGCCTGTTGTGTGAGTTGCTCTGCCACACAGTCTCAATACCATCTCTACGTCGTACACACCCCATCCAGGCCAGCTTTACAGGGTATTGCAAATACTCACACTCATTTAAAAAAAAAAAACGCACTGTAGCCAAGGCAACTGAGGCGCCCCAGTGGAGGCTTATAAACTACACCGAGCCCGAGACCAAGGCACATGCTTCCCTCCCCCTTCCCCCACCCCACACACTCACACATTTTCATAATATAACGTTAATCATGTTGACGAGCCTCAGACGCAGCTGCCCCGCTTAAATGTAAACAACAACAACAACAAAGGCAACAAAGGCGAAGTTCGCCGAGGCCGCCTTGAGATATTCCCACAATTAATTTAATGCCCTGCGCGTTTCTGGGGCGCGCGAGAGAGAGAGAGAGAGAGGGAGAGAGTGAGTGCGAGTGCGAGCGAGCCTGTATTGTAAGCATCTTTTGAAGAGGGCAAACAAGCGACCATTTGTTAAAATATATTTAAATAATATTTACAAGCAGCGCCAGGCAGAGTTTGGGCAAGGAGTACGTACCGCATGTAGTTTCTATCGTGCAATCGCTTTCAATTATAACTGAGAAAATCACAGGCATCACACTTGAATGGGTTAGTTTAAAGCGAGTCAAGTTGATAGCGCAGACATAGGGCACTATGCGATGCAAATAATAAATTCCATTTTGCTGGTTTTGCCTCCTTTGACTTATTATATTAGAAATGCCAGCGCAATTTGCAGACTCCTGTTTTTCTCTCTTTTGCTCCCCTAATAGACGATGTGTCTACAAAGTTCTTTTGATGCTGCTGCAACGAACGAACGAACGAACGCTTGCCTGACTCTGTCTCGTATCCCTTTTTTTTCCTGGTGACGTCACATTCGAGCAGAGCATAATCATTTGGCTGCCCCTTGAAGTATGCAATGCAATGCGACATGTACATAAATAGGGCGGCCAGACGCCAGACAGGCACAAGGACAACAACAGCTGGAGAGACACATAGTGGGGGGGGAGGAAGCAAGTGATAGGCCATCGCCAGGCAGAGCAGGGACAGGCAAAGCAAACAAGCAGCCAAGCAAAAAGAAAACAAACACATCGCAGTAGATGGAGGACAAGAAGCACCAGAGCCACGGGGCGTGGCTCGTTGTGTGTGCAAAAACCAAAGCAATGCTGCACCGATGGCATTTGATAGACAAGCCCCTACCCCCCTCCCCCGTGCCTCACCTCAAGCCTGACCAACTGTCTGTCCGTTGGTCACCCGCACCTCCCATGGACGGCAGCTCTGAATGACATCGAACACGGCTCGGCAGGTAGCTCTCCCTCTTCCCCCTCCCCCTCCCCTACGATAATAACCGGCAAGCAAAATAAAGCAGAAAACAATCAAGAAGAAGAAGAAGAAGAAGAAGCAGAGCGTAGAACAACAACAGAAACTAGTACGAGGGGAATGCGAACTTTGTATCGAGAGCAGAATGTGAATTGATTCCACTTCGAACCTCGATTGCTTCGCTTGCTTTGACTTGGCAAGATGCCAAAGCATTTACAAGGGGGAATTCTCTATATTCCTAAGCACTTTAGATACAAAAATTACACATCAAAGCAATTATAAACACAATCTGCGCATTGTCTGCAGGGTATGCGAAAGTCGAGAGTGTGTCGAAGTTACTTCGATTGAGCACGTCAAAGAATCAAAACGAAGCTTCTTGAAATTTTCATGTTTTGCCTGTTTTGTGCTCTTCAAAAATTTAAAAATTGTGGCATCTAGAAAATTTAAACAATTTACTGCATAACCACCCCTTGCGAATATTTAAAAAAAATTTTATAAATTTAAATTATGCAATTTTTCGCTTGGATCGATAAGGCAAGTTAAAAATCGATTCCAAACAGATTCCTCGTTGCAATTGAAAAATTCCTGGCAAATATGCGAGATTTTCGAGTGCTCTTCATGCAGCCTAGCAAGTGCTTTTACGTAGTGCCTACGTAGTGCTATTTGCCGCCATTAAAGGCGTAAGTTCTCTCTCAATGTTTTTTGCTGTCTGCAACACCTGCATGAGTATCGCAATCCAGATTTCATTTGAGTTTTGTTTTTCGCTGCTCGTGTTTCGCTGACTGCATTAAATATAAATCTCTAATTGATTTTATAGCTGCGTTCATTCCAATCCGTTATCCACTCTATGGCATAAACTTCTCTGATTGTCTCTCTATCCATTTTCCCTTTTGTTAATAATATTTGCTATTCTCGCTGTTCGTTGTCCGGTTTGACGTTGCGATTTTCTCGCTCACTTTTATTTGGTTTTGTGCATGGTAGAGTTCTGAGTGTAGGGTAGTTTGCTTGGCTCACATGGTTCTATAATGCATATATATTCGTGAACAGTAGGACCAGTTTAACCGATTTATCTTTTCTGTCCCTTACTACCCCGCCTTGTGCCTCAATTGTGTGTGTGGGTTTGCATAGGGGGTATATCTTCGTGAACAGTAGAGCCAGCTTACCCGATTTCTCTATTCTGCCTCGTATTTAGTGAGAATTATCACTGAATCTAGGAGAGGTCGTTATATATGTGGCTATAAGCAAAAATATCGCACAATTCACTTCCATGATAAGTCGCGTTTTTGTCAACTTTTCCTGCTCTTTCTGTCTTGCATTGCACCTTTATGCCTTTACTTTCTGCTGTTGTTGTTGTTGTTTTCGTTATAGTCATTGTCCATTTTTCTCTTCCTCCCCTTCCCCCTTTGCCCTGCTTTACTATTTTTTTGTCGTCTTATCTCTTACACATGTGTTTGTCTGCGTCTGAAATATAAATATGTTCCTCGGCTTTACGCCATTTTTATACACTCGCCGCTTGCCGCCTGCCGCTGGCCCCTAACCACATTGCCACGCCCCCTCACGACAGTGTCGGCATCTTTGGCCTGGCCATCGACTCTTTACCCCTCTCTCACTCTCTCACATTTTCCTTATATTTCTATCTCTTTCAGTCATTCTCTTTTTTCGGCGTCGTGTGTTTTCAATGTGTTTGTGTTATGCAGTTGACGTGTGCTTATTTTCTATTCCGCTCCATATGTCACGCCAGTTCTCAGTCCGCAGCTCTTGTTGTCGCACACACACACACACAAGGCACACACACACACACACAGAGAGTGGGTAACAAGCGTCGCTTTGTAGTTGCGCCGCTCGCTTTCATTTCATTCTGTTTCTGATTCAGTTTCTGATTCTCATTCTTGTGCTGGGTAGGGCAAATATCCAAAGACGTTGCTTGTTTCTGTTATCGATAGTAGGGCCGAGAAACTAAATCGATATTGTCGATAAGTCTGCAAATTGCTAAATTTGGCTTTATCTTTCGTTTAAATTAGATCAGTTTCATTTTAAATTATGCTCAGGCGTGGCAGAACTGAAAAAGAAAGCTATCGATAATAATCGATAACAAACGATAGTTACCAAATGCTAAACTATAGATATGTTATCGCACAGTTAGGTTAATATTTCGTTTGTTTTTTGTTAACAATTGTTCACTTGTGCAGGGTATGCTGTAGTTGTTCACTTCTGCATAGAATTTTCGTGTTTGTTTACTTATATTTTTTTTTTGCCTGTGAATTTGCAGCATTGTTAGCGAGCGTGTGTGTGTGTGTGTCTCTGTGTGTGTTTGTGAAGTTTTGTTGTATAAATTGCGTTGGGAATAAGAATTGAGTTCTAAAGAGATTTAATGGCGTGTGCCGTCTCGCTCCCGCCTGCACGGTCTCAACTCGCATCTCTGCGCCATTGTTGGCCAAAAAAAGGAGAAGTGCAGCAACAGCAACAACAACAACAAGGCACGATGAAGAGCAGTCGGAGCAGTTGGAGCATCGACTGGCGACTGCCTTTTAAGCTGGCATCGCTCATATGCAGAGCATCTTGCTTCTTGGCTGCGCAGCCAAAAAGGCTTTAAAGCATTTTTGGCTTTGTCAATTCTGCATTTCCGTTCGCAACGGACCAAAAGCCAGCACATCCTTTACCGCCCCCCCCCCTCCGTCTCGCCCGTGACTGCTTGCCAAAGCAACGTTTTGTGTTATTAATGAAGACAGCACTCCGCATAGGCAGCTATCTCTCTTTCCCTCTCTCTCGCTCTCTCTCTTGCCTCTCCTTCTGTGTGCTTGTTTTGCGTTCTTTCTCGCTGTGACGGAAGTGACAACTAGGCATAGCTTAATTTGGCCATTTCGAGAGGACAATGGCAGGCAAAATGGTTTGCGGGTGTGGCAAGTATTGTGCACATGATTGGAGACCTTTGCGCAGGCACAAGACACAACAAAGCGAAGAAGAGAAAGAGAGAGAATATAGGAAAACAGCAAGATTTCATAGAGAATAATTTCATTATTCCAGTAAGCGGATTAATGGCTACAAAGAAAGCGGGAAAATGATATACCTTAAATTTAACTTCCAGTTAAACCTCTGGTTAACTCCATTTTGCTTGTCTAACTTATCTTTCAAACTTGCTTTCAATTTTTTCATTCCAATTCGTATAAATCTTTAAGACTGGCAACACTTTGCATTACCTTAAGTTCTCCCCTTAACTTCCAGTTAAACCTCTGGTCAACTCCATTTCGCTTGTCTAACTTATCTTTCAAACTTGCTTTCCATTTTTTCATATCAATTCCTGGAAATCTTTAGAACTGGCAACACTTTGCATTACCTTAAGTCCTCCCCTTAAACGTAACTTCCAGTTAATCCTCTGGTTAACTCCATTTCGCTTGTTTTACTTATCTTTCAAACTTGCTTTCCTTTTTCATTGCAATTCGTACAAATCTCTGGAACTGGCAACACTTTGCATTACCTTAAGTCCTCCCCTTAAACGTAACTTCCAGTTAATCCTCTGGTTAACTCCATTTCGCTTGTTTTACTTATCTTTCAAACTTGCTTTCCATTTTTTCATATCAATTCCTATAAATCTTCCGAACTGGCAACACTTTGCATTGCGTTAAGTCCTCCCCTTAAATTTAACTTCCAGTTAAACCTCTGGTTAACTCCATTTCGCTTGTCTAACTTATCTCTCAAACTTGCTTTCCATTTTTTCATATCAATTCCAATAAATCTTTAGAACTGGCAACACTTTGCATTACCTTAAGTCCTCCCCTTAAATGTAACTTCCAGTTAAACCTCTGGTTAACTCCATTTCGCTTGTCTAACTTATCTTTCAAACTTGCTTTCCATTTTTTCATATCAATTCGTATAAATCTCCGGAACTGGCAACACTTGCATTACCTTAGGCCCCTTAAATTTAACTTTCAGTTAAACCTCTGGTTAACTCCATTTCGCTTGTTAAACTTATCTTTCAAACTTGCTTTCCATTTTTTCAATTCGTTTAAATCTCCGGAACTGGCAACACTTTGCATTACCTTAGGTCCTCCCCTTAAATTTAACTTCCAGTTAAACCTCTGGTTAACTCCATTTCGCTTGTCTAACTTATCTTTCAAACTTGCTTTCAATTTTTTCATTCCAATTCGTATAAATCTCCGGAAATGGCAACACTTTGCATTACCTTAAGTCCTCCCCTTAAACGTAACTTCCAGTTAAACCTCTGGTTAACTCCATTTCGCTTGTCAAACTTATCTCTCAAACTTGCTTTCCATTTTTTCATATCAATTCCTATAAATCTTTAGAACTGGCAACACTTTGCATTGCGTTAAGTCCTTCCCTTAAATTTAACTTCCAGGTAAACCTCTGGTTAACTCCATTTCGCATGTCTAACTTATCTTTCAAACTTGCTTTCGTTTTTTTCATATCAATTCCTATAAATCTTCGGAACTGGCAACACTTTGCATTACCTTAAGTCCTCCGCTTAAACGTAACTTCGAGTTAACTCAAAGTTAACCACAGGTTAATCACACTTCTTAGCAAAAGCTGCCAACAAATGCAGTTTTGATTGAAATTAAACTGTTGATTAATTCGTATTAATGCAGCAGCCAGTTGCCCATGGGGCAAGTAGCATGTGGCATGTGGCATGTGGCAGCGGTGCAGGTGGCTTTGCTGTCATCGCACTCGGTTGCTCCAGTGCGACAATTACCCAAATACATGGATAGAACTGCACATTTACATAGCCCACTAGCTTGCTCTCACTCGCGTGTGTGTGCGTGTGTGTGCGCGTGTGCGGCGCGTGTGTGTGTGTATTCATTATAGAAATGTATCTCTTGGCAGCTGTTTAAAACCAACTGCAATCCGTTCAACGAACTCCTCACGAGGTCGTATCTCAATTGCCAGCACACACACACACATACACACACGCACACACATGCACGTTGCAAGTAGGAGCATTGGCCTGGCCAGGCACGACTGCAGCGACTCAAGAGGGAACGCGGCGGGGTAGGTAGTCAGAGCTAGGGTGCAGCTACACTTTGGAAGCTGCTGCTGGGTAATATGAAAATTGCACTGGCTGTTAACCCTATTTGCAGTTGCTTTTGTGCCATAAAACCAGGCGGGAGAGGGAAAGAGGGCGAACTGAGGTGCGAGCGGGTAGAGAGAGTGAGTCAGCGTGTGCCAGGCATACGCCCCTAAGCCCAAAGCTGTTGTTACTCTGACTCTTGTTGTTGTTGCTGCTGTTGTTGCTGCTGTTGTTTATGTTGATTTCGTATCATCAGAGATTTTTAGCTTGATGGCAGAGCAGCAGAGCACAGCGCTGAGCTGGCCTAGGCACGGCTAAGAGGCTTGGCTGGCCAAGTAGTGGGGCAACTCTGGCAAAAGCGTAGCATACTTTTCAGCGCAGCAACGTTTGCTGATTATATGACGCCCAGAGGAGGCAGCAGCAGAAGAAGAAGGAGAAGAAGCAAATGCAAGCGCAGCACAAAAACACATCGCACTGCAGACCACACACACACACACACACACACACGCCACAACATATCCGGACAGCTGCCAGCCGGACGGACTGCATGCCGGACAGACCACGCAGATAACAGTTGCGTTTGCTGCTCGCAGTTCGTTGACAACCTGTGCAACTGCAGACATATGCGTGCGTTTAGGGCCACACGCAGTCCCCCCTATCCCCCTCATTCTCTCCCCCTGCTAGCTGTTTTTCCAACGTGCTCGAGTATTATTTTTGGCCAGCGGCGTGTAAATCATTTTGTATGCATTAAATCGTCTTGCACGCAACAGTGAGACGACCCTCAGCTCTAGCAGCAAACTCATCCCACATGGCCAGAGCCCCGCACCGAAATCCCCCACTCCAATCTGTTCCCAGTTGTCGCTTTGCTTGCGCTTTGTTTTTCGCTCGGTTTTTAAATATTTTGTGTGTGTGTGTGTGTGTTGGGCGCTGAACACATGACTGGCCACGCCCACACAATTCCCAGCGACGCTTTGCATACAACAGAGGGAGAGAGAGAGAAGGGGAGCCAGCTTACCTGTCTTCGTTTCAAGTTGCCAACTCGAATAACCAAATTGCTTTGCCAACTGAAATTACACACGCGTATGTGAAGCCACAACAACAACAACAGCAACAGCAACGGGGAAAAGACAATACAACAAAATGCGCTGAATGTCGCGCGGTAATTTCATTAACTAAAAAAACAAACAATTACCTGAAGTAATATTTAGCATTTAGTGGCGCACTGCCTTTCCCTCTCTCTTCGTCTCTCCCCTCTTGTCTTTGTCAGCTCTGCAGCGCGAAATCAGCGCAGCGTAGTACGCGCATCCTGTGTGACTGCCTGAGGCCTGCCAGGAATGGAGCTTCACACAGGTTGCTCTGCATACTTTTTCTTTCATGGCAAATAGCATTAAAACAAGCAACGTTCCTAGCTTAAATGCACTTCAGCTAATAAGCAGACTGCATGGAGCAGATAGAACTATATGCAATGCATAATACACACATGTCTAGTGTGCTACATATATCATAATGCAACTATTAGTGAAAGAGTTGCAAAATGGCTAAAGAAATTAACCTTTGAAGCTCCTTAGTGCGAATTAGACTAGACTGAAGCTAGACTAAACTGAATGTAATTTAAATTGAAAACATGTAAGAAAAGCTAGAGTTGAGCGCCCCCGACTGTGAGATACCATTCGCCCAGTTTTGAAAGAAATTATCACACTTTTACTTCCTCTACACAAGTTCATC
This sequence comes from Zaprionus ghesquierei, assembly GCA_018904095.1. Taxonomy (NCBI): domain Eukaryota; kingdom Metazoa; phylum Arthropoda; class Insecta; order Diptera; family Drosophilidae; genus Zaprionus; species Zaprionus ghesquierei. The sequence goes on along the minus strand of JAEIGP010000394.1, from coordinate 12,503,610 downwards.
TGCCACGCATTGCTTGGATTAGATCTATCTTTGAATTTGTTTAGATTGAATCTATCTATGTGTGTTACAGCAAAACGTTCAAACTTTAATACTTTCGTCACACAGCAAACTCAAAAATTTATTAATCGATTTTTAGGGGCGGTGGGCGTGGTACCTCAAATTTGAAATAAACTCCAGGAGCTTGTGATGTTTATACACCTTCATGCCAAATTTGGTGTCTCTAGCTTTTATAATAGCTGAGATCTGTGTGTTCACACAGACGCGTGACGGACAAAAGGACAGACGGACATGGCTCAATCGAATATATATACTTTTTGGTGTCTGCCACGCCCCCTTCTGCCTGTTACGCACATTTGCACAAACTTAGTGTACCCATAAAAAATTAGTCTTTAAATTTCTAGACCAATCTTCTTCCATATTTGTCCGACTTCCCTTTCGCACATTTCGCAACTTTAAGTAAACGCCTAACCGACCGTTTTCTGCTTAAACAAAAACAACTTTATTTGCGGAAAAATCCTTTTATTTCTTTCGCATAATTTGCATGCACAATATTTGAATATTTTATTTGACAAACCGCGCGTCTGACGCACAAAGATATGCCGGAAAAACAGAGTTGGCAAACAGATTGCCCAATTTAAGAGAAAACAAATTTTCGGGCAAACTTTAAAGTCGCAACTTTTTGCAGTGCCGTTTATCTGGCTCCCTCTTTCTCTCTCTCTCTCTCTCTCTCTGTTTAACTTTTTAACTGAATTTCATGCCAAAGTGGCGAAAACAAAAAATAAACTCTCGCTATCTCTCTCTCGAGACTCTTGCGGACCATAAAACCCTTCAAGTGACTTGTGACAGGCTTAATTTGATCACCTATCCACATAGTTTATCAATAACCCAGCGAAATATGCCCCATTTGTCTTCCGAACTTGGCTCTATTATCGCAGTCATCGCTTAGACACTTTTACTTTTGCGCCCCGAAGCGTCCCACCTCCCCTTGCTGCTTCGACACTTTAATAAAGACAAATGCAAAGCTTTTTCCCAGCGCCGACAAGCGACCTGTGCGCCCCGGCCAACTTTATTAATGTTTCCTAAAAACCAAAAAAAAAAAAAAAAAAATGAAATAACCAAAAAAAAAGGCAGCCCGAACATTTTGCGGCTACTTCTTTTGGTGTCAACTGTCGGCTAATTTGTCTCTGAGGAAATCAGCTGTGGGCTGCAGCTGGACCAAACGACACGACAAGAGCGCAAAAAAAAAAAAAAAAAAAATTTTATTATGTTTGTTTTGAATATGTTTTCATGTGCCGAGTAGAGCCCCTCATTGGGACTGCCACCGGGGGGTTGAGGTTAGGGTATGACAATTAAAACGGCCACGCAAAAGGCCAAGGCGACCATATTAAATATTCAAGTGAAAACTTTCAACTGTGCTGGGTAAAGTTCGACATGCGAGTGGCTCGTTCTATGTTCTATGTTCTATGTTCTATGTTCCTATATTCTATGTTCTATGTTCTATGTTCTATGTTCTATGTTCTATGTTCTATGTTCTATGTTCTATGTTCTATGTTCTATGTTCTATGTTCTATGTTCTATGTTCCATGTTCCATGTTCTATGTTCTATATTCTATGTTCTATGTTCTATGTTCTATGTTCTATGTTCTATGTTCTATGTTCTATGTTCTATGTTCTATGTTCTATGTTCTATGTTCTATGTTCTATGTTCTATGTTCTATGTTCTATGTTCTATGTTCTATGTTCTATGTTCTATGTTCTATGTTCTATGTTCCTATATTCTATGTTCTATGTTCTATGTTCTATGTTCTATGTTCTATGTTCTATGTTCTATGTTCTATGTTCTATGTTCTATGTTCTATGTTCTATGTTCTATGTTCTATGTTCTATGTTCTATGTTCTATGTTCTATGTTCTATGTTCTATGTTCTATGTTCTATGTTCTATGTTCTATGTTCTATGTTCTATGTTCTATGTTCTATGTTCTATGTTCTATGTTCTATGTTCTATGTTCTATGTTCTATGTTCTATGTTCTATGTTCTATGTTCTATGTTCTATGTTCTATGTTCTATGTTCTATGTTCTATGTTCCATGTTCTATGTTCTATGTTCTATATTCTATGTTCTATGTTCTATGTTCTATGTTCTATGTTCTATGTTCTATGTTCTATGTTCTATGTTCTATGTTCTATGTTCTATGTTCTATGTTCTATGTTCTATGTTCTATGTTCTATGTTCTATGTTCTATGTTCTATGTTCTATGTTCTATGTTCTATGTTCTATATATTCTATATGTTCAATATGTTCTATATGTTCTATATGTTCCCTATGTTCTATATGTTCTATATGTTCTATATGTTCTATATGTTCTATATGTTCTATATGTTCTATATGTTCTAAATGTTCTAAATGTTCAATATGTTCTATATGTTCTATATGTTCTATATGTTCTAAATGTTCTATATGTTCTATATGTTCTTTATGTTCTATATGTTCTATATGTTCTATATGTTCTATATGTTCCATATGTTCTATATGTTCTATATGTTCTATATGTTCTATATGTTCTATATGTTCTATATGTTCTATATGTTCTAAATGTTCTAAATGTTCAATATGTTCTATATGTTCTATATGTTCTATATGTTCTAAATGTTCTATATGTTCTATATGTTCTTTATATTCTATATGTTCCATATGTTCTATATGTTCTATATGTTCTATGTGGTCCATGTTTAAGAGGTACCTCTTGTCTACCCTCACGCAATGGTTAAATTTATTTACTAATTTCTAAAGTAACAGTTTCATATGAGTGTGTTGTTGTCTCAGTGTCTCTGTGTGCGTGTGTGTGTGTGCGCGCATGGCCACAAAATGGCCGGGCGTATGCAAATGGTTTCTATCATGTTTCGTTTTCTTTTTTTCTGTTTGTTGTCTCGAACTTTTATTTAATTCAAATAGTTTTGGCTTTTAAATTTTTTACTGCCCACACATGTGTGTGTCTGCCTGTGTGTTGGATCAATTTGAATTGATGCGCTGGGTCAAGCGTGTGTGTGTGTGTGTTTTTGTGTGTGTGTGTGTGTGTGTGTTTTTGTGCTCCGTCGTTCTACTCGTAATGCATATTTCATACACTCCTCTATTTATGTGGGTATTTTGTTTATGGGCCTGCTGCTCACGCACACACACATACGAGCACACACACACACGCACACACACGCAGACACAAACATTTGCTAAAAGTCTAACTGTAGCTGTTGCTTTCGGAATAGTCTCTACTTAAGTGAGGATGTGCTTTATGGCTTAGCTGCGAATTTGAAGTCGAGCAGAAGTTTTCGAGTTTACTTTAAGTTCGCATAGTTGACATAGTATCTAGCTGGATTTGTAAGTGTTTGATGGAGTTGCAAGTGGCAGGGTTATGCCTAAATAGAGTGCAGTACAAGTTGGGGTACATAAGGTACATATATGTACATACCCGATAAATTATGCCTATCTAAGTAAAGTTTGAAGTTTGCTTTTACTTTGCCTTGCCTTATGCAGTTTGAGTGGAGCTACACAAGTTGATAGCACTTAAAAAAGTAATGAACCTATACATGTGCAGTTGTAGAGAGTTCTAAGCTCTCTACAGGGTATCTGCTAGTCGTGCACTTTGAATTAACATCCCTCATCTGTTCTGCTATAGCAAAGCATTCGTTGAACCAGTCAAAGCAGGCAAAGCACTTGTGCTTTCTCTAGTGCCAACAGCAACACGCACACCAAGACACACATGCACACACACATACACACACACACTCATAGCCAACAACCTACCCCCCTCCTTCCTTTGCCCCCCTTCCCTGCGCCTCTGTCTGTGGCGTGTTGAGTGACTAATAAAATCATAAAATAGCAGGTGTTTAGCGCGCCCTCTCTTTATACACATATGTGTGTGTGTGTGTCTCTCTCTTTGTGTGTGTGTGTGTGTGAGTGTAGGGGCCAGCACAGAGTGAATAGGTCTCGTTTCATAATGGCCGCCCGGCGTCAAATTTGATATTATTAATAACCCTTTTTCTAAATGAAATTCTGTGGCAAACATTTCGCTTGTCATTTTGCCAGGAAACGAATGAGACAAGAACATCACATGGCCCGCTACTTGGGCTTCCTTCTCCTGCTCTTGTTCTTGTTGTTGTTGCTGTTGTTGTTATTATTGTTATAGTTGCCAAGCTGGCACTCCACCCCACATGGCACCCCCTTCCACTCTCCCGCCGCGTCCCACTGTGCTTTGACAGCGGCGTTTTGGTGCTTTGATTCGCTGCTCCAAAAACGGGCGCCTATGAAAAATGATATGTGTGTGTGCGAGTGTGTGTGTGTGTGTGTGTAGTGTGCCCATTCTTCGTGTCGAGCTGTGCGCCATCTATGTGTGTGTGTGTGTGTGTGTGTGTCTGTGGCATGTCATACATTTTTCGTTCGTTTGTTAATTGAAAAATGTTGGCTACATGAGAAGCCGCCGCGGCGTCGCTGCTGCACAGTGGTACAAGAGCACGCGAAACGTGCTGCATTAAGTGCACAAAATTCTACACGCTGCTCAGCTGTCTCAAAAATTTATGGCAATTTTATTCATTAGATAAAAATTATTTGACTGCATTTTCGTGCTTCATTTCGCTGCAGTTGGCAATGCGCGACACGTTGCACTGTGGCTCCAATGCTGCCATTGCCAGTGCTGCACACACCATCAAAAACTTGTCAAAGTCATACTCACACACACACACACACACATAGACAGTGGCTCAACGGTTGCCATTTGTTTGGCAGTCATGTCTTGGAAATTATAATTTATAGCTTGTCGCCGTTGTCGGAGTGAAGTCGCTGCAGGTTCTGTGTGGCGCAGTCTTTAAGAGCTTTAATTTGAGAGAGAGAGAAAGGGAAAGAGGGAAAGAGAGAGAGAGGGAAAGATAGTTGTGAATAGCTGCACAGTGAGCAGATTACATCTATGGCAATTATCAGTATTTTATTTAGCATACAAACGAATGAATGCCGTATTAAATGTCAGAAAAAAACAATATGCTTGGCAAGTTTTATAGTAATTTACAGTTTTTGAGATTAAAGCAAGACAGAGAAAGCAGATAAAGCGATTTAGACTCTGCTTTGATGGACTTAACTGCATTTTGCTATATTATATTTATTTACTTAACTTTAACTTAAAGCAGTCGATGCAAAGGCAATTTAAAAGGGATAAATAAAATATAAGTAAAATGTTTTTTGAAAAATTTTAAATTTCTAGTAAAATTATTTGTAAATAAATAAAACAATTATAAGAAAATTAAAAGTTATTAAAGCAGTCAACATGTGATGATTAAATGTTTAAGTTGTAGAAAAATTAAATGGTATGTAAGTGTACTAGAATATACTATTGTATTTTTATACTTTACCAGGCTATACTCTGCCATACTTTGCCTGGACTTTAAAAAAATAAATTTATTATTATTTTCCCTATTATTTTAAGAAGTTGAATATATAGATATATAGCTATATATATAATATAGTCACAAAATTGTATTAATTTCTACCTCTTCATAACTAATTTGTTAACTTTTGTTTATGTAAGATTTTTATACCATTAATATAGAGTCGCACTAGCCATGTCCGTCTGACTGTCCGTCTGTCTGTTGCAATGCAAACTTTACTCTCAGTTTTAGCGCTATCTTGATGAAACTTGGTATACTTGCTTCATATTACTGCATGCTTTAAATAAGTCAGAACAAACCGGATCGGACCGATATATCGTATAGCTGCCATAGAACCTATCGGCCGATTTTTGTCATTTTTCAAGATATTGCCATCAAACTTTTCCAATATATATCTAAATATGCCTTTAAAAGGCTGTCAAAATTTGATCGAAATTAAACCGATATATCGTATAGCTGCTATAGAACCTATCGGCCGACTTTCATTATTTTTCAAGATATCGCTGTGAAACTTTCCTGGAATATGGTTAAGTATGTCTATTAAATGCTGTGCAAATTTTATTAAAATCGGACAGATATATCACTGAGCTATCGGCTGATTTAATATATGGAGTAACTGCAAGGGTTTGAAACCTTTGGCATGCCGTAAGTAGCCTTTCTTTCTTATTTTAAATTTAACTCTGTCTCTGTCGTAGTTGTATACAAGCTCTTTACCTCTCTTTCTTACCCTCTCTCGTTGTCTCTCTCTCTCTCTCTCTTTCTCCCTGTACTTAAAAAGTCTTTAGTTCATGTGGCCATACAATATGTATGCCATAAATAGTTGGCAGTACATGAATAATAAATTGATAAACATAAAAGACATTCGAACAAAGCATGTGCTCTGACATACTTGAGCTACAATTCCAAGTAATAGCTGTAACTATGAAGTGGAAACACACAGATATATCTCTGTCTGTGTGTGTGTGTGTGTTTGGGTAAAAATCACATAATTAGCAGAGCAGAAGAAGCAGCAGAAGCAGAGGAAGCCAACTGCGGCTGTGTATCTTAATCTTTTGCACTTCTTTCATGTTTTTGTTCTTGCTGATGATTTTCTTTTATGAGCCGGAAATTGAAAATATATATGAGCAGAGTGAAAGAGCGAGCGAGAGAGCGAGAGAGGAAATGAGCGGGAGGCAGATAGGCACGGGCAGATAGAACGTGCAACGTGCAGCAGGCAGCTTAATTAATTAGAAATATGCAGCACAGCAAATTGGCTTGGATAATCCAGACGGGGCAGTTGAGTGGCAGCCGCAGGCAGTGGAAAGGGAGGAGGAGGGGGGGAGGCGGCAGGAGGCAGGCCCAAACCACAGACGCAGCCACAGCCACAGCCTCTGCCGCAGCCAACAACAATTTGTGGCAAAAGGAAAAAGAGCCACAAAAATAACCGAAATTTTAAAAACTGCTGCTGCATGTCACTAATATCTCACACAGTGTGCGGAGGAGGCGGCGAGAGGAGGGCGTGGCCGTGACAGAGATGAGCAGATTGAGAGCCAGCAACTGTCTGAGTGTGTGTGTGTGTGTGAGTGTGGCCTGGCAATTAATTAGCAACGGAAATTGCGCTAATAAACTAACAAATTTACGAGCTACATTCACGCCAGCCAAGGCAGCGCTGCCTTGCCGAGCCGGGGCCACGCCCACTGCGCAGCGTACGCCCCGCGTCGACGCGGTTGCCAAGCGGAAACGCTGAAGTGGCCATCATTAAAAGGCAAAGCAAATGGATGCAACTGCAAAAGAGACGGAGGCGAAGACGAAGAGCGGGAGAGAGAGAGAGAGGAAACGACAACTGAAAAAGTAAATGCAGCAACAAAGCGAAATGTCCTCGGCACGAGAAGCGTGCGAGCGAGACAGCGATAGCGAGTGTGGGACTACGCGAAAGCGGAAATCAAATAATTTAAATCGCATTTCCGTTTTTGCGGCAACAACAAACGCCAAAGCTGATAAAAGTAAAACGCAAACATGTGTGCGAGTGACGCTACCCCACTCTCTCCCTCTCTCTCTCTCTCTCTCTCTCTCTCTCTCTCTCTCTCTCTCTTGCTGTGCGTGTGTGTGTGTGTCAGCTAACAATGCGAGCAGAAAACGCGCATTTCCTTTGAACAAAAGTCGCTGCCAGTCAGAGACAGCTAAAAAGGTGCAACGCATGTTGCGTACGTGTGCGTGTGTGCGTGTGTGTGTGTGCGTGTGTCTGTGCAACGAGCTGTCACTCTGCACTGACTCTGCGCTGACAGCTGCAGGTTGGCGCTGCGAATTGCCTCGCAACGGCGAACTTTAAGCGGACAGCGGCGAAAAGGCAAAATCGTTGATAAAACACACGCGGCAAATGGAATTTTCGAGTTACTCCGAAATATGTTTAAGTGTAGCGCACTCAACAGTTGGAGAGAGAGAGAGAAAGGGAGAGGGAGAGGGAAGCTTCCGAACTGTGTCTGCTTGTGAGTTGCAGCGCTGAGCTGAGATAACTTCGAAACCAATTTGAGTTTATCGCACTTGTTAACGCAACAGATTCACAGGGTGATTCGCCTGGTGCTTGTACTGAGTACCCGTGTGTGTGTGTGTGTGTGTGTGTGTGTGTGTGTGTGTGTGTGAGTACTCAAGCATACGCATATTGCGATAGTTTTGCTAACCGCAGCTACAACTTATTGCGTCTTTGCTGCTGTTTGCACGGCTACACTGTGAGAAAAAAGTGTGTGCGAAATTGAATTTATGCGGGAGGTTTTTTTTTACTTTGTTTTTTCCTGTGAGAATATTAAAGAAATTTAATTTTTGTTTATGGTATTTTGTGGCATTAAGTATAATTTTGTAAATTTTTTTTTTGGTATTTTATTTGTAGTTATCTGGTATTTAATGGAATAAAATGGTATTATTTTGTATTATATGGTACAACGTTGTCATTAGATGTTGGAATATATAAAATTATAAACTATTACATGGTTTATTTTTGGTATTAAAGTTAAATTTCATGGTATTTTTTTGGTATTATTTTCTTTTTTAAGGAATTTTATAAAATGAAATGATATTTTTTGCTTTCATGTGGTATAATTTATTATAATATAGTAGTTTATATGGTATTATGTGGTATTTTTTGGTATTTTAAATGAAATTCTATGGTATTTAGTGGTAATATTTGCAATTAAATGGTATTTTTCGGTATTATGTTATATTATTTGTTAGTATATGGCATTTTGTTTGATATTTTATAATATTATCTGGTATTTTTTTGGTATTAAACTGAATTTTATGGTCTTTTCAGTTATTTTTGGCCTTTATAAGCTATTTTATAATACTGCATGAAATAAAATTGAATTTTTCGCTATAAGTTATGGTATTTTAAATGGTATTTTATTTGGTATTATGAGGTATCGTTTGGTATTTAATGACATTATGGTATTATTTGGCAATATATTTAATTATTATATACTTTTTACTTTCCTATTTACGTTTCGACCTTTTCTCTCAGTGCATGCTTAGACATGAGAGACTCATGCGACTTGTTGGCAAATGATTTGAAAACTCATAAACAAGTTCAGCCGCTCAACGACAGAAAGACAGAGGCAAATAAAGAAAGAGTTGGCACGAGTTAGAGGGAGGCTAAAACTTAAAGAGAGAGAGGGAGAGAGAGATGGAGCTGCCTGTTCAATTGATTCGAAAGTAGTGCGCCAAAGTCAAAGTTGAGCTCAAGTGATCTGTACAAATGCAGATTTATAGCTATTTGTATCGCTCTAATCGGGATGTAAAAGAACGTAACGCAATCAAAATTGAGAGAGCGCTGCAACAGTTGACACGAAGCTAGGCAAGGGGGGAGGGGAACTTTTGGCAGGCACTGTCAACAACACTGGCAGCTGCCGAGCTCGACACCCGCACTGCCTATAACCTGGACACCTAACTCCCCCCCCCCCCCCCTGCATCCTGCCAGAAATATGGCTAACTGACATTGCCCACTTGGCGCCTTGTGTGTGGCTTGCCATGAAATACAGCTACATTTTTCAGGCAATCATTGAGCGGGTACCCCCTTTCCTCCCGCCCCCTGCTTCGGCCTGCCGCCCTCTAGTGATGCTGCTCATCTGCATGCACAAATGCAATTTCACATGAACACATACATTGTTGCACACATTTTACGCTCTATCTGTGTGTTTGTGTATGTGCGTGTGTGTGTGTGTGTGTGTTTTGCTGCTGGTTCTGTTATTCCGCAGCGGAATTTCATTTATTCGTTTTCGGTTTTTCGTTTGCCCCTGTGGGCTCTGTTTTCGTTTCGTTTGATTTTCGCTGCTGCCTCCGCTGCTGCTGCCTCCTCCGCTGCTGCCTCCGCTGCTGCCTCCTCTGCTGCTGCCTCCTCCGCTGCTGCCTCCGCTGCTGCTGCCTTCTCTGCTGCTGCTGCTACCTGAGCAACCTGTTCTCCGCTTTTGCTGTCGCCGGCGGCGCCACAGCAGCAGCAAACGGGGGGGAGGCAGCAACAGAGGCAGCGCCAGGGCCCACATGCTTCGCGTATTATCAAGTAAACATCCGAATCGTTTATACAACTGTTGCCAATCTGTCGACGTCGACGGCGACGCTGGCCTCGCTGCTGCCTCGGCTGCTGCTCCTGTTGCCAATGACATTTTCGCCCAGAGCCCAGAGCCCAGCGCAGCAGAGCAGAGCCGAGCAGAGTGCGGAGCGCAGCATTCGACCTGCCCGTCGTCATTCGCTAGTATCACAAATACACAAATACACACACACACACACACACTCTCTCGCACACACACACACACATCCGGACTGGCAGCCCAATTGCCGGCGGCCGCTTCAATCACAGCGGCAAAGCAATTTTTTATGCTTCGTCGCCGTGCATTTGATTTGTTTTCGTTTTCGTTTTCATTTTCATTCTCGTTGATGTTTTCCGTTTTTGGCTTCGAGCGGTGCCAAGTGGCAGCCAAACGCACAGCACGGCAGCAACAACAACAGCAGCAACAACAACAACGAGATCAACAACCGACAACAAGGGCAAATAACGTGTAACATTAATTTTCGTTATGCCTTTGCAATTTTCCAGCCAAAAACGGATGTGCTTAAATGCTGTCTCCCTTTTGAACCGCTACCTGCAGCCCCTCCCCCCTCCCCCCTCCCCTCCACCTCCCCCTCCCACTCAGCCTTCTCTGCTGCCGTTGCCATGTCAGCTGCAAAACATTCTACACGCTTTCTTCATCTTTTCCACTGCGAACTCCTTCGGCCTTTGCGCCTTAAATTGTGCAAAACAATTTAATTTGATTTTTGCAGCTTGCCTACGTTTTGCGGCCTTTTGTGCAAGTATTTTTTAGACTGAATGTTTATGGCAATTAAATTGGACAAAAATATTTGGCAGCAATTTGCAGAAAGAGTTGCAAAAAAATAAATACGAGATTTCTTCACAACTTTGAGCTGTAAATAATTGAATTAACATGCAAATTAAAGTAAAAATCTTAAATAAATTGGGATTTGCTTACTTAAACATTTTGTTCTTTATTACTTTGCAATAACAAAGCAGCTAAGAAAGTTTTCATATGCCCACGAAAAAAGTGTTGCCTACTTTTGTGCGCAGCGCAGGCAGCAAAAAGTGTAGCATACTTTTGAGCGCCCGTGCGAATTTACTTGATACGAGCATTTTGCAGCGCTTTCTTCGATTATATCTTACATTATTTTCGGGCTGCCAACGAAATTGACAATAATAACAATGGGCAACAACAACAGTGGGCTGAAATCATCGAAAATCGAAAACAAATAGCAAAAGCAACTAACGAAAGCTGCTTCAAAATGCAAGCAAGCACAGCAAGCGATCAGTTTGCTGAAATTACAATGGGGAGCTGTACAGCACACACAGACACACACACACAGGCCAGTGGGAGCTAAAATCTTTGCACAGCCATCTCTGCTGCGCTGCTGTGCAATTTCCCTTGTCAAACAAGCAAGCCAGGCACCTGCCAACAGACCATTGGCCGTCTTGAAGAACGAGTTCAGGCCAAGCCATCCATCATATCACGCTGCCATGCTGCAGGCCAGCGCCAAGCAAGTGTCAACATAAGCAGGCAGCACAGTCCCCCACCTGCCCCCCACCCACTTGCCTCTACGTTTTGTGGTATTGATGTGTCTCCTGGCAACTTTGTGATTGCATTTCGATAGAGAACCATTGCTATTACCCGCCGCCGGCAGCTACTTTGCATGCCACAAAATTTCTTGTGCATTCTTGTTGATGCCACAAATAGTTGCTGGCATATACGATGTTAGTCGAGAGCTATATCGATACTATCGAACTGCCTGAACTATCGTGGCCAAGTAAGCTGAACAAAATCGAGACATATGGCCGCACAGCTTTAGTTGGGCAACTTGTTCGGAAATCATTCTTGCCACATGACAAGGCGACGTGACCCACAGCACTAGACAAAGCCAGGCAGCCAAAATTGTATTGTACTTGTATAATATGCCTCGGACAGCAAGTCGGCACCGCAAGCCACGTTGAAAAGGGAAGAAAAGCGGGTTGCTCTGTCTGTTGAATAGATCGCATGCCGACTGCCGCTGCTGCTGCTGGTGCTGACTGCTGCACTTCCGCTCGGCGCTTTACACTTCAATTATCTTCAATTTTCAGCAAATGTCTCAAGAACAATAGCCCTGCTGATTGGAATTCTTTAACTCGCTGCATGTGCTGCATGCTGTTGCCCCTTGCCACAAAGTACTCAGCCCCCCCTCTCACTCGCTCTCTTGCTGGCCAAGCCTGACGCTCTGCCTTGTGGCCTTTGTCTTACGGCTTGACTAGTCTAGTTGCAACGAGCTGCTGCTGCCGTTGTGGCACTTGTTGTTGCTGTTTTCAGCTTTGTTTTTGGCTGCAAGACAGTTACAAATGCGACAACATTGTTGCCTGCCTTGCTGCCCCTCCAGCTGCTGCAAGGAAGGTTGGGGTTGGGGTCGGGCTTGGGGTCTGCTGCTGCAGAAAGTGCAAATCGAAGCAGCGCCATTGCCATCGCTTGCTGATGGCATTCGCTTTATTTGCTTTTTGCTCATTTTGTTGCAATTGTCGGCGAATTTGTTGCAATTTGATTTTCTATTACAAAATAATTTGCACAAATATTTGCACAATGTGCATTCTTTTTCACGCATAAACACGCACACATGTTCGGCGTGGGGGGATGTCCGCTGTGATTGATAGCAGCAATTAAAGTCGAATCGATTTAAATTATACGCTTAAATAGTATGGCATATATAACAGGCTAATGAAATGCATATAGGAGGAATTTGTTGCATGCATGTTATGCAGGGGCAAGTTTGCATATATAAATACATGATTTTATGTTAATAAAGCTCGTCAATTTCACACTTTAAATAGCTCGAAATTTGATGTAGTTTCAACTAGTGTAAAGCAGGCAGCTCTGAGCGTAATGAGCAATAGCATTCCAGTCGATTTACTCCTAATCTGTCTGTATGAACACCTTAAACTCAGAGACTCCACGAGCTAGAGCTGCCACATCTTGGCTGCAGTCCTTCTACTAGTTGCGAGCTAAGTTCGCATCATCTACACTGCGACAAACTGTTCATTTGGCTTGTTAACCTCGACTAAGACAGCGGCTTACGCGCGGCGACAATGCAAATCCTGTTTGTGTACGTCATTAAAATGCCAAGTCAAATGAGATTTTAACGCTGCTGCAGCCTAGCCAAGCGAGTCAGCGATGCCAGCCAAGCAAGAAGGAATCACCCGCCAAGCCAAACGGGCAGCAAACAAACAAACCGAGCAATGAAATCAAACAACAGCAGCGGCAGCAGTGCACAGTGCACAGTGCACAGTGGGTGGGCAGGCATCTTCCCTGCCTGCCTGGAGACTGGGCCGGCCAAGCAGGAAGCGGCAAAAGAGCGTTTCGTGGAAATTGACAATAGCGCAACGAAATGAATCTGCAGAGACAGAGAGAAAGAGTGAGAGAAAGACAGACAATGGGCAGCAGCATTGTCATTGCATATTGATTGCGAACGGGGCCCCGACTCGCGGCTCAATAGCTAACCCTGCCCTGTCCTGTACCTTTCTCTCCCCTTCGTCCTGCTTTGTGCCTCGTTCGAAACAGTCAAAGCTGCAGCCCCAACAGTGTCCTGCATTGGGCAAATCAAATTGATTTCGAAATCCTTTGCAGAAAATTTGAAAAAGACGATGGGTGGGAGTGCCTGCAAAGGCAGCTCGGGGCGTGCTGAGCTCTCGATCTCAGCTTGAACTGCAGCCTTTGCAGCATCCTTGGTTTATTGTCGCTACGAATTTGGTCATTGCCAATTTTGTAAGCGGCTTAAAGGTGTCCATTCCGAGTCATTGGCTGGCCACACGCTCATCTGCCCATGCACCCATCCGTGTCCGCTAGGCAACCCGTTGCAATTTGCAACATTTAAGTCAAAACACAAAATGTCACATAACTGACCACGACACGAAAACACAAATTTGCATTCATGCAACTCATTCGTTGGCGTCGGGTATGTGCGACTAGAGGTAGAGGTGGACGTTGAGGTAGAGGTAGAGGTAGAGGTAGAGCTAAAGCTAGAGGTAGAGGTAGAGGTAGAGGTAGAGGTAGAGGTAGAGGTAGAGGTAGAGCTAAAGCTAAAGCTAGAGCTAGAGCTAGAGCTAAAGCTAGAGGTAGAGGTAGAGGTAGAGGTAGAGGTAGAGGTAGAGGTAGAGGTAGAGGTAGAGGTAGAGGTAGAGGTAGAGGTAGAGGTAGAGGTAGAGGTAGAGGTAGAGGTAGAGGTAGAGGTAGAGGTAGAGGTAGAGGTAGAGGTAGAGGTAGAGGTAGAGGTAGAGGTAGAGGTAGAGGTAGAGGTAGAGGTAGAGGTAGAGGTAGGGTGGGGTAGAGGTAGAGGTAGAGGTAGAGGTAGAGGTAGAGGTAGAGGTAGAGGTAGAGGTAGAGGTAGAGGTAGAGGTAGAGGTAGAGGTAGAGGTAGAGGTAGAGGTAGAGGTAGAGGTAGAGGTAGAGGTAGAGGTAGAGGTAGAGGTAGAGGTAGAGGTAGAGGTAGAGGTAGAGGTAGAGGTAGAGCTAGAGGTAGAGGTAGAGGAAAAGCTGGAGCTAGATGATTGATTTTCTAGAAGGAAGGGGCGTGGCTCAATTTTAATACAAATTATTTGAGCTGCAATACGCACTAAAGTTATAGCGAAACGTGTTGACCCCAGCTCTCATAGTCTCGAAGATCTAGATGTTCAAACGGACACACCTATGAACAGACCTTGTTGAAGAACACATTCTAAAACTTCTGATTTTATCAAGAGATCCTCGAATTCTAGCTATAGAGTGCAGCTCTAAGCTATACAATCTGTTCCCCATTCAATCAATTTCTCACTTAATATACCCCACATTGCCATTGCAGGGTATTGCGTACTCCGCCCCAGTGCTTTGCTTGCATTGTTCACATTTTGTTTTATAGCGTTTTTAGCTGCATTCGACGACCACAAAAGCGTATTTAAAATACTGAACACGAGTGTAATAAAAAATGGCAACAGTTGCGCGATTGTTGCATGCAACTTTCTGCGGTTGACCGACCGACCAACCGCACACAGCCAGAGAGAGAGAGAGACAGCAGGAAAGAGGGAAAGAGAGAGAGAGAGAGGAAGTGAGTCGCCTCACTTTGGGGTCTGGCAATTTATGGGCCCCTGAGCAGCTGAGCGACAATCAGAAAATGAGCAAAACGAACCGGTTACCCGTTTGCCTTCGCCTGGTGCGAGATTCGAAAACAATTAGAAAATCGTCTAGTATCGAGAAAGAGAGAGACAAAGAGAGAGAGAGAGAGAGAGAGATAGCGACAGCGTCGATGGGCATTTGTCTAGGGCTTTATTTATTGTTTCGCCATTAGAGCATGTGGAAAATCTAATCAAGCTGCGACTCGACTCGAGCAATGTTTGTGAATCATTCGAATGTGAACAATAAAATGCATTTTGAGTGGGACAGGGGGAGAGTAGGTGGAGGGGGGAGGGGGAAGGGGGCGGGGAGGTAATTCAATGAGGCTGTCGGTCATATTTCAATCAATGCAAATAACTGAAAATATTGCATAAAAATCTATCGAGCATGAATATATTGCACGAAATGCGAGTACTCGCACTTGCATTCACACTCACACTCACACTTGCACTCGCAGCGCATTTATTTAAATCAAAATTCCGAATCTATATCTGAATTCGAGTCTGATTCGAAAACGCATTGCGCAATGGGAATCGAAATGTCCCCATGGACACAAGCTAAGCCGCTTAAGAGCGAACAATTTTCTGTTTGAAGTTTAAGTTGACAACTATGCGAGCTTGAAGAGTCAAGAATGTTGGTGCAGCTGAAGCGTGCTGCACTAGAAGATACCCTGTAAATAGCCTAAAATTTGTCTAAAGCAAAAGTTGCATAGTGAGTGCATAATCGGGCTTAGTAAGAAAACTTCTTCTCTTCCTTTTCCTTCCTTTCTCTCTCTTTCCCACCAGGCATACCCCTTTCACACTACTCTCACTTACAGGGTATCTTTGCAAAACACTTTGCGTTAAGCCGAGGAAAATGTTTTCTTACATAATATGGCAAAGAAAAACATTTGAAAATTGTTTAAATCCGTTACGATAGAAGGCAGGAAAAACTCTACAAAGAAAAAAAACTCTAAAAATGGCTTTAAAAACATGTAATAGAAGCGCAAGGTTATAGCCATCACACACACACACACACACACACACTAACACACCCGTGCACATGAGTTCATGGCAAACGTATTAAAATCGATCGCATAATCAATGGACAAAATCAAACAAGTTCGGGCTCGGGGCGAGCACAGTCGAAATATATTGGCAAATTGAATAATTTATGGCTAAAACATATTTAATTAAAATTGCTGTAAACATCTGTCGCAGATGTAACTGCAGATTGCACAAGTTCGCCAGTTCGCCAGTTCGAAATTCGGTCGAACAAGCGCATTGGCATTGATTAAGTACCACGACATCTAGCCCGATCCGACGCTGGCGGCCGACAACCCGACATAAATCTGCCTCGAATATAAACAATGACCGAAACATATAGTTGTGTGGGCGAGTGTGTGTGTGCGCGAGGGTTGCCTGTAGAGTTGGGTTGAGTTTAAGAACTATTGTTGGAGCTAGAGTTCATACAAGCTGAGCTTGAGCAGAACATATGCACACATACATATACACTTACTTTTTATCAATTAAAAGTCTAAAAAAATTTTTTTTGCTTATTAAGATACGCACTGCTATGTTAATGAGCAGCCAAAGACTGATGCTTCTAGCAAAAAGCGTTGTTCATTTGCTCAATTCTCGCAAATCTAACGGGATTTTTTCGTTTCTTCCTTGTACACATTCCATTCTACAATAACAATGCGTACAAGTTGAAATATTCGTAACGGAACTTGAAAAAAAAAACGTATTGCTTGATTGCATTTCTTGCACTGCTATCTTTGTGAACACAGCTGTATGTACTATATAGGAACTTCTCATACAGCCCTCGCCTATGAGTTAGGTGTCTTAATGGTGTACTTGTTTTCACTTGACTTCATATAAGTGTCAGTTTGTACCTCGCTCAAAGTGGGAAGCTTTCTGCCAGCATTGAGAACTCTTTAAGCGACCCTCGCAATAGTATGCATATCAAAAAGTAATGATTTTTTTAAATTCTTTCCAAAAATGAACAAAATTTGCATATT
This sequence comes from Zaprionus ghesquierei, assembly GCA_018904095.1. Taxonomy (NCBI): domain Eukaryota; kingdom Metazoa; phylum Arthropoda; class Insecta; order Diptera; family Drosophilidae; genus Zaprionus; species Zaprionus ghesquierei. The sequence goes on along the minus strand of JAEIGP010000394.1, from coordinate 12,486,509 downwards.
TAATCGTGTTTTTACTCTGCTGCCACCTACTGCACAACTCTTCGTACGGCCCTCGCTGTTGGTTTATGTCTTAAAGACATTTCATCGCACTCGCTTTATAAGCTACACAAGTAGCTGACACTTTTACATTCGTGCAGCTGTCTTGTGCTCAGAACTCTTCGTGCAACCCTCGCTCATAACTGCTATTCTGCCTTAAGAACCCATAGCTTTAGTTTTTGAATGCATAATCAAACTGCAGCTTTAAACATGCATATATGAAACTGATTTTCTAACACACCAACTGCCTAAGCTGCCCTCGCTAATAGCTCTGCATGCTACATGTTGCATATTGTTTATGCCTCGAATGATTTAAGCAGCTTACGACATTTTTTTTGCTATTGCAATATTTGCACTAAATTCGCACAACAATTTCCCAAAAAATGCGACAAACTAAAGCGAAACACATGTGCACAAATAACTGTAAGCAGAGAGAAAGAGACAGGGAGAGAGTGAGCGAGAGCGAGTTGGCTTAAATGCAATGCACATATTTGTTATTTGCGACTAATTAGTGCAAAATGTTGCAATAATTATTTTGGGGCCAACAGGCTCGATATTATAATTATTTGTGTGTCTTACATGGCATGTAAGACAAGAGTGCCCAGGGGCGTGGCAGCAGGGGGGGTGCCTGAAGTGCTTGCCTGGGTGCGAGCGTGTGTGTGTGCTTGAGTGGGTGAACGCTTGAATGAGTGTGATTGCGTGAGTGCTTAAAATGTTGCCAAGCAGGGGCGGAGGCAAAGGGGGTGGGGGTGCGCACTGTAGCTGAGGCGCCTGTCGAAATTGAGTGTAAATGTCGCGGCAACTTATGCCACACACGTCTACGCACTTGCTTAATATTGCGGCAAGCGCGATATGCTGCCAGTTGGAGCCGCAAAAACCGAAACGACAAAGACAAGTTGGGGCACGCCCCACGCCCCGCACTCTCCCTCTCTCCCTCTCTCTCTCTCAGCCACAAGTCAGCAGCAGGCAAAGCAGCGGCTGCAGGCGCTACGCTGTGTAGTGGTTGACGCGCCTCCCCCGCCCTCCCCCTTCCTTGCGCTGCCTGCCACATCTGCCGGCGTCGCTGTCGCGAAGGTGTCGTGTTGAACATGTTAGGTGTCTTGTCGCTTATCATGTTAAGTGGCTGCACCGCGTCTACGTGCCTCGCATGTGACTCGGCAGCGCTGTCTATGGTAATTTTCATAGAAAATATGTAAAATTCGCCAACGGGCCGAGAGAGAGATGGAAGAGAGAGAGAGAGAGAGAGAGGGAGAGGTGGCAAGCAAAGCAACTGTAGAAATTAGCAAGTGACAAACGTAAAACGTAAAACGGCAACAAGATTCGCCACTCGTCGTTCTCGTGCTGGCGACTTGGCCACTTGGCCTACTCCTGCCAGGCTAATTTCCCTTTAAAGTGTTGCGACTCCCTCTCTCTCTCCTCTCTCCTCCCCTGCTTCTCCGCCTGCATGCAGCCAGCACAAGCTCATTTGCACCTCATTAAATGCTGCCACTCGACCTGATGACGACGCTAAATCACAACGGCCCTTCTCGCTCTCCCTCCCCCTCTCCTTCCTCTCTCTCTCTCTCTCTCCCTCTCTCTGCAGCATATTCTTGAAAATGCAAAAACACACAATCTTCTCGCCCACCTCCCCCCCCTCTGCCTTCCCGCCTCCTTTCTGGCATTGTCTTTCTCGTGGCAGCTAAAGTTGGCAAAGACGTTGCTGCCTGCGTCCAGAATAATCGGAAATATTAACGCGATTTTCGAGTGGAATAATGCAAGTCCGAGTGCAACACACTTTTTTATGGCATGAAAACAAGTTGAAAAAACTTCTTACAGCACTTGATTAGAGTGCAAGAGAGGAAGAGAGAGAGAGAGAGAGAAGAAGAGACGAGCGAAACATAAAGATTTTTTGCGCTTCAACTTTTGCTTCTTTATGACTCGCAAGAGCTGACACATTTACTCAAGACCTTCGGCCAGCAAGTTGCTCTATATATAGTACTGCATAAAAATAGTAAATTTAATCAAGATCGGAGCAGTTTATCTTTAAGTTTTGGCAGTACGGATGCTTAGCTTAGTAAGGGAAAGTAGAGGAACAATAAGTTAGCAAGCGCTACTTATACTTCTGCTTGGTCTTAATTACTTGTGAACTAAGATGCCAATACTTTAGAGCTTCATGCTGCAAGTTGTGCTATATATGTTACATAGACCATGCAATTTTCATAAGGATCGAAGCACTATAACCTTCAATTTAATCAAATTGTTTAAGTGCTGCTCGGCTAGCCATGAGTTGGCAAGCGCTACTTCTTCTACTTTCTACTCTACATATCGAGCAAACCAATACACACTTGATCAAGATTTTCAGCCTACCTATTTATACATATCTACTGCATAGACTACCCAAATTTCATGCGGATCGATGCACTATAACCTTAAGTTTGGCTACATATTGTTAGGCAACCTATTACAGCCATAGCTTGCAAGCGCTTCTTTTGCTGCCGCTTTCTTTAAATAACTCGCCAACCAGAACACATTATGCTAATATTTTCAGCTTGTAAATTACTCTATATATATTGTATAAGCAAGCCAAATTTCAATAGGATCGGCCGAATATAACCCTTAATTTGGCAACGCTTTGTTAGATGCTAAACTCAGCTAACACCCTGCAAGCGCTTGTTGCTATGCTTCTTTTACTTGATTATTTTCCCAACCAAGGCAGATTTAGCCAAGAGCTTCATTTTACAAGTTGATATATATCTTAAGCATATTCGCTTCAAATTTCTCCAAGATCGACGCACTATAACCTTTGGTTTGGCCACCAGCTGCAGGTGCACCTCCTCAAGCTCAGACCTTGCAAGCGCTTTCACTTTTGCTTCTGCTTCTTCTTGATTGCTCGCAAACCAAGACACATTCACTCCTAATCTTCAGCCTATAAGTTGCCCTGTTCATCCTGCATATACAACCCAAATTTCCCCAAGATCGACACACTATAACCTTTGGTTTGGCCACCAGCTGTAAGTGCACCTCCGCAAGCTCAGAGTTTGTAAGCGATTTCTCTTCCACTTCTTCTTCTTGATTACTCGCAAACGAAGACACATTCACTGCTAATCTTCAGCCTATAAGTTGCCCCATTTATCCTGCATGTACAACCCAAATTTCCCCAAGATCGACGCACTATAACCTTCACTCTAGCTATCGGCTGTAAGTGCATACCAGCAGATGTTGTGTTTGCTCAGCACGTTCGCGATTGTGGCCACTTGTGTGTGTGGCATCTTAAGTGGCGCCACAACGCAATCCAACATAATCTCACATAATCCTTCATTATTCATGCGATTTTGGCTGAGCAAATGAATATCGTTGCTGAATTAGTTGCTGATTAACGCTACTTGCTACTAGCAGCGGCAACTGTTGCTGCTGTGCTCAGCAAATTGCAGTTAATGTTGCTGTTGCAGCTTGTGTTGCTGCTACTTAGCTGCAACTGGCAATTGGCAATCAGTTGCCATCAGGATGATTGACTGGCTGCCGCCCGCAGGCAGAGGCAGGGGCAGGCAGTGAGTGTGCTCCCCTCTGCTCCCTGGGGCATCGCCCGCTGGTTGACGATTGACAGTTGCAATTAATGCGGCGTGCAGTTTTTGCTGCACTTGGCAAAGATGCATTGTGGCATGGAGTCAGAGCCGACTGCGTGCCCCGCTCGCTCTCTCGCTGCCTAATTGGCATGCATCAATGCATCGATGACGTTTATTAGCAGCACTCAGACATGCACACAGACACAGGCAGGTGGCAAGCTGCGTGCTGCGTGCTGCGTGCTGCGATTTCGGTGCGGGTCGCGCTCTGATGACGCGATTGTGTGCGTCGTGCGGCAAATTAAGTTAATTTGATTTAATGACTCTGCACAGATGCACGTGGCACGACACGGCAGCAACAACAACAGCAGTGGGAAAAAAACCAGTGCTGCCAAGTCGTTTTTATGGCAACGCGTTAAGTGCTGCCAACTTCGGGAAACTGAGACTGGCGGGGGCAAAAAAAAAACAGAAAACAAACCGGAAACGCGAATTGAATAAGAATTTTTAAGTGAATTTCAGCATGGCACGTGTGCCACGATCGACTGCATCAATCTGCCCAGAGCTGGCAGAGGTAACTTTGATGCGCTAAGTGCTACCCATTTGCCATGGTAATTGTATTAAGAGACAACTGAGCGAATCGTTTGGCGAAACTGTCGCACAAAAATAGTGTAAAATAAACCTCAACTTTTGCTCTCTCCCACACGATATGCGTCTATAAAGACCACATCATTAGCTGCAGCGACGGCAAAAAGTGCTGCCAAGCGCAGCAAAATTAAGTGCAACTCTATAAATATTTTATTTGCCTGGCAAGCGGAGATGGAAAAATCTTTCGTAATATCAGCAAGAAAAATCGAGCAAGAAACCGCCATAGATCAAAGATGCCAGCAGGGAGAAGACGTAGGGTGGAAGGGGCAGGGGCAGGGTATCTGCCGGCGCCGTAGCAACATCCATCACCGAATCATTGACCATCAACGAGTTATTGTCCGTGGGAAGGCGTTTCGTTTTTGTGCGATTCGCTTTAAGTGTCATTGGCTGAGCTAAAAGACACACAGCAAAAAAAGGAGTAGCAGCAAAACAGCTAAAAGAAAAAGAAAAAACAGCTACACAGGCAGCCAAGTTTCAAAAGCAAATTTCCCCGAGGATGAGTCGCGACGACGCTGGAGCAGTGGCAGCACTGGCAGCACTGGCTGCCTGCCGATGCTGGCTATAAGCGTCATCGGAATTCCCCAAAGCCATTAAGCGAAAATGTATGCAACACTTGGCCCAAAAAAAAGGAGCCAGCGAAATAACTGAAAAATGTCAGAGAGGCAGCGAAGCCAAAGGAGACTGCAGGCAGAGTAGCCAGGCCGGAGCAGCAGCACAACTGCCACTCCCTCCGCCCATCGCTCGTTGCAATTCTCCTGCTTGGCAACACTTCATTAGCAAAACGTTAAGTGCAAGTCATCGCGGCCAAGGGCTGCCTGCCTGGCTGCCACGCCCCGCTTGTCTTGGCCGGGGCCAACAATAATTTAATTTTGCAACACTATTGGTCCAAGCCAGTGAAAAGTAATCTCATTGATTACAGACAGCAAGGGGGAGCGAAAGGGAGAAGCGCAGCTCACGCTCTTAAGTCGAACGGCGTCAGCTCCACTGGGAATGCTTTGCCAATGCAACTCCTCTCTCTCTCCCTCTTCCACTCTTGACTTGCGGTGTGGAGCAAAGCGCCATCTGTGGGCTGGCAGAAATTACAAAACTAAAGTGTTCAATTCGAAAAGTTAAGGCGCATATTAGAAATTAGGTCAAAGAAAAGAGAGAAAGGGCCGAAGGAGTAAAGCAAGATCGAAACAGTGAAAGAAGGGCATAAAGAAAAGGTAGAAGAAATAACAAAGCAACAGACGAGCAAGCATGACAGTAAAATACCCTACGCTCAACCTTGAGAAAACCTGTGTAAATACGTCAATTACACTAAGCAAATACATTAGATTTGATAAGCAATCGAGATAACAAGTTTAGTTCAAAGTTTTAGGCATTTTTCGTGGGTGCGGTGGGCGGTGGGCGTGGCAATCCAAATTTGAAATAAACTTGATCTGCGTATGGTATACAGGAACCATCATGCCAAATTTGGTGTCTCTAGCTTTTGTAATAGCTGAGATCTCGACGTTCATACAGACAGACGGACAGGCAGACGGACAGACAGACAGACGGACATGGCTCAATCGATTCGTCTAGTGATCCTGAGTTTATGGAGTCTGCCATGTCTGCTTCTGCCTGTTACATACATTTCCACAAACTAAGTATACCCTTTGCAATGTTCGCAGGGTATAAAAAGTGGGAAATATTGTCAATAAATTAAATAATATTCGAAACTGATGCAGAATGAAGCGCAAATCTCATGACTTTCAACAAAGTAATGAGCGTTACGCAGAGCGCGATGCCAGCCAAAAGAAAACAAATAAATGAAGCAAATAAAGAGGTCGACACTCGTGACAATCCACCCCCCAACACCCCCCTCCCCTCCCCCCTTGCATCCTCGTCGACGCGTTCAATTGCGAATATTGATGCAATAAAAACCTCTCACAACGCGCACTCGCTTAAAGCAATTTCCGAGAATTCACAAATTTATAAGGCAAATGCGTCGAGTATTTTTGGCAAGTGGAAAAAACAGGCACACACACACACAAACACACATAGATACACACACACACAGAGAGAGAGAGAGAGAGAGAGAGAGAGATCTCGATGGGTTTCGGCGCGAAATGCCGCATCAAGTAGCATTCCTGGAACTGGCCTCGAAACTGGCAACTCGGCAGCGACATCAATTCCCATGGTTATGGAGAGACAGAGAGAGCGAAAGAGAGGGAAAGAGAGGGAGAGAGGGAGAGCGCGTTCGCTGCACACTTAGCGGGCAATCAAAATGTCTCTGGGCCCAATCCGAAATAAATGATTTGATCAATGACTATGGCAATGATGAGCACGCGCTTAAGCCAAGGCAACAAGGGCAGCGCAGCTGACGTCGCAGTCAACGTCGCCGTCACAGTTGGCGCACAAAGCGTTTTAATGGCTTTGTTGCCCTGGGAATGCTTTGCGCTTAGTCGAAGAAATTGGCTCGCTCTACGCGGCTGCTAGGCTCAGTCAATGGCTAAAGAAGAGAGGAGCAGCATGAAGGAGGAGGGGGACGGGGCTGCAGCTGCTGCTGTTGGCGCAGCTGGCAAATGTTGTAGGTGCTAAAAGCCAAAATTAACTTATCAAACATACATTACAAGCCCAAAGTTAACATTAACAGCATTAACATTAACACGCAGCCTTAACCCCCCCCTTGCCCCCTTGCCCCCTGCTACCCTTCCGCCTCCCCGGGGGGCAACACTGCGCTGTCGATTGTGCGTCATTTGAGTGGAAAGGGGGGAGGGGGCGCAAGAAGCTGCCTGAATGCTTTGGCGCTGGAAGCTTCCTAATGGCACAAAACGTTCACGCGAATTCCCCGAACAATTGAAACTTGCGGCAAACTAGCAAGGGGGAGAGGGAGGGAAGAGAGAGGGAGAGGTAGAGAGGAAGAAAGGGGACTAAGCTGCAAGGGAGGGCACACATGGCCGCTTGGGGCCGCGTTGCCGTTGATTGAGTTGCATTGCATTTGCCGCTCTGCCGCTCTGCCAGCGTCTCTGCCGGCGTCGCTGCGCGCTGCCTATTGAAATTTGTCAGGCGTAGCTCATGTGGCTCTGCATAGCCTGCCACGGTTCGGGTCTGGTGTCGAAATAAATGATTAAATGCCAGACGCAACAATAACTCTAAGTGCCCCACTCACCCAGTCAGTGGAGCCCCCCCCCATCCCTCCGCCCCTGCTCGCTAGCTTGGCTGTTCGAAATTATTGGAAAACTCATTAATAAGCAAACGGGATAAACGCCCAAAATGTGAGCTGCGAACATGTGCAAACGCAGCACAAAAGAGTTGCACGACAGAGGCGGAGGAAGGAGGTGTAGGGGGGGAGCGACAGACGTTTAATTGCATGTGCCCCCCTCCACGCCTCCCTTTGCTATTTATCGCCCACTGCGTTTAGCTGCATGAATAATTGCAAAAACGCTTTGCTGTCTGCGGGAAAATTGCGCAAAATTCCAAAAAGCTTCGCGGCGAATAATCGACTTTGAATATGTGTGTGTATGTGCATGTGCATGTGTGCATGTGTAGGTGTGTGTGTGTATGAATATGCATATGAGCATGCATAAGAATACGTTGAGGTAGCACGTTGTTTGCGGCTGCTGAATGCAAAGCTTTGTTTTCATAAGCTTCTGGCAAGCTTTTGCATAAGAATAAGTTGACTTTAAAGCTTTAAGCTGCTTAAATGGAGAAGATTTGCTAAAGTGTGATAGAGCCATACGCTTGACATGAGCTTTAAGCTTTAATGCTTGTTAATGAAAAGCTTTAGATTGATTAATGCAAATTGCTGGATCAAGCAGCTTTAAGCTACAGTTAATTGCTAGACGAAAGCACATTAAAGCTTATGCTGTTGAAAAGCTTTGATAAATCTGAAAAGCTGTAAATAACTATACAAATAAATGCAAATTTTAATTAAACATTTAAAGCTTTCAAAATTAAAGCTTGTTTTAGTTAAACAAAGTTTAAGCTTTCGCAAAAGCTGCTTAAAGCTTTGAAACTTATTTAGCAAATTAGCACAAATTGCAACTTAAGACATCACAGCTTCATAGCACGACACAGCCAAAGCTTTAATATTAATTGCAATGCGAAAGCGCATTAAAGCTCACATTGTTTGTAAGCATAAGCTAAATAATGAATAATATCTAAATAAAATGTTCAAAAATTATTAAATTTATTAAAATTAGCTTTTGATACTAAAGTTTTTATTGGAATTAAATTAAGTGAAAGCTCGAAAGCTCCTTGAAAGCCCCCAACAGACTTTTCTATTTTGATTTTCTTAAATAATTCAATCCCATTAAAGCTTAGAAACTTATTGCACCTTAAGACATCACAGCTTCAAAGAACGACACAGCTAAAGCTTTATTATTAATTGCAATGCGAAAGCACATTAAAGCTCACATTGTTTATAAGCATAAGCTAAATAATGAATAATATCTAAATAATACGTTCAAAATTTATTAAATTTATTAAAGTTATTTTAGCTTTTATTTCTAAAGCTTTTATAACAATTGAATTAAGTGTAAGCTCGCACAAAAGCCGCCAACAAACTTTTCTATTTTTATTTTTTTAATAATTCTTTCCGCTTCAAGTGAAAATCCCATTAAAATCGCGTAATCACATTAAGTAAGTTTTAGATTGTGAGCTTTAAATGAATCAAAAGCAAACTAAATGCGTATTTTTTCCGTGCTTTGCTTTGCTTTGGTTTCTTTATTGCGTACACTGTAAATAATTCACGCGCACAATACGCGTGCACTAAAAATCAATGTTTGATGCGGCCATTTTGCACTTAATTTAAGGCGCTTTAAAGCGCCGGCGATGGCAGTTCAGAACTTTAACAAAGCCGCAGGCGACCAGACGCAGCACAGGGAGTTGGAGAGAAAAAGAGAGAGAGAGAGAGAGAGGGGAGAGTCATAGAAGTCATGGTATTTTTTCTCAATTTCTACTTCCCGTTGTTGTTGTTGTTGTTGTTGTTGTTGGTATTCTATACGAAACTGTGGAGTAAATTCAGCTTCACCTTGGCTTGCCTGTTGGGTGCATTGCATTTTAGTCACGTACCAACACGAAAGTTATCGAAGATTTAAGCGCACGTACATGATGTTGCTTCCTGCCAAGAAAACGGTCAGAGGAGGCAGAGGGGCAGAGGGGGGGGAGGGGGTGGCATAGAGACCACAGATCCGCACAGACTTTGCCGAGATACAGAAGGCAGACAGCAAGAGTCGTCATCAAATGCCGTGAGTTATTGTAAAATTTCAGTTACGCTTCGCTAGGCACGTTGCGGGTAGTGGCACCAGGGGGGGAGGACAGAGAAAGAAGAGGGGAAGGGGGAGTGTGGGGCAACAAGGACAACACTGGCAAGTGCTTGTCAAATTGAAATTAAAAGCCAAACGCTTCAAGCGCACCCCGAGCCGCAGTAGACACATCCTTTTTACAAAATCAATAAAACCAAATAAAATACGAGTGTTTCGGCCCCCTCCCTGCCCCCTCTCCCTATTCTGCTACCCAACCGAAGTTCGTAACTTTCCAACTGATTCGTAGCTGACCACAAGCCCGGCTGGTCAACGAGCGAAAGGGGCTGAAGGCATCCCCAGACGTACCGCATTTGGGTCTGCACTGTCTGGTGATATTTTGCGGCTGTCTGTGCGGTCGCGTGACCTTTTGCCGCAGCCAACAACCGAAATGGCAAATCGAATGGGGACTTGCAACTTTCACTTAGCGCGTGTAAACGTTGCTGCCACTGCCACACACAGAGGCAAGTCGAGGGTCGTGTGTGAACTTCAGTTGTTTTTTTTTCTTTCCTCTTTGGCGCTTTACAAACTTCTCAGCTCATTTGGGTAACACTTTTTATGCCATTTTATGTGGCATACAGTGAGGGGGGGGGGGGATTATGTTAGAGAAGAGGGAGGGGGGAGGGTAGAGGGGCAGGGGGGTAGCCAGAGAGCAGCAGAGCTGGGCTGTTTGTGTAGGCAAACATTGCTAGGCGGCTTTAAGTTTGCTGTTGCTGTAAATGTAGCAAGAGTATTGGAACTATTAGAATGCATAACTAAATCTATATAGTTCATAAGAATTTCTATATATATATAAATATTTATTAATTTAACTAACTGTTCTTTAGACCAACTGCAGTTATTTGCCTTGGTTTGCTGACTTTGCCTAACGCTTTACGCTCTTTTTGCCTTGTTTGCAACTTTCACTTTAAGCAAGTTTTTCATTCTTTATCTAAGTGCTTTAAGTTCTTCAGCTCGGAGTACAGTCCTGTTCAGACACTTCACAGTTGTTGATCACAAACACACTCGCACGCACACGCACACTCGCACACACACAATCACCCAAACACCCAAACGGCTAAAGAAAAGTAGAAAATTTTGCATGGCGCCCGTAAGTAGGCAACACTTGGCAGCCGAAGGCAAGTGGAATCTGCCTTTTGTTGTGCCGTTTTCTCTCTCTGTGTGTGTGTGTGTGTGTGTGTGTGTGTGTGTATTGTGTGTGTATGTGTGGGTGTTTGCGAGGGTGTATATGCTGGTGTTGCTGTCTTGCCTTAAGCCATGCCTCGTCCATATAACAAGGCCAGACCAACTGTATCTGTATCTGTATCTGTATCTGTATCTGTATCTGTATCTGTATCTGTATCTGTATCTGTATCTGTATCTGTATCTGTATCTGTATCTGTATCTGTATCTGTATCTGTATCTGTATCTGTATCTGTATCTGTATCTGTATCTGTATCTGTATCTGTATCTGTATCTGTATCTGTATCTGTATCTGTATCTGTATCTGTATCTGTATCTGTATCTGTATCTGTATCTGTATCTGTATCTGTATCTGTATCTGTATCTGTATCTGTATCTGTATCTGTATCTGTATCTGTATCTGTATCTGTATCTGTATCTGTATCTGTATCTGTATCTGTATCTGTATCTGTATCTGTATCTGTATCTGTATCTGTATCTGTATCTGTATCTGTATCTGTATCTGTATCTGTATCTGTATCTGTATCTGTATCTGTATCTGTATCTGTATCTGTATCTGTATCTGTATCTGTATCTGTATCTGTATCTGTATCTGTATCTGTATCTGTATCTGTATCTGTATCTGTATCTGTATCTGTATCTGTATCTGTATCTGTATCTGTATCTGTATCTGTATCTGTATCTGTATCTGTATCTGTATCTGTATCTGTATCTGTATCTGTATCTGTATCTGTATCTGTATCTGTATCTGTATCTGTATCTGTATCTGTATCTGTATCTGTATCTGTATCTGTATCTGTATCTGTATCTGTATCTGTATCTGTATCTGTATCTGTATCTGTATCTGTATCTGTATCTGTATCTGTATCTGTATCTGTATCTGTATCTGTATCTGTATCTGTATCTGTATCTGTATCTGTATCTGTATCTGTATCTGTATCTGTATCTGTATCTGTATCTGTATCTGTATCTGTATCTGTATCTGTATCTGTATCGGTATCTGTATCTGTATCTGTATCTGTATCTGTATCTGTATCTGTATCTGTATCTTGAACTGCAGCTTTAATGGCCATGGCTGCAATTGCAACTCTACCTCGAATTGAAGCCGTAACTGAAGCTGTGGCTGCTTAGTTTTGGGGGGAGGGGAGTATCTGCAGGTCAAGTTGCATGCCACTGCAGCTGGCTGTAGTTGCAACTGCATTCTAAAGTGTAGCTGCAACCCGTGGCTGCAACTCGTAGGCGATTGCATTGCAATCTGGCCATGGTCAACGCGTTTAACGCGTTCGAGGTGCGGCCAAAGCGCAACCGTTGAAGTTGCCCCCGGGCACATGGCTTAAGCTTGCTGCCTGCCCCCCTGCCCCCCTGCCCCCTTTCCCTCTGCTCGCCCTCTGCTGCTGCCCTCTGTCACTGCTTGTGCTGCCGTTGACATGTGTGTGCGTTGCAGTTGCCAGCGGGCGAATGGGGAGGGAGCGGGCAATGCAATGACAAATAGGCGACAAAACGAAATGAGAAATATGCTGGCATTTCGCAGAGCAACCAAGAGAGAAGAGAGAAGGGAGGTAGAGGGGGAGGGGGAGGAGGGGCTGCGGCACGAAGGTCAGCATGAAAGGGTGGCGTGGCAGCAGCAGTTGAGATTAGAAAAGCATTTGTTGAAATCAAAAAGCCAGAGACAGGCAGCCTGGACAGCGTCATGACAGCAAAGCGAGAGGCAGCGAGAGAGGAAGAAAGGGAGAGGGGGAGAGGGAGAGGGGAGAGGAGCAGAGGCAGAGAAAGGGAAAGAGATCTGCAAAGGGACAAAGTCGCCGTTGCGTTGCAACTAAGGACAATACGCAGCAATATTAAAAACAAGTAACAGCGCAATGAAGCAGCGTAGGCGACGCACTTATACCCTGTAAGCAAACAATAGCAACTCTATACTCCCTTTCAGCCAAACCCCCCTACAGGGTATGGCAGCAGAGAGCAAACATAAAGAAAAGCAATGACGACAACAGACACAAGCGTCGCATGTGTGAAGATATAATGCCCTAAACCTAAATCGCCTACCGTACGTGCAGCCAGAGACAGCAGGGAGAGGGGGAGGAGGGAGAGGGAGAGGCAGAGAGGCAGAGAGGGAGAGGAAAGGAAGTGCACTTCATGTGGGGGATTTGAGCCCAGTTTCAATTAGTGCTGCAAACTAAATTAAGCTATAACTGTAGGTTCGCTCCTCCCCTCTCTCCTATTCTCTTTTTTGTTTGCTTCTCTCTCTCTTTTTGTTGATTCCTGTGCGTTTTTCTGTGCCTCCTACGGAGCGAGGCATAAATAACAAACAGGCAAATGGCAAATGGCAAAACAGGCGCCATCGGAATTGCAAATTGCAGAAGGTCAAAATGCAATAAAAAATGGCTAAGCACCGTTGGACACAAACAGCCGCAGGGTTGCAATGTATGTGTATTGGTATAGGCTTAGGCACTTTAAACTGGCAAATTTCTGCAGTAAACTTATCGATAAGCATTGATTTTATCACAAATGTTATCGGTTTTTAGGTGTTTTGTTTGGTTTATCTTCGTTTTATTCAATATTATAGACATTACTTAGATTTTAAAGCAAATAAGTGCGTTATCGATAGTTAGATCAGTTATCGATTACAGAGAATATTTGCAAAATTGAAAGTTTCATTTTTTACTGTATTCTATTTCGAAATTCATTAGACATACGAATAAAATTATCGATTGTAGCGATAACATTATCGATAGTAGCGATAACACCAACGATTTAACCGATAACACTATCGATAACAACAGTAAATTTAAAGAATTAACTCTTTAGCTAACTTTTAAGTAATATATATTTCGATACATTTCGATTATCGATAGTAGCGATAGCACCAACGATATTACCGATAAAACTATCGACAACAATAGTAACTTTAGGGATTATCTATTTAGCTTTCTTTTAAGTAATATACAATTCGATACTTATCGATAACTCCCTGCAAACTGCACATCTCTAGCCAGGCTCCCAACAGGTACCAGTATCTAACAAGCCCAAGACGAACTGCCATCCAGCTCAGTGCGTGGCTGAGTGAATAAGTGAATGAGCGCCTGAATGCGCCAGGGAGCGAGCGGAATGAATGCTGAATGAATAGATGGATGGATGGATGTCCAGCACAAGCGAGGCGTCGAGACAGAGCCTCATCCTCATCCTCATCTTCCACGTCGTCGTCGTCGTTTCTATTGTTAAATGCATGAAAAATTGCCAGCATAGCCGCTCATCAGGCCCTGCACCGGCTCCCATTCTCTGCCTGCTGCAGAAGCATTGCCAGGTGCGTGCGTGCGTACGTCCGTTCGTGCGTGCGTGCGTGCGTGCGTGCGCGTCAGGTGCATAACTCATGCGAGACGCTGCGAGGCGGCGATTTATGGCCAATGGCTGCAGATGAACAAAGCCGGGCAACTCTTTTGACAAATTGCATTGCCGCCTGTTTATTATTGAATTACGAGCGGGCAGGGAGGGGGTAGGGGGCGTGGCCCAAATGCAACGCTTTCAATTAGCCAACGCAGCAACGAGTTTCAGGCCGCTTTGCAACACGTGCGCGCGCGCGCGCCACTTGGCGCTAATGAATTAATTAGCTGTAATGCACAAAGCTGAGGCGCCGCTGCTGCTCCTCAGTCGCTCGACTTGGCAGCGCATCTGCCACTTCGTCGTCCACTTGGGTCAACTGTTCAAATCAATTTGGCCGGCCAAAAGCGCGTGCTGTGAACTGTTGCGATTTGCGTTTAATTAGCGTGTCACAAATCCATGTAGCGCCAGCGCGCGCCACTTGCCACAGCGCGTTGCCAACTGCAGCAAGGTGCGGCAGCAGCTAATGTTCGCCTCAGGTGCAACAGCAACGATGCGTCTTAAATGCGCAACATTTGTTCGACTTGAACACGAAGATGCAGGCGGCAGGGGAGGCGGAAGGAGGCAAGCAGCTGCAGCGAAGACATGCGACAATATGAGGCAGCTGCAGGGAAAGTGGAGGAGTAAATATAAAGAGGCTCCACTCATTTGCAGCGCAACAAATCCCTTAGACAAAGAAAGCAACAAAAGAGAGAAAGCAAAAGAAACGAACGAAGCGGCAAAGAGCAGAGCAAAGTGAAGAAAATCAGGCAGGAGCACAAAGCAATTAGGCAAATATAAAGGATATCTGGCAAAGCCGGAAGAGAGAGAGGAAGAGAGAGAGAGAGAGAGAGAGAGAGAGCGAGCGAAGATTGCCTTGCAGACGTGCAGAGGCCAACCGCAAAAGGAATACCAAATCGCATTGTTATCTTTGACTCGCAATTGATTTGCCTTTACTTTTTCCATTTCTAATCTCTGCGGCTTAAGCTGCTTCATATTCCCTTTCGCATTGCTGATTGCTCAATCGGCCTAGCTTCCTCTCTCTCTCTCTCTCTCTCTCTCTCTGTCTCTCTCTCTCTCTCTCTCTGTCTCTGTTTGCCTCTGTCTCTGCTTGACGCACTTAATTAACCACAAGCATCGAGCGCGCTTCAATGTTGCAACAACTCCAATGCCACTTGCCATCCCCCACCCCCTCCCCCCTTGCCTCTTCCCTCTCCCCTCTTCCCTCTCTCCTTCTTCAACCCTTTCCACTTATGTCCTTTAGCTGCCACAGCGCATTTATCTCGCATTGCATTGAACAGCTGCGTTCCTGCTTCTCTTTCCCCCCCCTCTGCTGCTTGCCCACATAATTAGAGCTATACTGTTGCACATGTAGGCGCTGCCCCCGTGCTTGTGTGCGTGTGTGTGTGTGTGTGTGTCTCCCTCGCTGTGCGTGCATTCAATTTTGTCAACGCGCGCAATTACCAAAATTATTTGCGCATCGCCGGCGTCGACGCTGCACAGATTTGCTATGCATACCAAGCAATTAACATGTCCAATTGTCACGCCTGCCCTCGCCCCCCCCTCTCCTCTAACCTCCCCCTGCCGCCCATTTCAATTAATTTTCAGCCACAAATCGCTGCGAAGTATGCGTTAAATATTTCTCAAAGAATTGCGTCGCAACTGAAGTGTGGAAATGTCTTTCGCATTATTGTTGTTGGCACGCACACACACACACACGCACACACACACCCACACCCACTCAAGCGTAGATTGAGTGTAAACCTATTAGAGAAATTACCAACGAAATGAAGCTGAAGCTAAAACTGTAACGAAGCGACGGCAGCCAATCGGGTCAGGTCAATTCAATTACGCGCAGCGCTTTAGCGAGGGCAGTCACAACAGTTGCGCAACTGCTAAGTAGTCTATGGCTAAGCAACTGCTGGAGCTACCCTCGCGCACAGACAAGGCGTATATTTTGGCTGTAAATATTTAATGCATTCGCTTTGGTCATTTTCATAAACCTTCGACCCGCCATGCTATAAGGCAAGCAGAGTCCACGCACACACACGCACACGCACACACAATCGCACACGCACACACACAGTGGCATAAAAGTAAAGCTGGTCCGGCAAGCCAGAGGCAAGGCGATGTTATTATTGTTATTAAATTTTACTGCCTATAACTGTTGCTGGCAAGACAAATTAGTGAGCAACTAGCGGGGGGTGGGGTGGGGGAGGGGAGGGGAAGGGGCAGGGGTAAGCGAGGGTAGGCACAGACAAAAATTGTAGCTTGGCAGAGCATTTAGGGCTGTGTGTTTGCTGCCCATTGCGCTTATCCGCTTGCGTTACCTAGCAGTGGCTTTCCTCTCTCCCCTCTCCCCCTCTCTCCCCCCTCTCTCTCCCTCTCTCTCGCTCTCCCTCTGCCTGCCCGGTACGTTGCTCTGTTTTACGCACAGCGTTTTAATGTTGTGTTTGTGTGCTCATCAATATTTATTGGGGTTCGAGTACGTGAGCCGCACACAATCAGCGTCGGCTTTGCCCCGCGCAGTTTGTGCAAATACCTCCCCCCCTCCCTCCCCTCCCTCTCCTCTTCCCACTCTCTTTTCATTTCTATTTTCCTACACTGATATATGGCACAGCTTTGGCCAACAATGGCGGCGTGCTTGCGCTCGCTTTGTTATTTACTATTCAAAAACTTCAATTACCGCTAAGTAGTCCACGGCACTTTAATCGCTGACCCCCCTCTCCCGCCTCCCCCTCTGCCAGTTATTATGCTGATTAACGCTTTATTTGCACATAAATAAAACAAAAGGTGTATTGGTTATTAAGTCATTTCGCAGTTATCGCCCCATTGTTGCCGCTGACCAGGCGAAAGCGATTTGCTGCACGCAGCGGCCCCAAAAAGTAGGCAACACTTTTGCGTTGCCCTGGCCTAATCCGATTTGCCCCCCTTTTTGACTGACTTGTGTGCCAAAGCAGAAAGCAGAAAGCGGCTTAAACTGCATAAATAAATAAAGAGCATATTATGAATAGCAATTTAGACCCCCACTTCGCTCTCTCTCTCTCTCTCTCTCTGTCTCTCTGGGAGTGAGTGTGTCTGCGATTGCTTTCTATTTTTATGAACAGCGCACAGCTGTTTTCTATTCAATAAATATACAGTATACTAAATAGATATATAGATATATAGCAGCAGATGAGTGTGGTAGTCTATGCCATAGACGTAACTCATCTTGCGAGGCATGCAGTTTGAGGCAGGCGTTACTTTTGCAAGGGCTTAGGCAATGCCTAAGGCGCATTAGGCGCATATTTTGTACAAAGAAACCAAGTTATAATTTAAGTAAAAGCTGACAATATTGCGCATGCATATTAAAGTAAATAAAATTGAAAAAATTTACAATATTAAGGGGTGCCTTTTCAGTCAAAATTTGCAAGCTGTACGATATGTTCAAATTTATCTAAAATTTAAGAAAAACCAGAAAGCTTTCTAGACTTCATGAAGATTTTCTATTGCAACTCCTAGTTCTCAGCCTATGATATACAGGAAGCTTCATATGAAATTTGATGTGCCTAGCTTATGTAATAGCTGAGTTACAGACGTTTATACAGACGGACAGACGGACAGATGAACAGACGGACAGACGGACAAAGAGCCATACAGACAGACATGGCACAAGCAACTTGCCTAACGATTCTAAGCAAGAATATAGACACATTGTGCACGCTCCTGCTTATGCCTCTTACCTACCTTTACACACAATTAGTATACCCTTCTTTGACCATTTTCAACAGCCGCAGGGTATAGAAATACCAAAAGCGCAACAAAGCGAGCAACTAGCAACTTTTCGAATACATTCCACAAGGCAGTAAACATTGTAAAGCACTTCCCGTTGCCGTGCAGTAAATTTCATAGAAATAAAAGTGCACATTTTCACCGCCAGATGGCGCAGCCAGGTGACAGGCAGCATTGACAGCTTGTGAAATGCACAAATAAATCGCTTTACTGGCAAAGTGAAGCGCAAAGTGGAGAAAACAACGCGACACGACACGACACGACACGCGTCGTTCCATGGCCAACCACAACAACAGCAACGAGCAAGGAAGCAGCGAGAAAGGAAGCATGCGTTGTTATCCTCCCAAAAGCCGGCAACATATTTAAGTATGAAATCAGGGCGACGAAGGCGAAGGCGATTTGCTGGCAAATTCGTGTGATTTGATTTGATTTGATTCGATTTCTATACAAGTGCTGCAGCTGCACTTGCCACACATGCCGCGTACAGGTGTGCGAGCTGGATTTGTTGCCTGCCTCCTGTCTCTTTTCGGACGCTGAGCTTGATTACGAACTAAGCCGTTTTTAGCTCAGGCAGCTCAGTTTGCTTTATACAATCAAGTCCCTCCTCTCTGTCTCCCTCTCGCTGTCTGCTGCCTTGTCTGCTCGCTGATTGCTTGCACGAAATAAGAAAAATAACGAATTATGTGTTTGCATAAATAAAATGGCTTGACAGCAGGATGGACGCAGCCAAACGATTGAGAGCCGCTTCTGAGCTGCCGCATATCCTTGGCTATCGCCACGCGCATCCTGGATGCATTTCTCTTGCATTGTGCGCAGAAAAAAAAAGGAAAGAAAATATATATAAAATACGCCTCGCTTTATTATAAACAAATAGCGCAGCGTCGACGCTGACAATGACACGCTCGAAGCAGGCACTGCAGGCAGCCTCTATGCGCCAGCGAAACGGATGCACACAGGACGCCCAAGCTGCAGCTCCTGCAGCTCCTGCTGCCTCATCTCCAGCGGCAGCGAAATATTGTCGCTTGCAATAAATGCCAAGCTTCCGCTGCGCCAAGCGACAAGGACGGCCAGCGATGCCAGCGACGACCGCCATTATGGCAGTAACGCCATTTTGTTTTGCTGACACCCACCCACCCCCCTCTTTCCCTCTCGCACTCCCACTCCCTCGCGCAGTGCAGCGCAAATAACGCGAATGCGATAAATAATGCGCCTTGGCAATTGGCGCCGCCATCGTCGCCGTCGCCGTCGCCGTCGCCGTCGCTGCTGCCTCTGTTTTTTATGCCTTTCGGATGGTTGGCAACGCTGCCTCACTCTCTCCCTCTCCCTCTCTCTATCTTCCACTCCTGCATTGGCTGCCTCGCCAGCGACTGCACTTTAAAGGTGCAGCCAACGGATGTGGCAAGTTGCTTATCAGCTTACCACAAGCTACTCCTGCTCCCCCTCCCCCTCCCCCTCCCCCTCTGTGCGCACACGCAAATCAATTCGATTTGTCAACTGGTCCGGCGTGCAGCATATGAAATATTCACAGATTCAATTTGCAATGCGATTGACAGCGATTCGCAAGTGCAACTTGCTTGCTTTGCCCTCGCTAATCTTGTAAGTTCTTCACTTCGTGCAGGCGAATTTCGACTTGTGCACCAGATTAACTTAAATTATGCTCGCAATTTTTCATGATTTTATTTTGTAGTTAAATTACATTTGTGCAGGTTTTTTTATTAACTGAAAGGTAAGCGAATTTGCCGCAGATGTTGCTTGGTTTTTTTGCAGCTAACTCAATGAAATTTGTCGCACTTGCAGCGCGTTGCATGTAAATACGAAAAGTCTTTAAAGCTGCGTAATTTGTTCATTTCTTTATCTATTAAATGCTGTCAAAATTTGCCTGAATTTTTATAGCAACAAGTAAGGAAATCTACACCCGACTGTAAGATACCATTCGCCCAGTTGCGAAGGAAATTATCTCACTTTTATTTGCTCTGCACAAGTTCATCTGCCACGCATTGTTTAGTTTGGATCTATCTTTGAATAGCGCCATCTACATATGAAGAGGTCATAGCAGTCAGCTTTGGACACGCTACGGCTGAATCGAAGCAACGCGACGATGACGTCTCGATGATGTCTGCAAAGGCGCAAGCAGTGGAACTACGGCCAACGTTTATTTCAATAACTTTTGTGTTTATAATCCAATTTGAAATTTGGTATATATATGCATATATTGTAGTAACTATCTATGTGTATGCTGAAGCAAAACGTTAAAGCTTTAATACTTTCTTTACAAAGCAAATTCAAAAATGTATTAGTCAATTTGCAGAGGCGGTGGGCGTGGCAGCTCAAATTTGAAGTAAACTTCAGAAGCTTGTGATGTTTATACACCTTCATACCAAATTTGTTGTCTCTAGCTTTTAGAATAGCTGAGATCTGTGTGTTCACACAGACGCGTAACGGACAGACGGACAGAAGGACAGACGGACAAACAGACGGACAGGCAGATGGACAGCAGACGGACAGACAGACGGACAGACAGACGGACAGAATGACAGACGGACAGACAGACGGACAGACAGACGGACAGACAGACGGACAGACAGACGGACAGACAGACGGACAGACAGACGGACAGACAGACTGACAGCCAGACAGACGGACAGACAGACAGACAGTCAGACGGACAGACAGACAGACAGACGGATAGACAGACGAACAGACAGATGGACAGACAGACGGACAGACAGACGGACAGACAGACGGACAGAAGGACAGACGGACAGACGGACAGAAGGACAGACGAACAGAAGGACGGACAGCCGGACAGACAGACGGACAGACAGACGGACAGACAGACGGACAGACAGACGGACAGACAGACGGACAGACAGACGGACAGACAGACGGACAGACGGACAGAAGGACAGACGGACAGACAGACGGACAGACAGACGGACAGACGGACAGACAGACGGACAGAAGGACAGACAGACGGACGGACAGACGGACAGACAGACGGACAGACAGACGGACAGACAGACGCTCAGACAGACGGACAGACAGACGGACAGACAGACGGACAGACGGACGGACAGACAGACGGACAGACAGACGGACAGACAGACGGACAGACGGACAGACAGACGGACAGAAGGACAGACAGACGGACATGGCTCAATCGACTCGGCGAGTGATCCTGAGCAAATACTTTGTGGTGTCTGCCACGCCTTCGTCTGCTTGTTACGCACATTTGCACAAACTTAGTATACCCTTTTTTGGCCATTTTCAATGGTCGCAGGGTATAATAGCAGCAATATTTTTTTTGTACTATTAAAGCAGCTGTAAATTTTTTGTATTACTTTGCCGTTTCAGCAAGCAAAAGATTTCTCAGCTGACAAATTAATTAAAATAACTTTGTTGCTTCGAGCGAATTGCACATAACAGACAGTTATGCATAATGAGAGAGACACAGAGAGAGAGGGAGAGAGAGAGGGAAGATAATATTTACTTGCTTATGTGAATGACATCGTTGGCGAATTTGATTCAAAAGTTTACTACAAATTGCAAATAACCCAAAGCACGCAAGGGACAGCAAAGCGAGAGGAAGACAGCACAAGGGAGAAAGAGACAGAGACAGAGGGAGAGTGAGAGAGGGGGAGAGGGAGAGAGTGACTGTTTGAGCAAGTTAAATTTGCTGCTACTCTCCATTTGTTATGTATGAGCTTGGTCACTGGCCACGCCCACACGCTTGCACGCTCCCACGCCTTACCCCTCCCACACGCTGTTGCCTGTTTTGCAGTTTCGCCTGCTTCTTTTGACGTCGCCTCTTTAATTAAAGCAACAACTGAGGCAGAAACAATGAATTATTCACATCGTTATGACGTCGTCGTCGTCGTCGTCCACGTTGGCCGCAAATAGCAAAATACTTGAACGCAGCTAGATAGTTAAACAGCGCAGGAGGAGGGGGGAGGGGTAGGGATAATGGCTGTGTGTGTTAGCTGCTTGCAGTTGGCGTCGCCAACGTTTTTATGCAAATTGCTGGCGAGGTGCAAGCGCGAGAAAAAAGTGTTGCATACTTTTGGGCGCGCAGTTAAATTGACTCGTCACATGCATCCGACGCAGGCTGTGCGCGCAGCCAATCAAGTTGTTCCTATACCCCCACCCCCTGCCCCTCCCACACACACACACACACACACACACTCGCACACACACACGTTGTCAGCAGTTGCCTTAAAGGCTTTAAAAGCAATTTGTATAAATTTTTGTCGCGCCAAAAACTAGAAAAATATTTCCGTCACCTTTATGCGCACATTTGTTTGCATTTCTTGCCCTCCTGCCCTCCTTTTCTCCCTTCCCCCTTGTTTTATTTTCTTTTCTTCTTGATATTTTTTCTGCGGCATTTATAGTTTTGCGCGTGCGAATTTAATCAAAAGTCAAAAGCGCACGAGCTGCGACTGGGGGATGCGCCAGGACATGCTCGGTGCGTGTGCCCCGCATGTGTGTGTGCGTGCGTGTGTGTGTGTGTGTGCGCGCGCGTGTGTGCTGACCCACATAAAAGCAAACACCAGCAAATAACTGCGAGCGATGCGAGCACAAAAAGACTCATCAAAAACTCATAAATTTGCAATTTTCGACACATGACAAAATAAATTGTAAACAAAGCTGCGCTAAAGCACGGCGGCCCAGCAGCACGAGAACAGCAACAGCAACAACAACAACAAGGAGAACAACAACAACGAGAAGAACAGCCTGCCTGCATGACAACATAAAAACAAAGTCAGCCCACACGGCGTATGAAAATATTTTCAATGCGTTGCCGCAACTAAAGCGAAATTCGCATGGCTGAAACTGATTTCGGGCTGCTACTCAAGTTGAGAGCGCAGGGAAAGTTGTAGAAAGAGAGAGAGAGAGAGAGCGGGGGGGGGGTGAAGGGGGGAGAGGCCTGGTTGTCAGCACATCATTCACTAGCCTGAGCAAGCGATCGGCTGCTTATTGACTTGCTATGCCTGACACAACGCAGCGGAAATCTGTTGATGCGCAAGCACAACTTGCAGATACCCTGCAGCAAAGAAAGAGCAGATACTCTACACAGATATATGTACATGTAAATGCGTCTTCATTATATGCTTTGTGCTGCTTGAAGCACAGGGTATAGACTAAGTTCTCCACTTATCTGTTCTCTTTCTCTCTCTCTCTTTTTCACTCTATCTCTCTCTATATGTGCCTATGGCTGCCTCTCTCTCTCTCTCTGTCTCCCTCTCTCTCTCTCTGTCTTTCTGTATTTGTCTCTCTCTCTCTCTCTTTGTCTAACTCTCTCTCTCTCTATCTGCTTCTATTTCGATCTGTCTCTCAGTTCGTTTTTCTCGCTTTCTATCACTTTCTCTCTCTCTTTCGCTTAGTCGCTCTGTTTGTTTCACTATCTCTGCCGCTCTTTCTCTCTGTCTCTCTTTCTCTCTGTCTCTCTTTCTCTCTCTCTCTCTCTCTCTCTATTTCTATCTCTTTCTCTCTTTCTTAAGTTGCCCAGCCGCTTACAGCGCAATCATTAGTCGCGCAAAAAGTTGTTTGCCTTGTTCTTTTTGAACTTCTCAAGCTGCCCCCACTCCCCCTTCCCCCCTCCTCAACCCCTTACTCTCTTCGTCAGTCACTATCTTCAAGTGTGTTCTCTCTCCCTCTCTCTCTCTCTCCCTCTCTTTTGCTCTCTTGCCTTGCTCTGATCTGTCACTTGCAGGCGCAGCTACAGCGGCAACTTTCACTTCGCTCGCAACGAGCTAAGCTACACGCGTATATCTTGAACTTTGGGGGGATTTCAGTTTGATTCACGATTCTTTATATAAAGTCGTTAAATACTATATATAGTATATATGCCTGCAGGCATGCTTGTATGTATGCTTGTTTATAACCGCAGCAGCCAACTATTTGAAGCCAAGCAAAGTTCAGTTGAAGCCTAGCCAGCTTACTGGGGTATGCCAAACTATAGTATACCCTACAGCAGGCAGCATATATTGAGGCTGTATATATATGTATTCCGCCTTTAGCCCACCCTCTCAATCAATCAGTAACTGTTGCAGTCAATGCACGGTTTCAATTGAAGACACAAACGCGACGCATACCCTGCAATTGTTTGCTGTTTGCAGCTATTAAGTAACAATAAATTCCCTTTGTTAGCGATATGCTTGTATGGCATATGCATATATAGTATTTGTATATCAGCCGATATCAATTTGCCCCTCACACTGTTCCATTGTCGTAATTGGAATGCATTGAAATGCGAATTGTGAATTGCGAATTGTGACCCGAGCGACGCGTCGCTGCTGGCAATTTGAGAACGAGCAAGACTGTGAGAGAGAGAGAGAGAGAGAGACATACTACATAAGAATTTGCAAGCCGGTCGAAGCTGCTGAGCGTTTTGCAAGCGCAACAAGAAGGCAATAGAAGAGCAGCGCAAAAAAACGTTCAACTAATTAGCGCAAGTGACTTTTGGAATCGTTTCGCAGCTGACGGCGACGTCGACGTCGCGACTACCTTCAATCGAACGACGACGACGTCGCAGCAGTTGCCGTTGCCGCTGCCGTTGCTGGTGTAAAAGCAACAATTAACACATTTTTCTGTAGTTTGTGTAGCGTCGCAACCGGTTCATCTATCTAGAACTGCCGCCGAAAAGTGCAGACAAAAAAAACAGACAGACAGACAACTTACACATAATACATAACTTTATCATTGTGCGCACACACACACAGAGTATACGTGTATGTATGTGTGCGAGCTTGTGCTAATCTTTAAATTGAAAGAAATCTCAGTGGCAGCTTCTGAGCTGGTGGAATTCATTTCGCGACCGGCGCATTCAGTTCACAGGCAACGTGCGGCGCAGAGAGAGCTAAACAATAAAAAAATAATAAATTAAAAAAAAAATTAAAAAAAATATATAACGTATAATAATAATAAGCCGCAACTTGTATGGCCAGCCTGCTGCAGTATATAAATGAAGCGAGCAAATATTGAATATTGAGTGCGCGCTCTCTCTCGCTCACTCTCTCACACGCTCTAACTAACAAAAATAGTGCCCCAAGTGCGATAAGTGCGATAACACACACACACACACGCACACCTTTGCACCCACACCTACTCGCAAGGGCAAAAATTCAACTGCGATAAGCGACGCTGCTTATCAGCTCTGATATTGCGCGCTCTCTTACGCGTTCGCTCTCACGCGCAACGCTCTCACGCGTCAACGGCGACTGCGACGTCGGCTGCGTACGCAGGCTGCAAAGAACACGCACAGTTTGTGCACAGCTGTTGACGTCGAGCAAGTGCCAAAAGAAGAAGAAGAAGAGCGACAAGCCAGAGACAAAGCTCAAAGCGCAGCCTGCGTACGCTCTCTTCCTCTGCCGCTCTCTCCCGCTCTCTCGCCCTGGCGCCGTTTCGTGCATTATGCAAAGCAACAACAACAACAACAACGAGGGCAAACAATAAGGGAGACAACGAAACTGTCGCATTTACATTTATCCCATCGAACGTGCAAAGTGCCGCGAGAGACAATGTGCATGTAAAGTGCTTGAAAACAATATACAATATACAAGAAAAATAAACATAAATAAATGAAAAGCGTTGCAGCCTGCAATATCAACGCTAAACTACTATAACAACAACAACAATCGTTCACAATAGCAGCACAATGGCCCGAGATAGGCTGCCCGAGCTTTTGCAGGTAAGTAGCAGCGCAGCGAGGGAGCGAGGGAGGGGGAGGGGAAGTGTTAAGTGCTTGGCAATCAAACCGTAAACCGTTTCATTTTTCGGCTGCCAGCAGAATCGGTTATCGGCTATCGTTTATCGTGCGCGAACGTCTTAACAGCAGGAACTAAACACTTAACAGTGACAACGTAAAGTTAACAGTCTCCCGTGGAGTTGCAAAAGGATAGGCTCTTCACGTCAATTGTGTATGCTTTCTATACTCTGCGATCATTGAAAATGGTCAAAAAAGGGTATACTAAGTTTGTGCAGAAGTATGTAAATGGCAGCAGGGAGCGTGGCAGACCCCATAAGCTATATGATATACTTGCTCGGCATCACTAGCCGAATCGATTGAGCCATGTCCCTTTGTCGGTATGAACGTCGAGATCTCAGCTATTACGAAAGCTAGAGACACCAAATTTGGCATGATGTTTACTGTATACCACACGCAGATCAAGTTTGTTTCAAATTTGAGGTGCCACGCCCACCGCCCACGCAAATCGATAATTTCCATAGTTCCGTTGCCCGCATCATTGTGTGTCTGTATGTGTATGTAAAAGTGAGTTAGTGGTAGTTAGTACAACTACGAAGTTGGTCGAACGGTATCTTACGGTCGGGCGCGCTCGACTGTAGCTTTGCTTACTTGTTAGTTTTGAATTTTAAATTTTGCTAGACATGCGACAGGTTTGTCTACTGCTTCACTGGGCGCTCTTTACATGACTTCAACAGGGGGGCGGGGGGGAAGTGGAGTATGAAATGATGATGAGTAGGCAGGGAAGGGAGCGAGCGTTTATCAGTGCGCACGTAGATTGCCCATAGATAAGAGCGATAAAGCAGCCCATCGGCCAGCCGTACGCGCAGTGGGTCTAGGTAAAGCCCAACACAATTGCAGCACAACCCAATTGCCTACAGCGTCGAAGTTGTTGCCAGAGCGTCGCGCTTTCATTGCTCATTAGCCACAACACACGGTCTCGGATTGCGCCCATTTCGCGCCCAGTCAGCCCCCTACGAAGTTTGAGCCTAACAGATTCGATCCGTCCGTGCGACAGACATTGTGTAGCAAAAGTTTACTTTGGGCCCAAACCAGTTTTTGGGGCGTGCTTCATCGTTTACCGTTAACCTTTTGCAGCGTTCGCTGAGCGCCAACTCAGCATCGTCATCCTCGAACGGTTCGTTGCTGCTGAGCGTTTATAACGCCACCACCGAAACGCTTAGCAACAACAGCAACAACAACAACAGCGGCGGCGGCAGTGGCAGCGGCAACAGTGACAACAATAACAAGGATCGCGACAAGATGGCGCAATATGGAACGAATGTGGATGCTATTCTGAATCCGGTAAGTGATTTCCATTGAAAAAGAAACCCTTTATTATCGCTGCCGTCGCGGGCATGAATCAACGACGCCGAGGTCGACGCCGACGTCGACGCCGAGACAGTAGCAGCTGCGCGTTACTCAATCGAAGCGAAGCGACGCTGCCAGCGCAAAACCCGTGATAAGCGATATGGGCAGCTTTACAGCGCCGTCTAATGAATAAAATACACATGTAGAACTTTATCTGAATATCGAATTGTAGTGTAGCACCTATCACACCCCCCCGCGGGGGGGACTTCCCTAAAATTTGCTTAAACAATTTGTTTATGCCGCTCGTATCTGTTGTCGAGTGATCTAGCGAAGATTTCGATTGCTTATGCTGTCAATTAACCAACATCAGTTCCAGCTTGGTTGCTCCTTCCATGCAACTAATATGACGCATACGTATTGTTAATCGGGTATTACAAAACTTATGACACATCAACTGAGTCAAGTTGTGGGTTGATTCTTCCCACTCCAACTAAGTTGAGTTGATACTTCCAATTCCAAGGAATACGAACCATGATAAACCTTCTCTAACAATATTCCTTCCCCTTTCTCCCCCACCACCCCTGACAGTACTCGGAGATTCGCTACCAATTAGCGCAGATTGCGGGCAATCTGGAGGCCATGAATCGCATGTCGCAAACCATCAATTTGCGCACCTTTAGCGGTAGGTACAGTCTGCAGAGTTTGGTACTTGGCTTGGCTGACTGAGCATCATTAACTTATCTCGCACAGAGAACGAAATGGATGAGCTGCATAACAAGAATTTGCGGCTGGGTAATCAGCTGATGACACGTTTCAAGGAATTCAAAGCGAATCTGCCGCCAGAGACAGACTACAGTCTGGAGGCGCGTATGAAGCGCACCCTATTCTATGGCCTGTACCAGACCTATATCAATCTGTGGCAGAAGAATGAGCTCTTTCTGCAAAACTATGAGACGAAGGTGAAGAAGAATCTGCGCATGCATTCCAAAATAAGTGAGTGTACACTGGGCAAATCGATTGACGAAGCAACCTTACTTTTTCTAACTTCACTTTAGTCAATTCGGAGGCCAGTGAACAAGAGATTGAACTGCTAATTGAGAACAAAACAACCAAACTTTTTGTAGATAATGTGAGTTGTTTCCTGTGGAATTCACTTGGTTTCGGTTAGTTATCTCTTCTCTTGACTTACTCACAGATTCTGCAAGAGACAGAAAAAGAGCGACAGACGCTACGAGATCTAATGGATCGGTTTAATGAGCTGCGCAAACTGGAGAAATCCATTGAGGATGTGCATGCGCTATTTATGCGTATTCAGACTCTTGTTATGGAACAGAGCGAGACGATACAGAGGGTCGAGTTCCATGCGAATCAGGCGTCGCTCTACACGGATAAGGGGGCTAATGAACTGGATAAGGCGAAGGAGTATCAAAAGAAGGCGCGCAAGGTGAGATGAGTGGAGCTGTGAGTGTTATATATATAGGATATCTATAAGATATCTATATGGGATATCTATACGATTGTTTTCAATTATAAACTCATCGTGTTTACTTTGAAAATTTGCATAACGTTCACTTATCTTCTTTATTGCAGAGAAAGATAATGCTCATAATTATACTCGTCGTCCTGGTATTAGTACTAGTATTAATTGGTATTTATTTGTGATGTAAATAGCCACAACATGCATTTTTTTTTGTTTAGGTTTAAGTCATATTAAATTAAAATTTCAATTCAATGTTTGTTTTTATTTTCAAACAACAAATTCACCACTTGCTTAGCGGCTCAACAGGGTTGCTTTTGCCGTTAACATGTCATGTTACGCCTTGTCTGAGCTGTTAAGTGCATCAGCTGATTGTTGTTTACAATAATAACGGTTGTTTGCTGTTTAAAAATGTTTGCAAATTTTTTCTTGTCTTATTTCCATTAAATTATTTCTAAATAAATGACTATTATAAGAAAGTATTCTAAAAATGTACTTATTTAATTAACAAAATGTGTTTATTTTGGTTTTATTCAATTTGTGTATCGAAATTTTTATTCACGCAATGCAGATTAACATTAACGTAACGCTTACATGTTTACAATTCCAACGACGTAAGAGTTCAAATCCTAAACTCAGACGCAGATTATCAGCTACGTAGAGCAAAGTGCGTAACGTAAGCGCAAACAGAAGAGCAAATCGCAATTTAAACATAGCTACGTTATGTTAAACTTAACATAAAACAATTAACGTAGCCGCGGCTTAACATAACAGAAATACGCTGCTAAAAATGCAAAACAATGAGATAAATAAGTCCCAAAACGACAACAAAACATACTCAAAATAAATAACTAATACAATTTAAGTAAGTAAATGTGCCAGGGAATGCAGTGCAACCAGTGGCAAATCACAATGCTGCCGCAATACAAACAAATACGGCGATCAACTTTTGACCCATCGGCGAGCGCCATTTTTTTGCTGGCGTCGTGCAAAGTTTGATACTAATTCGTTTTATATCGCAGTTGGGATTTCGTGTTTGTTGATCCAGTCTATGCAAATGCATTCCTAATTAATTAATAATTTCTTACAGTTCGTCGCTTAGACGTGGGGGGGCGGGCAAAAAATGGAAGAGAACGGCAGCATTTGTAAGTATGTCAAGTCCCCAGCCGAGGCAATTGTTGCCCCTGCTCCCTCTGTGGCCGCTGCAGCAGCTACAATTGCTACTGTTGTCACCTCCGAGGCATGTATACACAATGGCAAAGGTGCACAGTGCAAGCTGGCCGAGCCCGAGGAGCTGCTTGGCTCGGTGACCACACAGAATTGCCCGGGTACGCGGGCGAGTGCACGCGTCATACAAAAAATGAAACTTGATTTAACGCGACCGATGACACCGCCGCCTTCTGAGCGTGATTTGAACAAGAAAGATGAGAAGGCCACCCAGAAGACGCCCTCACAGATGCGCGCTGCTAACAAGACGACCTGGACGAATCTAGAACGCAATTATTTCTTCGATGCCCTCAACGAGTTTGGCAAGGATTTCGAGGCAGTGGCCAATTGCATTAATAGCAAACTAAAGCGACGCAACACGAGCAACGACTATAGCTTCAAGAGCAAGGATCAAGTGAGGCAGCATTATTATCAAACATATCACAAAATTGGCAAATATGTTCGCTACTCAGATGGTAAGCAAGCTGCACTCTCTATATTCCTACGCAAAAAACTCACATTTCTCTAACCCACAGAGCTAAAGAAACCCGTACAGGAGCTGTACACTCTGATAAACTATGGTGAAATGCGTCGCAAGCTGCTGTTTCTCACAGAGAAGCATTTTATGAAGCTAAAGCACCTAATCTTCCATGGTCACATCATAGTGCGCAGCAAAGGCAAGAACATTCGCATCAAGACGCCTTCCTGCAAGGCTCTACGACGTCTCAATCAGCTTGACGGTGAGTCCAGTTTACTGCTTCAATTATGACGCAATACTAAATAATGCTCTCATAATAACAGACACACTGGAGGACATCAGATTGCCCAGTAAAATCGAGGTACTGGTTAGTCCAGCAAACATGGAGGCATTCGGACGAGTTCAGTGCCTGGCACAGAATCCACGCGGTCGTGCCATTGTGCCGCTGCATAAGAAGCTGGTCAGCTTCATTCAAACATTTCAGTACAAATGGCGCAGTGCTGACACTCGACTTGCCGAGGAGCAGCTAATGGCTAGCGGTGGTGGTGGTGGTGGTGGTGGTGGTGACATGCATGACATGCCCATAACCGAACCGGCAATTTGCTTTCAGCCCAAACCCGGCGTAGCCATACATCGGCCTCTGCTAAGCATCACGGCATACCTGAGCAGCATCAACATATGCCTGACCGCCTATGAGGAGCGATTAGGCATCAAAGTACGCAGCGAGACACTGGAGAACGCATTGTCGTCGGCTAATGCCAACATCAAACGGCCACGCACCGAAAGCGGCTCGGAGAAACGTTCGCCGGAGTCGAAAAAAGTTAAATCGCTTTCTAGTCCGGCGCACGACAAGTCATTAGATGAGCTGGTCGATGGCAACAGCTATGTCAAGGTAGAAACCACCAGCAACATCGATGAGCTAAATGATACAATTGAGGATCTCATGATGCCGCTGCCTTTAGCTTTTGTGCCAACGGATTCCATAGCCACTGCAAGCAGCAATGCTATTGGCAACAGCAGCTACAGTGCCAGCAGCAGTTCAGTGTCAGCATTTGCAGCAGCACAGTCGACAGCGACGTTATCCACCCCTGGTTCCGCACGTGCCAAACGCGACTCACTTAGCTCTAGTGCTAACAAGACCACCAAGACGAATACTGGAGCAGCGGCACGCAACTTCAAGCCACTGCTTAGCGATGAGGTCATCAAGCGCATACGGCGTGGCTGGACTGTATCCAATGCGGCGGACATAACCATTGGGGATCTTTATGTTGTTCTGGGACAAGACTCCAAGCTGGAGCTCGAGTATTATTGGTGCGATGCGGAGGCGAACAATTTGACAAGTATCAGCGGCTCGTCCAGCTCATCGTCAACGTCATCGCTGCCCTACAATACAAACGACTGTGATAGCGCGGAACGCGTTAAGGCCATCACAACGGCAACCGTAAGCAATAAACTGAAGCATCTGTTGATGGTGGCCAATCTGAGCGAACGGGTGCGCAAGCGTCAATGCAACTGTGGCCATAGCTGTGATCGCAAACGGGATCTGATCACCAAGACGCAATGGCTCAATAATCTGGCAAATAGTACAGTTGGTCCTGGTGCTGTTGTAGGACCTAGCGCAGTTGCTAGCGCTGCTGCTGCCGATGGCAACGAGGTTACATTTCGCACGCCAATGCTGCCGTTGCGGCGGCCCATGGGTAATCTTATTGATCCTGTGCGGCAATTGTCGAAGGTAAGTGCAGAGCAACTGGAACTCCTCATTTCAAGTAGAACACAATTTCATCTTTTTACCTTCTCTACTTTCCAGCTAACGCGTCAGAAGATTTCGCGGCAGGTGCTGGTGCAACGTTGCATTCTGCCTCCAACATCGGATGCAACGAGACCCTACGATCTGGTTAGCTTTCGTAATCTGCAAAATGGTCTCTTTGAGCCCATCGAACGCGTCAGTAGCAGCAGCAGCAGCAACAGTGGCAGTGGCCAGTCGCATCACACGACGCTGGCCATGCCCATATCTTCCAAATCTACCTCGAACAGTAGCAATATTAACTTCTCACAGTCCGAGGACAATCACAGCTACAGCCGCCGTAGTTCGCCCGACCTTGGACTGAATATGCCGAACTTGGAACAAAATGCCGGTACAGCAGTGGCCGAGGCTGCCAGCAGCACCACCATCTTGCCAGATGGCGCCCTGGATGAGAGCACAGGTGAGTTGGGTTACGCAATTAAAGCAGATCTACATACTTATAATTTGATATCGAAAATTAGTGATATTATTATTGTACACCTTACTCATACTATTTCTCTTTCTTTGTGCTGTCTCGCTCTTATTGGCACAGCACTGAGTTTCTTCAATGGCAGCGTCAGTCCGATGCACCTGTTGCGAGATTCCACATCCAATGCACGTTGGCTTGAGGAGAACATCAATGACTTCTCGCTAACCAGTCTGCTGGGCCATCTGGATGACTTCGATGCCACGCGGGATATACTGGTGAGTGCAGCGCAAACTGCAATACCCTCGAAACGTATTGACATCCTTCTTTCGTTCCGTTTAGGATCCATCGTCAAGTCTGTCTGTGATCAGTGAGAGCAGTGTGGATTTTCGTCACAAGTTTCAAGAGATTTCGGCGCTGTTGCAGCAACAGGAGAAGGATTAGCATTCACTTCAGCAATTTGTGGACCACATTGTCTTTGTTGCTTGTTGTCCCTAATTGCGCTACATGAACGAAAAAAGTATTCATATTTTTATTTAACACTTTAAACTGGTTACCTACTACAATATTCGCAAACAAAAAAGGGGGAAAATAGGATTACAAACAACACACAACTCAATAGAGATATTAATAATATTTAGTTTTAAATTTATGTTTAATCCCACAAACCTTCCAGAGGACACTGCACTGCACTAGGGCCTTGTGATGTCTGCAATTGTTCGTCTTCTCCATTTTTTTTTTTTTTTACCATTATCAGCTCCCTTTAATAGTTTTAACACATCAATTGTAAGCATAAGCAAACTCGATATTTATTTCTCATATATATTTGTATGTCTGCTAAGTATTAGAAGAAAGCACCCACATCGTTATAATCGGCCTTTTTCCACTTTTCATAGAAGTCTTCATTAACCTTTCTTATTTTCATTTTTTTTTTTTTTTGTCTATTATTTTAACTCCTCTTTGTTGTAGTCTATAGTTTAGCGATAGTTGTTAGCTATATTGTTAGTGATAATACGAAAAGATATATGCCTATATAAAAATAAATAACAGTTAACCCTGTATATAGACCCGAAATAAGTGTATCTATATATGTATTTGTCTTCAAATTGGGACAGTTTCAGGTAGACTGCAATTGATAAGAAGTGGATTACGCGCTTTAAGCAATATGTATATATACTATTTATACAAGCATCTAAGGTCGTTACTTAGTTTATCTATATTGCACTTGCAGCACTATAAGAGTTTTTAAGATCTTTCGTGTACGATAACCTGTGGAAGATAGAGAAAGCAAAAGTGGAAGACTTCGAGAGATAAGCTGCGCGTGTGGGTCGGGTGCAGGTGAATTTTATGTTTTGCAGCCTTAGGTTCTAGGCTGTCGCAGTCAAGTTTGCCAAAATAGTCGACTGTGACATCTCCAGCTAACCTCACCATGGCCAATCCCGGAGAGAGCGTAAGTTTACTCACGGAAAGTTTCCAAGACAATCTAATCTTCAGTTTGCATATTTCAACAGCAAGTGCAGGCAAAGCCTAAACATATTCTACACCTGAGTGCAGAGGAGCGTCGTCGCTTCTTGGACTCCTTTGACAATGTGTACAGTGACATCGATGGCGTCGTCTGGGACATGAAGCACAAAGTGCCGCAGGCAGCCGAAGCATTTGCAGCACTGCAACGCGCTGGAAAACCCCTTACCTTTATATCTAACAACAGCGTGCGAGGCGTGGAATCGACAGTACAGAGTTTCCAAGAGATTGGCATGCAGGTGACACCGCAACAGATCTGTTATCCGGCCAAGACAATGGTCCACTACCTGCGCAGCATTCAATTCGAGGGATCCATCTATGTTATTGGCTCGCCCAACTTCAAGGCGCATCTACGTGATGCTGGCTATGAGTTCATCGACGGCGTAAGCGAATCCACACATAGAAACTGTTTCTTTCATTCTAATCTGAAATCTCTCTGAAATTACAGCCCAATCACCTTATCGAGGAGAACAACCAGGATCTGTTGCGCAACATATTGGATAAGCCTCCGGTGCGCGCTGTCATCGTCGATGTCGACTTCAATTTGAACCTGGTAAAGCTGCAGTTGGCCCATCAATACTTGCTGCATCCCAGCTGTGATCTGCTAATTGGCGGCACTGATGGCCTCTTTTCCGTAACCGATGACATAACCATCCTAGGACCGGGACCCTTCTCCTCGCTGCTTGTCAAATCGAGCGGCAAAGTGCCAAAAGTATTTGGCAAACCTGGCAAGGAGCTGGGCAATCAATTGCTGCAGCAGCACAACATAAAGGAGCCTCGGCGTGTGCTCATGATCGGCGACATGTTGGCGCAGGATATACGCTTTGGCCGTCTCTGTGGATTCCAGACCCTGCTCGTGCTCTCCGGCGGTTGTACGCTGGAGCAGCTACAGGCCGAGACAAGTGCAGAGCAGCTACCCGACTACTATGCGGACAGCATGGCCGACTTCCTGCAGTTGCTATAGTGCAGCAGAGGCAATTGTATTTGGAACTTAAATAATATATGCTGAAATGTATCCACTGGAAACAACGTCTCCACTGCAGACAGAACAGACAAACCACAGGGGGGGAGCTACATTACAGTACCTATTGCATTATATCACTTATCTAAGCTATTCCACATATACGATCTAGAGGAAATCCGTTGATGCAGTTGCTTAACAGTTTGAAAAGGGAAACGTTATAGTTATTCATTGATCTGTTGGGCAGGAAAGGCATCAGCATTGACTGCATCACTTGTACACAAGCTTTCGGGGGCTATTTCGAAGAATCGCTTTACAACTGGAACGACCTGCGAATGGGGCCCAGTCATAAATCCAAGTTTATGTTTAGTCATATTGCATTTGCAGCGCTATATGGTAACAGTTGATACGTGCATTTGTTTGCGGTAACGGCCGCAAACACTCACACACACACACACACACACGCACGCGGGTCTAGTTTGTTGTGGGTGCCAGGAGAAAGAGGGCAAAGGAGATAGCTGGAGAGAGAGAGAGAGCGCGCGCGCTTGAAAGCGAAAGCGAGAGACGTGGAGAGATAAGCGCAGCGCGTTGTTATTGTTTGTGTTATTGTTATTAGTATTGGTCTCTCTTTTCGTTTTAGTTTCAGTTTTAGCGTTTGATAAGTAAGAAATCGGGAGCGACAACCTGTGCCCGTGCGACATCTTCGTCAGCTTGCTCAAGCGCGCATTGGGGGGGGCAAGTGTTAATTTTATTTTTGCAGTTTTGGTTTTACGATGCCTCCGTCGAGTTTGTCACATTAGTCGACTGCGGCGCGTTCCATCGACATCACCTTCAATCGACAGCGGCAGCGTCAGCGTCAGAGGAATTACCATCACCATGGCCAGCCCCGGCGAGAGTGTAAGTTGCTTACGGCATGTTTCGAAGAGCTAATCTAATCTCTTGTGAATTTCAACAGCAAATGCAGGCAAAGCCCAAGCATATTCTACACCTGAGTGCAGAGGAGCGTCGTCGCTTTTTGGACTCCTTTGATAATGTTTACAGTGACATCGATGGCGTCGTGTGGGACATGAAGCATAAAGTGCTGCAGGCAGCCGAAGGATTTGCTGCACTGCAGCGTACAGGGAAACCCCTCACCTTCATCACCAACAACAGTGTACGCGGCGTGGAGGAGACAGTGTTGGCTTTCAAGAAGATTGGCATGCAGGTGACAGCGCAAGAGATCTGGCATCCGGCCAAGACAATGGTCCATTATCTGCACAGCATTCAGTTCCAGGGACCTATCTATATTATTGCCACGCCCACATTTAAGGCGTATCTGCGTGATGCTGGCTTTCAGCTGATCGATGGCGTAAGCGCTTCCTTATACCAACAATTGCAATGTTTCTTACTAACCTCATTGCTTTCGCAGCCCAATCATCTCATCGAGGACAACAGCCACGCTCTGGCGCGGCACATATTCGACAGGCAACCCGTGCGGGCTGTTATCATCGATGTGGACTTCAATTTGAGCTCGGTTAAGGTGCTGCGTGCGCATCAATATTTGCGCTTTCCCAGCTGTGAGTTGCTAATCGGCGCCACAGATCGTCTCTTGCCCGTGACCAAGGATCTCAACATCATAGGACCGGGACCCTTTGCCTCCATTCTGGTTGAGGCAAGCGGCAAAGAGCCAAAAGTATTCGGTAAGCCTGGCAAGGAGCTGGGTAATCAATTGCTGCAGCAGCACAATATAAAGGAGCCTCGGCGTGTGCTCATGATCGGGGACATGTTGGCGCAGGATGTGCGCTTTGGACGTCTCTGTGGATTCCAGACCCTGCTCGTGCTCTCCGGCGGCACTACGCTGGAGCAGCTACAGGCGGAGACGAATGCTGAACAGATTCCCGACTACTATGCGGACAGCATGGCCGACTTCCTGCAGTTCCTAGGCGAAGCAACTGTCAAGGCACATGTTTAGCGCACAGCAGGGATTTGAAGATGGAATCACCATAAATTAGAGATGTATTCGCTGGCAGAGGGAGCGCTGCATTATATTACAAATTTGCATTATTTCCATTATCTAATCGATTCTAAATTGATATATATATAACTAGTTATAAATCCGTTGTGGGTTAGCTTTAATAAATTGCTTTGTAAACAGAGGTTCGCAAGTCGAAAGTTCTGCAAGTGGAGATAAGCACGTGCTCGACTCGCGCGATTGATAACAATTCACGCTCCACTGAGGCTTTTTCCATAGCCCATATGTAGATTATTGTTTCTGATAAACAGGAAGTTACCTAAGGCAAAAACTATTGAGTCACGATTATATGAAACTAAACTGTATATTTGGATTATTTCTATAAAAGAATAAACAATAGCAACTGCATCGGTTAATAGGAAACTACTGGAAATGCTCTAGACTCTTTGGCTACTTCTCCGACTTGACATCGCACAGATCCCCCAGGCAATCGCATATGTAGTCGGGCATGTGAGCATGATCCGCCGGCAACTTGGCCACATCTGCAGCGCTGCTGCCGCCGGTGAGAACGAGCAGCGTCTGATAGCCACTGGCACGTGCAAAGCCCACATCGCTGGCCAGACTGTCGCCTATGAAGAGCACGCGACTTGCCGGAATGGGGGCGTGGCGCTTTTGTAAAAGCTCACGCAATGCCTTGCCCGGCTTGCCCAGCACGGTGGGTGCACGTCCAGTGGCCTGTGCAACAACATCGATGAAGGCACCGGGACCTAAGCAGGGAGACGGAATGAAAGATGGCTCAAAACATGCTCAAAACATGATCCTCTACCTATTATGTCGCCCTTGCCAAAGGGTATCATGGCATCCGCTGCGCCGGCCAGAAACAAACAGCTCTCATTCTGCAGCTGCACTTGGGCGCGCATCAGCTTGGCGGCACTCAGATTGAAGTCCACATCGATGACCACAGCCTGCATGGCATCCGCACCATAGATGGCCTCACGCAAGTCGCCTAGGTTGTGTATGACAGAACCTTCGCGCTGCGAGCAGCAAAGAGAGAGCTAAGTTCCAGTGCCAAAGAGAAGCCTCATCGACTCACCTCCTGGTACAGTTGAAAGCCTGCATCGCGCAGCAACTGCTTGAACGGCGGCGTGGCCAGGCAATAGATGAGTCCCTCGAAGCGTATCGATTTGAGATGATCACAAATCGTTTGCGCCGGATGCACAATTTGCTTCTGCTCAAAATGTGGGAGGGAGGCGTGGCTAATAAAACTAAGAATTGAAATCAAATACCAACTCACATACCTTTTCAATCTGCAGCTGCGCCTGGCTATTCAGCTTCTGCAGATGCTGCTCCACGGAGCTGATGCTATTGTTGGTCACAAAGGTGAGCTGCTTGCCGCGACGCTGCAGCTCTGCCAGCGCCTGTGCTGAGCCGGGTATAAAGTCGCGCAGCGTGTACCAAACAACGCCTGTGGGAGAGAGGGAATGAGAGAGAGAGAGAGAGAGATTAGTGGATGCTTCTCTTAGGCTGACCCTCACCCCTGCCTCATACCATCACAATCGCAATAAACCACATCGAATGACGCGAAGAACTCTTCACGTTCCGCTGCGCTTAGCTGCTTGATGAATTTGGGCTGGGGCTGCAAAAGAGAGTGAAGAGAGCAAAACAAATTGATAAATCATCGCTGGGACGAGGGAGCTTAGCTGCCCGAGCTTAGTTACCCACACGACAAGCTGTGGCAACTGCCGCCCACGTTGCGCGCCACAGTTGACGCAACATCTGTCGACTACTTACTACGGCACTGAAGCTCATCGCGTCGATTCTCGCACGTCTGGAATCGATGCAAATGTGGTTCAAAGTTTACAGATTTATTATTACTTTTTTTGTTGTTGTTCTGCTTTTAGGTTTCTCTATGCAAATTCATTCCGTTCAGGCGTTTCGAAAACTAAGCCCCCCGGGGCAGCTTGAATATCCAACAGCTCGGACTGCGCAAAGACAATTGAACTGCGCTGGAGATCGGGGCACGGATTAGCGCATAGCGCATAGTGCATAGCGCATATGCATTTCAATTTAGTTACAGCTGATTAGATTAGCAACAACATCATCACGCTGTCTGATCATAGATCTGGAGCTATGGGTTGTGTGTCAGTCGGCTCGATGTGCTTCAATTGCTTCAAGGTTGTGTGTTTGTTTCCATTTCAGTGCGGCGGGTGTCGCCGCCAATTGTTGCCCCTCAAGTCGGTTCCAATTGATTTGCCAGATACAGATAAGTACAGCAAGGTATATACATAGATCTAGAGATGTCTAGATCTCAAGTTGACACCAATAATGGCTAAGCTTCCGGTCTGAATGGAGAATTCCGTTTGGTTCCTAGGTTACCTGCTGGGCTCACACTCAACACATTGTTGAATACGTAGCTATTGCTCAAGATTGTATAACAACAATATATATATATCGGAAACTATTCAGCTCAGGTCTACAAGAACTTATCGTACTACATTATAATTATATCATTTATTAGTCATCATTGACACGATTCGCAATCTTTGTTAACGTTGGAATTTTGTTTCGCATTTCCTTTTTTTCTTTTATAGTTTTATTTGCTCTTAATGTTTGTTTTGTAAAATGTTAACAATGCTATGTAAATTTACATTGGAACGTTATCTCGCACACATCGCCACGCATCACTTGTATACGTCTTATAAATATGTATTTATCAAAATAATAAAATATACTATTTATCGTATCGTTTTATTTTTAATTGCATTTCATTTCTTAGAATTCTCATTCTTCCGCTTCTTGTATAAAACAGTATGCAGTGGGTGGGTAAGAAACTGAACAATAATCAACTCATTAAACGGCATAAACAATCAACAATAAGAATAGCAACAATAAAACGCACAGGCGGCAGGCGAATGAACGCATGATAAGATATCCAAATATACATATAAGTATTTTTAATATTTACATACTTTTTTAGTTTTAGTGTAGGCTAGTGTGTTAGTGTATATAGTTTAAGGTACATTGGATTGTTAATTAGTGTTCACATGCATATACACATACATATGCATTTGCTATGCTCAGCATACGCATTTGATTAGTTTCGTAATTGATTTCGCTCTCGCTTTCTCTCTCACTTCTTTTGTGGATCTGCATCGACAAGGTACAAATGAATTCGCTTGGAAATAACGAGTATGATTAGAGATATACTTGTGCGTGTATTTGCGCGTGTGTGTGTGTGTGTGCTTGCATAGCTTTATTCTCTGATAAATTCGGCGCAGCAACAAAAGCTTTGCTAATGATCTATACTAGGTATATGTATTATAATATAAGCATGTGCGCTTGTGTATGATACTTATGTACTAGCTATATATGCTTGTGGTATATAACATAATTACACACATACACACACACACACGCACACATACTTGGTAACTAATTTCGAGTGTCGGTTGCATCAGTCGCGGTTTTCTTCGAACACTTTTTCAATTTGGCAATTCATTTCTGTTGCTTTTGTATTGTGCATTTTTATGGTATAAAATTGTGTGCCACATGCTGCAACATATTGAACAACATTAATACATTATACATTATACATTATACATTTCATATTGAAAATTACATGTATTCAATTGCACTCTGCCAGAAGTATCTTCTATACAAAGAGACAAGCACACAATTCTCAATAATACAATAATAGATAATAATTTAACATTTTCATTGTAAACAAATACAAATAGCATGTTCTGTTTGCTATAACGTGTATGTATATATACAAAAGTATATGAGTTGCTTGCTGCATGGTGTAGATAATCTGAGGCTTATAACTAAAATGCACTTAGTTTTCAATTTTGTATCTCGCTTTTGCTGGCAATCTCAGACATATGTGGTGGCATTGTCGCCATTGAGACGTTGGCGCATCGCAACCTTATCGGTTTCCGTTTCCGCAACTTCCATTTGCTGTGTCAGCTGCTGCGCCTGCGTCTGCGCCTGCTGCTT
Source organism: Zaprionus ghesquierei (assembly GCA_018904095.1). Lineage (NCBI taxonomy): Eukaryota > Metazoa > Arthropoda > Insecta > Diptera > Drosophilidae > Zaprionus > Zaprionus ghesquierei. The sequence goes on along the minus strand of JAEIGP010000394.1, from coordinate 12,445,863 downwards.
CTCGTATTCAATGATATGCTCGCGCAACAGAAGATTCTCGCGTTTGATGCGCTTAAGCAAACGGGCCGAAACATCGGGCACAGCCCAACGCAATATACCCTGCAGCATTGTAATGATGTTCTGCAAAGCATTATAAACTCAAATTATAAACTCAATTCAATATTGTATACCACTTACCTGATAGATAACAATGAAAGCGAGGCGGGCGGTCAATATCTTCCAATAGATCATGGGTCTTTTGTAGGGTTCACTTTCCCACGGATTATTGCGAAACTCGGTGTAATGACATTCCGTAACATTGGCCACGGCGCTGATATTCAGCAACGTAGGCGTCGTATAGTCCTTGGTATAGAATGCAGCCAGTGTAAAGTTGAGATAATTACTCAGATCAGGATCATCATGGGTAGCTTGATAGACTAGTTTCGGTATAAAGTTGGTACTAAATGCAATTATCATGGCCTGCCAAAGTAAAGTAGAGAGTTATTTCTATAGCAAATAAAGGGAATAACTATCAAGACTCACGCTGGAGGCGACTGCTATGTGCGTTACAACCGTCATTATGTTATGCCACACGCCAATGTCGCGTGCACGCATGCCAACGGGACGCTGGACAAAGCGCAGCATCTTGATGGCATCCAGACGCACCTCAACGACATTATTTATCAGCGCCAGCAACGGCGCCAGTGGAAAAGCCAAACTGAATAACGTTATAAAGCCATATTGCACAACTGCACAAAAGATAACGAAATACAATGAGTAACTTATAGAAACTGCATTAATCATTGAGAACTCTCACCCATTTCAAGATATTCAGCATATAGTGAATTGTTTTCGGCGGGCAACAGATTGAAATCTTCGGTGAATTGATTGGATGTCACCACCTCCACTTTGCTTTGCTTCTTATGCCAGCCATATGCCTTAATGGTGCGCATTAGAAACGGTATAAGCATTTCGACAATGGCATTTACCGCCTGCTTGCCAACCATTATGATGACCAACTGCATGCAGAGTTCCATGAGGCAACCGCCCGGATTACATTCCTCTTGACGGAACGAAAAAATGCGATTGTATTTGGACGGATAGCCAACGAATTTGCCCTTGAGGAAGGCAATGTAGAAGAGCGATGAGTAGTAGTTAACAAACTGGAACACATAGTTCTTGATGGTCAGACTCTCGTCATATTCGGTCTGCGTGCGACAATATTCGTAATTTGTTAATCGAACCGCCAGATTGCTATAGACCAGATCCAATATTGAGATGACAATCAGATCAAGAAAACCCGCTGTTATGGGCAATATCATAATCTTATATGTCATCGAATTCTCATTGGCCAATATGCTATTGGAGGCTCGCTGTGCCATGCGATAAATGATGATCGCCGCTATGGCGATCACTGATATGCAGATCTAGTATAGAAAATATAGTGATAATTAGTGAGTGTATCTTTTGAGAAGTTTTAATCAGCCTGCACTTACAAACAGCACCATAATGCTGTAGCTGGTAAAGTTGGGCAAAAACTTAATGCTCCAGTACGGCACATCCGGATCTATGGTGGACTTGGCATTCCCTTGCTTGGCATTCAGTCGCTTTGAGTTCGATATTTTCGCTAGATATTGCGGTCGCGGATGCTCGACATGATGATTGAAACCGGTGAGACCCCAACCATGTACCAGACCTGCCGAGTAGCGTTTCCACAGCTCCAAATAGATCACAGCCCAAATGGCCATAATAAAAGCGAAGACAACAGTCATTTTGTTGTCTATCAAATAGTTAAATCTCGACGAGGTACACGTCTCGTTGAGGCGCCAAAAGTTACAGTCTCGATCGCATTGAGGACACATAATGGTATCGTTATCATTGCAAATTTCCTGACTAATCGAATCGCGATTCCACGTGACAAAGCCGTACAAAAAGAAGAGTATGCCCAATATGCTGATAGGTATTAACATTTGTGTGTAGAAACCAAGCCAGGCAAAGTATAGCGCAACCTTGGGTCCAAAGTAGTCCTTGACATAGTCCAGCGGCTGCAGGCTGAGGAAAAGAATAATCGCATATGTATGTGATTAGACTGGCTAGAAATGTACTATACTGTCTGTCTCTGTACTCTGCTTACTTTTTCCATTTGTAGACGTTGGCCCACTCCTTCAAGAGGTCGCTGCGACGATCTCTCTGAAATGTTCAAATTTGCATTAGAATATGCAAGCATAGAGAAGACTCTCTTCTTTACTTACATCGTGCAGCGTGTAGGCGCTTAGATAGACACCATCCTCGACCAGCTTCTCGATGCCATGATTTTCGGCCTTTTCTTCGCCCTTCTCGAAATGCTGGCGTTGCATTATGAAATTGATTATCGAATAGCGTGTGCTGGGATCAAAGAAGTTCGGATGCTCCTTATCGTACAGATCCAGATATTTGCATGCGAATTCCATGTGAATACGTTGCTCGCGTTCGGGAAAGATTTTTGTATTCAATTGCACAGAACTGAAGAGACGCCGGCAGAGGCTACTGAAGCATGTTTTGAACTCGTTCGCGCTGTCGGCAATGATTTCCTCCTGACCTGGTATGGGCTTCAATGGCATCTTGATCTTTAGAATTTCCGCATAACGATAGAGCACCTCGGGCGGCGCATGCAGCTTGACAAAGTAAACCCCTTGCTTCTTGCATTCCTCCAGCTGTAGGCCCTCCGTTATCAACTTGTCCTCAAAGCATTTACGTTTATTGGCCGTCTCGTTGTTCTCATCTTGGCTATTATAGGCTAGCACAAAATCCACGCTGCGTATGCCATCGTCAAAGCGTCGATAAGTCTGGGGAAATGGAAAGAAAGTGAGAGAAAAGAAAATTTAGCTAATTAGCTGATTGTGCTAGAATGCAGATGCAATCCTATGTTTATCATATTATACTATAGTATGGATACACATACATATATATTACACATTTACATATGTGCGTATATACATATGTATGTACGAATGTTAAGGAACGTGAAGAAACTCAAAGGCTGTGCGTGCCAAGCGCGTGTGTAGTGGGCGGGTGCGGGTAGTTGCCGGTCTATCCCTATCATCTACATTCTATATACATACAATGGGTTTTTCAGTTCTGCCTGACACCTCTCTGCAAACAGCTAAGAAGGAGCCCATGCTGCCAGTGATGCTCTTCAAAACAAACTGTTGGCGAGTTATTTACTTCATCTGAGTGGCAACCCACTTGCTTAGCCCGAATATATGAACAAAGAGAGAGAGAGAAAGAGAAGGAAAGAGACCCACATCTCAATTTCCAAGATATCAGCTTGCCAATTCCTGTTTACTCAGTTCTATCAGCAAATTCTGCGAATGGGCAGCTGTAAGTGAAGTTAAACTCAGTTGATACAACACTGAAAGGAAACTTTAAAACAGACGTGAGCTTAGCAAGGCAGCATGACTGGCGGATACCCTGTACTGGACTGAGTGATGATAAGCGCCTATGATTCTGCATGTCTCTAATAGCTGATACACCCCTTTCTAATGCTGTCTAACCTTTTCACCATCTACTACACACAACTGGTATACCCACCTAACAAGAAAGAAAGGCTACCTTCGACACACCGAAGGTTTTATACCATTGCAATTACTCCACATATTCAATCGGCCGATAGGTTCTATGGCAGCAATACGATATATCGGTCTAATTTCGATCAAATTTTGACAGCCTTTAAAGGACATACTTAGACATATATCAGGAAAGTTTCACAGCGATATCTTGAAAAATGACAAAAATCGGCCGATAGGTTGTATGGCAGCTATACGATATATCGATGCGATCCAGCTCATTCCGACTTATTTACAGCGTGCAGCATTGGGAAGCAAGTATACCAAGTTTCATCAAGATAGCTCTAAAACTGAGACCTAGTTTGCGTTGAAACATACAGACGGACAGTTGGACAGACGGACATGGCTAGTTTGACTCCCTTATTGATATAGATGCTGATTCAGAGATGTCTCCTAAGGTGCGTTGCATACTTCTGGCCAAAATTAATATACCCCCTGCAAGGGTATAACAAGTCACGACTTATTTATCAGTGAAAAATATATATATATATATTTTTTCGATATATCAACCGTTCTCTTGCTGAAATTATGAACTTAACCCCGCATACGAGTATATCGCGCGAATTTTCAATGATAGGGAAATGGGGGTATGCACATTGAATTTCGATGTACTTAAAATTATTGATAATATTTATAATTATTTATGCTAAAAAATTGCCATTACCCATTCCCGCAAGCAAACTATTGAAAAAGAGAGAAAAAAGAGAAAGAAAACGGTGAGAAACGTAGGCAGCAAGAAAACAAATGCGTGGGCGCAGTGTGCGTGTGTGTGTGTGTGTGAGTTTTGTTTTCTTGAAAATCAATAATTAATTATGCAGAATGCAATATTAACTTTTGTTTTTTTGATTTCTCCTTTCGCATAGATGCAGCTAAAGCCAAACAGTGGAGTGAGGAGTGCAACCAGCAATGAGCGAATGAGTGTGAGCGAGAGCGAGCGATGAAGAGAAGATGATCGTGACTCGTGCGCACGATGAGCGAGTGAGAGAGAGAGAGAGAGAGCGTAAGATCGCGATGGATGCAGCGTAACAGAAACAGAAAAACTTAGTGCGCGTCATATAGATATAGCATAGGCTGTTAATGATAGATATATAGTATATATATTTGCTGAGTGCTTCTTGTGTATGGTTTGATCTTTCGATCGTTTATCGCAGATCGCAGATTGCAGATCGTAGAAGGTAATGTTGTTGTATTTGATTGTTTACCCTCGATTTCCACTGGGAGTATGTAATTGGCAATTTCTTATCTTTATTCGAAACTGTTCTATTTTGTCTTAATAGACGTCTAGAGACCTCATCATCGCCACCGCCACCGCCACCAGCCATGCTGTGACCATATCCGCCGCCGCCGCCGCCGACGCCGCCAACTCCAATGCCGGTGGGCAAATGTGTGCGTCCATTTTGCAGTCTCAGCGCCTGAGCAGCAATCGCTGCATCTGTGTGATCTAAGCTTGCACCGTTAAGATGCTCCAGCGCCGTCGACTGTCGATAGCCTGGCTGCCAGCGCATATGCTCAGCCGGTATGCCGCCGCTGGCCAGGCGCATGCTATTTCGTGTCTCATCTCCGGCCAAATCCACAGCCGAGTGGTAGATGGTGTTGCGCGACTGCGACAGAGATTTGCGATGCGCTGCCGCCACAGCCGCTGCCTCTGACTCGGCCAGCGAAATGGTATCGAAGTACAGACTCTCACGCTCGTCCATTTCCGATTCGGCGTAGTCGTAATCGTGGGTGCGCACTGTAAATAGTAGACGGGATTAGTCATCTGCTTGTACGAATTGCATTCCACACACACACAAACATACTGTACATCTACATATAACATCAATGAAGGCGTGCAATGCTATGTGGCATGATTGAATGCGTGTGCTCTGGGGTGATTTGGGTTGAGATAAGGCCAGGCATTGTGCATACTCGTAGAAGTTTCGGCTTATCGAACAATAAAAGCAATAAGCAAACGGCGAATGCTAATCGAGATTCGAGTCACAGTGGTAAAATGCTTGAAATTCAATTGAGATAATGGGTTTTGGGGTCCAGAATTTCTAACCTCACTTTCAATCTATTATAACTGCATATGCAATGATATATGATTGTTTATGTTGTGATCCCCTTAGAATTCAACATTTGATAATTTGACATTGCAATGGCCACCTTAGGAGACATCTCTGAATCAGCATCAATATCAATAGGAGAGTTAAACTAGCCATGTCCGTCTGTCTAACTGTCCGTCTGTATGTTGCGATGCAAACTAGTCCCTCAGTTTTAGAGCTATCTTGATGAAACTTGGTATACATGCTTCTCATTGCTGCATGCTGTAAATAAGTCGGAACGAGTCGGATCGCAGCGATATATCGTATAGCTGCTACAGAACCTATCGGCCGATTTTTGTCATCTTTCAAGATATTGCCATCAAACTTTTCCAATATATGTCTAAGTATGTCCTTTAAACGCTGTCAAAATTTGATCGAAATTAAACCGATATATTGTATAGCTGCTATAGAACCTATCGGTCGAATTTTGTTGCTTTGTAAGATATCGCTATGAAACTTTCCCGATATATGTCCAAGTATGCCCTTAAAAGGCTGTCAAAATTTGTTCGAAATTAAACCGATATATTGTATAGCTGCTATAGAACCTATCGGTCAACTTTCATCGCTTTTGAAGTTATAGCTATGAAACTTTCCCGATATATGTCTAAGTATGTCCATTATGTCCATTGCTATGCAAGTTTTATTAAAATCAGACAGATATATCGTTAAGCTGCCATAGAACCTATTGGCCCATTTAATATTTGGAATAGGGTGCAAGGGTATGACAACTTTGGCAAAATTGTAAATTTAATAAAAGGCATCAATCAAATTCATTGCTGACACAAATTGCCATTGACTCACTGTGCTACGCTTAATTGAAAACCGAAACGACAAGGGAGTTATCAGAGGTGTGCGCCGCCGACATCATCATCCAGCTGATACTGATACTGGATACTGATACATACATACATACAGCCACAAGTGGGGGTCATGAAATGCGGTCAATTATGTAATTGGCCGCAGGCAAATGATGTGCTTGATATGTAAAAACATATATATATATATGAGTGATATATAGACCCCCAAATGGATGATGGCGATCTTCCGTTTCCGACTGAAAATAGTGCAAAATGATGGTACATAATATTTTGCGGATGACTTCATGCAGAAATGAACGACGAATTGAGTGTGTTTCTTAAAGAAATTAAAGCGAGGCGAAACATCTGTACAAAGTTGTATATGTACATATATTTTTATATTGTTTGCTCTTGAAAAGTGAGGCAAATATTGAACACACACACACTCACACAGAAAGTCTAAAAATATCGAAATCAAACTCAAGTCGCGTGGAATTTGCATGTGAATGAATCAATGTGAATGATGAGTTAGGTCGAATGCGAATATGGGCGAAATTTGTTTGTTTTGCTGTACCACATGTATGTGAATGCATGTGCATGTGTATGTGTATGTGTATGTGCATGTGTTTGCTTGTTATTTATTTACCCGCTGAATACATTGTTGATGCACACACACACACACACAGAGACAGAGTAGAAATAGAGAGAGCAAGGCAAGAGCGTAGTTGATGCAGGGAGAGCAACTGCGAGAGAGCGAGCGAGCGAGCGAGGACACGCCGAATAGAGAGCAGAGAGCGCCGTCAGGTGTCAGCTGGCAAATCACGCGTAAAGTACTCGATACTCGTTACACGACGAACACGTACACGTACACGAACACCAACACCAACACGAGCCGACTCCACAGTTCATGCACAGCGCGCGATCGTTTGTGCAACCAGAGATTTTCCTGCCGTTCTGCACATAACGGTAGTTCAGGCTAACGGCGATACAAGAAGAAAGAGAGAGAGAGAGAGCTAAGAACAGTGAGAACCGTTTATTAGCCAGCAGTCGTCGTTGATAAACAAATTCAACACACACACACACTCACACGCGACTGACCAGCAGCAGAATGATGTCAGAGCAGAGACACAAGAAAAATGAAACACAAATACAAAAAAAAAATAATAATAAATGAAAATATATAGACGAATCGAGCTGGAAAAAAATGCGTACGCGCGCGCTGTTTGCCGATTACTGACCAAATTCAGGCAAATGCGCCACGCAGAGCGAACGCACAACGCGTCGCGCGACGCTAAGCTGATTGCCAAAAATGTGGCGGCAGCGACAGCGGCAGCGTGCAACGAGCTGTGACCGATATATGTATGTAGGTGCCCCAACGTATGTAGGCCTCAAACGCAAAGGTCAAGTTGAAGTGTAAATCATTTGTTGACACAAAAGCAAAGTGCAAAACCGCCGAACGCGCCTTAATTGGTAACCTGTTCACTCGCATACATTCATACATATGCATACATATGTAAATGCCGTCTATATATGTATGTGTGTGTGTTTCGCCGGCAATGTCGCATAAACAGTCGCGTTGGCCTTAATACGCTGGCAGAACGGAAGCTCGCAAATTCTAAGCCAACGTAATGAAAAGTAATGTTCGAACTTTTCTCTTGCTGCTCTGCACGAAATGTAAGAAAACTGCGTGCTCCCACTGTACCACTGCGTGGGAGGTGAACGCGCTAATGCACAACTCCTATTACCAGCACAAAAATTTCTATGTATGTGTGTTAGTAGCCCTTCTATGCTGCCAAGTCAAAGATGACGACGCTGTTAGTCAGTTGGGCTGTAAACTTGATTAGTTAAGAGACACGCATTAGTTTAGTTTAGTTTAGTTAGTAGCTGGGACACACTTTGCGCTCCGCTCGAACTCACCTCGAACTCAGCCTCAGGTAGCAGCTGACCGTAGTAGAGTTGTGGCCTGTGTCAGCTCCACGATGCTATTGTTTTGCTCTGCCAATTGATTCACTTATCGTTGCTGCGATTTGCTGAGGTGCGTCGATTAATATTTTACACTAGCTTTACATCTTCTGGCACCAAAACACAATATCCGGCGACAGGAATTTTCTTTCGTGCTTCTTGTACTTAAAATTAATAAAAAAAAAATTAATTATAAATCGGCATTCACCCACAGCGACCCGACTACTGTTTGAGTTCCACCAAGTAGTATCGATAATAAGCTACTGTAAATGATTTTGGTATCGATACTATGCTGTGTGGGCTAACGCGTGCTGTTAAGTATCGGCAAGTGTGCCGCCATGTTTGAATTTGGTAGAAACTGCTAGCCAGAACACTGCACACAGTAAAAATACTAAATAAATAAATATTAATATATTCACAATGAACAATCAAAAAATAAATTATACTATTATTTATATAGCATACTTCAATTTATTATATTTAAACGTTTTCGATTTACTCAACCGGGAACAGTGGAGTATCGGCTGAACGATAATTATATACCGCTTATCGATGCTTGAACTTAACAGAGCCTTAACATTACTCACTTTTCTCGGCAATGTAATTTGAATTTTAATTCAAATGTTTAACAATGTATTTTATTTCGAGATTACAATTCGTATTTCTTTGTAACTTACCAGGTTAAAACTATTTTTAACCTGTTGAAATGCATTCAGTACTAAGCGTATAATAAAAGCATTTTAATTGCAAGCTGTTAGCACACTAGGCGCGCAATAAATCAAGGCATTGCACTTTAAGTCGCTTGATATTTCGATACAACTAAACAGAGTTTCGAATAGAAGTTATCGCATGGAAATATAATCAACAGTGGCAACGCCAGTGTATTGGGTTGCCCAAAAAGTAATTGCGGATTTTCATATAGTCGGCGTTGAGAAATTTTGACACTGTCTTCCTTTTAAGGCTTCATCACCATACACATCTCCAATAATTATTGGGTTGCCCAAAAAGTAATTGCGGATTTTCAATTATTGGGTTGCCTAAAAATGAATTGCGGATTTTCAATTATTGGGTTGCCCGAAAAGTAATTGCGGATTTTCAATTATTGGGTTGCTTAAAAAGTAAAAAAGTTAGTTGCCCAAAAAGTAATTGCGGATTTCCAATTGGGTTGCCCAAAAAGTTATTGCGGATTTTCAATTATTAGGTTGCCCAAAAAGTAATTGCGGATTTTCAATTATTGGGTTGCCTAAAAAGTAAAAAAGTTATTGGGTTGCCTAAAAAGTAATTGCGGATTTTCAATTATTGGGTTGCTTAAAAAGTGAAAAAGTTAGTTGCCCAAAAAGTAATTGCGGATTTTCAATTATTAGGTTGCCCAAAAAGTTATTGCGGATTTTCAATTATTTCAAATTATTTTTTATTATAAGTAAAAAAGTTATTGGGTTGCCTAAAAAGTAATTGCGGATTTTCAATTATTGGGTTGCTTAAAAAGTGAAAAAGTTAGTTGCCCAAAAAGTAATTGCGGATTTTCAATTATTGGGTTGCCTAAAAAGTAAAAAAGTTATTGGGTTGCCTAAAAAGTAATTGCGGATTTTCAATTAGGTTGCCCAAAAAATAATAATTGCAATTATTTTCAATTATTGGGTTGCTTAAAAAGTGAAAAAATAGTTGCCCAAAAGTAATTGCGGATTTTCAATTATTAGAAATCCGCAATTACTTTCTAGGCAAGTCAATAACTTTTTTACTTATTAGGCAACCCAATAATTGAAAATCCGCAATTACTTTTTGGGCAACTAACTTTTCATTTTAGCAATAATTAAATGGAGATGTGTATGGTGATGAAGCCTTAAAAGGAAGACAGTGTCAAAATTTCTCAACGCCGACTATATGAAGAATCCGCAATTACTTTTTGGGCAACTAACTTTTTTACTTTTTGGGCAACCCAATAATTGAAAATCCGCAATTACTTTTTGGGCAGCCCAATTGAAAATCCGCAATTACTTTTTGGGCAATAATTGAAAATCCGCAATTCATTTTTAGGCAACCCAATAATTGAAAATCCGCAATTACTTTTTGGGCAACTAACTTTTTTACTTTTTGGGCAACCCAATAATTGAAAATCCGCAATTACTTTTTGGGCAACCTAATAATTGAAAATCCGCAATTACTTTTTGGGCAACCTTAATTGAAAATCCGCAATTACTTTTTGGGCAACCTAATATTTGAAAATCCGCAATTACTTTTTGTGGGCAACCCAATAATTGAAAATGCGCAATTACTTTTTGGGCAGCCCAATAGTTTCCACTCAATGAGTCTGTTTCTAATTCCACTCAAGGAATGAGTGAAAATCCAAGGCATGCATTGCGCGCGCGTAAAAGCGCAACAGAAAATTAGCGCGTGTCGATTTAAATTGTCTCAGAAATGAAATGCATTTGGCTAAAGGTTTTCCCCTCACAGACCTGCCAAGTTGTAAGTTAATTGAACAACAACGTTTTGCGACACGTATACGAGATGGGGAACTGCATCCTTACTCGGGATGTAACCCAATTGCCAAGGAGCTGAACTTAATTTGCCTGCTTGTTTTCCTGCGGATAAGTTATTTGAAAGACGCTCTTCGATTTGGCAAGGGCGACGACAATGCGTGAGATATGCATGCCAAGTGCCAGGCCAGGGCAAGACAGTGGAGCAAAACAAATGAAAAGCAGTGAAAAAAAATACAAAAAAAAAAAAACAGCTAATCGCAAGTAGAAATACATTACGAATTCTAGACAATATTTAACTGCAGCCTTGTGATGCAAGCTGCAAGTGCTTCTAATGTCTTGGCCTGCACTGTGCGTCGTTGCATGTGTTGTGCATTTTCCCATTGGACATGTTGTGTACCGTTCATTGAGCTGCGTGTTCACGCGCGCTAATTGAATTTTCAGCCAAGTTAACAGAAAGTGAAGCACAAGCAGCAGCAGCGGAAATGAGAATAAACGCCATGACAATTGGGGGGGAGGGGGAGGGGGAGCGGAAGGGGATATTCCGGCTTGGAAGCTGCTTTGCCCTTTTGCACTTTACCCTTTTGCCGTCTTTCGCCTTCTTGCGCGCATTTAACTTTCGATTGCGTATCGCATTCGTGCTGCATTTCTATCTGTGTGTGCGTGTGTATGTGTGTGTGTGTGCGTGCGTGCATGCAACAACTAAATAACAAATAACTGAGCCATTAGCTAATGTTTTTATGCCGCCATGTCGCTGCCTCGACATGTTTTCCATGCTGAACTTTGCACTCTCTGCGAAAACATTGAGGTTATGTCAGCCGCGTTTCGCCATGCAAATAACCCAAGGGGCAATTGGGAGAGAAAATAATTAGAAGAGACTGAATATTGTTTGACTATGTGAGATAAGTAAACATCTTTGTGTGGCAAAGGCTCTAAGACTCGAATTACTTTTACATTCGTATACCCTACGATTATAGAAAACGCGCGTAAAAGGGTATACCCATTTTGTTCACACGCATAAGGAGGCGTGGCAGAGCCCTCAAAGCATATACATATATGCTTGCTCAGTATCCGTAGTCGAGTCAATTGAGCCACGTCCACGTTTCTCTGTCCGTCTGTTCGTCTGTCCGTTTGTCCGTTTGTATGAACACACAGATCTCAGCTATTTTTAAAGCTAGAGACACGAAATTTGGCATGCAGACTAAGAAATATGTAAGGCTTCTAAAGTTGTTGTCAAATTTTGGCTGTCACGCCCATCGCCTACGAAAATCGATACATACAAGTTTTGAATTTGATTCGAAACGATAGTTTCAACTGTTTTCACACACACAAAGATACAAAGATACATACTTTATGCAGCTGTATTTCTATTTTTCTGTAGAGCAAACTCATGTGTAGCTTTTATAACTGGCTTGTCTATAACTTTCTTGATTTTGAACAGTTTTTGTGCACAGACATATAAAGATGTTGCCTACTTAAGGGTTAAACTCCAGCGAGTTAAGCGCGCTTCGGTTGCATTCATCATTAACTAGAGCCTAAGTGAGCATAGCAGATACTACAAAGTCACAGATTCTCAACCGAGTGTAATTAAGAATGTTGCTTCTCCTGTGGCTATGGCCACACTGAAAACCTTAACTTCGACTGCAATTGATGCTTGATTGAAGGCAAGTGAAATTAAACTTCTGCACGCATTTAAAATTTATACACACTGTGCAAAGGAATCAGTCAGGATAAATGGACGTCAGTTATCCTTAAGGGGAAAGCAGAGACACGCTAAGCGGAAGTAAGCGAGTAAGCGAGTGGTGAGTTATTAATTTTCTCATTTCCATTTAAGCGATATTAGTGCGCTGTGCATGTGCATGTGTGTGTGTGTGCATGTGTGTGTGCAGCTAGAAAACATTATTGTATTTAACTTGGCTCACTGACTTTTGCGATTCATATACTTCCCACACTCCACAGCGTCCACCGCAGCCCGCATGTCTGCTTCGTCCGCCCAGCAGATCCCTCCCTCGCCTACCTCCTTCCCTTCCCTCCCCCAGCTTCCCACCCTGCTTGCACGCAAACAAAGGCCAATAATTTTTGCTGGCTGCTGCTGCTGGCTGCTTTTCAATTATCATTCGCCAAAAGGAGAGAGACGGAGAGAGAGGGGGAGAGTAAAATACGAGAAGCAGAAAAAAGCAACGAAGAAGGCAGCGCAACAAAAAGCGAATGAAAGGCAAATAAAGTGTGTAATGGCCAAGGCACAGAAGGAGCGAAGGAGCGAAGGAAGGCGAAGGCAAAAAGGGCTCTTGCGCCTTCTCCCGCTGCCAAGGAGTAATTAGTGTGCATTTCCCTACTGACGTATGCATGTGTGTGCATCTGTGTGTGCAACATTTACTTTTCCACTTCGTTTGCGACAATCAAATGTAACAAAGGCGGCCAAGCGGCAGGAGAGGAATAACTGCTAGGCACGTCCAGCAAGCGAGCAAGGAAGAGGAGCAGCAGCGGCTGCGGGAGTTGGAGTAGGTGCCGGCACAGAAGAAAGCGAAACAACTGCAAGAAGGATATGCCTCCTGCACTTGTGCGATGTGGAGCACCTGTGCAGCCTCCTAAGGCCGTCGACGTCGTCTCCGTCGTCTCCGTCGACTCCGTCGTCTCCGTCGTCTCCGTCGACTCCGTCGTGGAACGTGACATTGAATATATCTGCGCCGCCTTTTGTACCCTGCTCTACGTCTGTCTGAAGCACTCAGCATGCCCCGTAGGGGTAGGGGGAAGTGAGTGGGAGCGGGGGAGTGCCAGGTACTACGTCTGCCCAGTCATGCTAATCTCTCTGTAATTAAGACTGTCACTCACTCCCAGCTATGGCTTTTGCTTCAACTCCATTCAGATTGCTATGCTGGGCCTGTGGGCGAATTGGTTCTGCTCTGTTGTGGGCGTGGCAACAATGTGCCAATTGGAAAATGCCTTTTATTGCACATTGTTGTGCCTTCGTACTGCTTCCCCTTTGAATTCTTTTCTGCCTACTGATTTTCAAGGACTGCCATTAATCAATTAACAAGAAACAATTTTGTCTGTCCGCCTTATCTATGTGCCTATCTTTATCCCTATTCCTATCATTATTGTTTTCTTTATCTTTTCTTTAAATTTATCTTAGTCTTTATGCCAATATTTATCCCTATCTGCATCTTCAGATTTTTTCCTATATTATCTTTATTTTTGAATTTATCTTTATAATTATCTACAATTTTATCTTTTTCCCTTTTTTTAATCTCGGTCCCTATTTCTAGCTATATCTTTATTCCCATCTTTCGCTTTATCTTTAACCCTATCTTTATTCCTATCTTTATCTATATCCCTTTCTATCTTTATTCCTATCTTTATCTTTATCCCTTTCTATCTTTATTTCTATCTTTATCCGCATCTACATCCGTATCTGTATCCCTATCCTTATCTTCATCTTTATCCCTATCTTGAGCTCTATCTCTGTCTTTATCTTTATCGTTTTCTTAATATATATCTCAATATATCTCTAACCCTGTCAATATCCCTATCTTTATCTTTATCCCTTTCTTTATCTTTATCTTTATTCTTTTCTTTATCCCTTTTTTTTTTTAATCTTTGTCCCTCTTTCTGTCCTTTTCTTTATTTCCATCGTAACTTTATCTAGAACCCAATTTTTATCCTTATCTTTATCTTTATCCCTTGTTATCTTTATTCCTATCTTTATCCGTATCTTTATCCCTATCTTTAACTCTATCTTTATCTGTATCTTTTTCTTTATCTCTTTCCCCACCTTTATTCCAATCTTTATCCCTATCCCTATCCATATCTTTATCCCTATCTTTATCTCTATCCTTATCTTTATCTTATCCCTACCTTTATCCCAAGTTTTATCCCTATCCCTATGACTATCTTTATCCCTAAATTTATCTTTATCTTTATATTTAACCCATATCTTTATCTTTATCCATATATTTTTCTTTATCTTTATCTTTAAATTTATCTTCATCTTAAACTTTATCTTTATCCCTATCTCTATCTCTATCGTTACCTATATCCCTATCTCTATGCCTATCTTTATCGTTATCCCAATCCTTATCTTTAAATATATCTTTATCTTTAACTTTATCTTTATCTTAAAATCTTTTGCTTGTTTATAAAACTTCGTCATGCTTTGCGATCGTCTGCAGTCTATATAAATAGAGTTGAAAATCGATGTGAATTATCATAAGCAGCTTGTTATTTATGCATTACCCCTAAGAGTCTAGACGGGGGCGTGGGCGTGGGCGTGGGCTGCGGGGGCTGTGCATAAATCTCAGGCAGTTTCGAAATTTTAAATGCATTTTAATGCAAAGTTTTGGGCCAAATTCGTGCGAAGAACGTGCTCCTCGGTTTGCCCGGAACAACACACACACACACACACACACACACACATACCATATATCGTTGTGGGCTATAACATCTATCAAAGTCTTTGGCTGCCGGCAACAAACGGCACTTTTGTTTATTGCTGTCGAAGTTGGCGTCGACGGCGACGTTGGCGTCGGCGTCGGCATCGTGCAACTCGTTGCCCAAGTGATGCAATAAACTGCATTGTCGGGCACTTTCGTTGAGGTACGCAGAGAATCTTTGCTATTTATATACGCTAGTGTGTGCGTGTGTGTGAGAGAGTGTGTGTGTGGCATGCACAGCTGTGCAACAGTGGCAGCAGCAACTCCCAGCGCTGAGCTCAACGGAATCTTCATTAGCACTTGGCGCGTGCGCGCGCCGCTCAATGTGGCAAGTACTTGTTGTTGTTGTTGTTATTATTGTTATTGTTGTATGCGTGTGTGTGTGTGTGTGTGTATGCGTGTGTGTGTCTTGGGGGCCATTGACACCAACAGTAGCTGACGCAGCCGCCGCATCTTTGGCATCTGCCAAGCCATAAAGCATCAAACTCGCACCAATTTCAGAGTTCATAAACGCAGGAGTGAGCGAGACAGACAAGCCGGGGGCAGAAAGAGAGCGAGAGAGGGGGGGGGGGGAAAGGGCAACATTTAGTCATGTGGAACGCATTCAGTTTACAAAGTACATACGCATTTTGCATCTACAATACGAATAAACTCGCCCTTCCCCCCGAGACAAGTCGATAAAACTAGAATTTATATGCAGATAGATATAGACAGAGAGAGAGAGAGAGAGAGGGGGGGGAGATACAAGTGAAATTTGAGAGGAGAATACTAGCAAAAAGTTGCGACAGGGTAGCCAAGGATAGATGACTTAAGACATTGGATATATATTGAAAGTGCCTAAGCTATAGGCAGATTGATTTCCCTATTAACATAAGGTAAGGCGAGATAGAGAAAGCTGAAGCAGAAGAGAGGTAGAGGAAGAAAGTGGGTAGGACAATGAGAAAGAGAGGAAAAGAGGGTAAAAGAAAGAGACAGAAAGAGGGTAAGGGGGCGATTTGGAAAGAGGGAGGGGGGAAAGGAATCGTAGACTGGAAATCCCATTCACTTTGAGGGAAAGAGGGTAAAGGAGAGAGAGATAGGCAAAGAGGGAGGGTAAGCGAAAGAGAGATAGAGAGAGAGGAAAAAAGGGAGAGAGAAAGGAAAAGAAGAGAGAGAGAGAGAGAGAGATAGATGTCGTAGAATGGAAATCCCATTCACTTTGAGGGAAAGACGGTAAAGGAGAGAGAAGGGCAGAGTGGGGCAGAAGGGAGATAGGGAAAGAGGGTAAGAGAAAGAGAGAGAGATGAAACAAAGGGAGAGAGAGAGGAAATGAAAAGAGAGAGGAAAAGAAAAGAGAGAGAGAGAGAGAAGGAGATATCGTAGAATGGAAATCCCATTTCCTTCGCTTCTTTAACCCTTAACCCTTTCTTTAACCCAGAATCCCTTAAGTAGCTAAGCAAATTGCAAATTTTCGCTAGACTTGAGAACAATTACGCACAGCAGATGTGCATAGCATAGCATAGCATAGTTAACACCCAACTATATAGCATACAAGTATACCATATGCCATAGCATATATGGCACATCGTCTGTCTAATTGGCTGCCGTTGCAGCGGCGTCTGCGACAGAGCGCCATGCATAAAGCTCTGTAAACGTAGATATAATTGGAAAATAGCGTAATGGAAATGGAAATGGAAAATCTTGTTTTCGTTCTCATTTTTGTTTTCGCTCTCCCTCTCGCTCGCTCTCGCTCTCTCTCTCTCTCTCCCTCTCTCGTGCTGAGCCATTGTGCGCTTTGTGAAATTTTCCGTTTTCGTTGGCCAAAATACCGTGTGTGTGTGTGTGTGTGTGTGCTGCATGTTGATTAGTTGGTTAGCGATGGGGGGAGGGTGGGGGAAGGGGAGCAGGTGCCAGATAAGCTGCTGACCACATAAACATGGTAGCTGCCCCAGTGCGGAATGTTGACTGACAGTGCAACTCATTAATAAGCCGCTGCAACGTGTCATAATCAGGCGGCAACGGCTCAGCCCCCACTCCTCCCCCCACACCTTTAGCCACGCCTTGGGCCAGACAATGCAACCTCCCCCTCCCACCCCATGTGCCTGTTTTCTGAGTTTTACGATTTACCCAACTTCTTGCGGTCTGCCAAAGGGGTTGGGGTTGGGAGGGGGACTAATTTTTAATACCTTGCGGTGCGCGCTCACTCGTTGCGGATGTGCTGGCTGTCAAAAACTTTAAGCACACACGCACGCAACCGCACACAGACACACGCACAGCCCAGGGGGTTGAGGGTTTGCGGGGTTGACTTTTGTCTGCCTAATGACGTGAGATACGCGGCAAGCGCGCGTGTGCCTCGAGAGGCGCTTCCCAAGGCTCAAGGCTCACGCGCTGCATGCGGTGACTAAGCCGCTTATCTCAGCTCGAGCCAAGCATCCTGGCGATCGCTACAATTGTCACCTACTACTCACTCTCAATACCCTGCATCGAGTGACCAACAAATGGGGTATATTTGTGTTCTTAAGGAAACTTGCTCGAAGCTGAGGAAACATCTTTGTCCCTTGAAAGTATATATGTAACTTATAAGCACCAATAGAAGAGTCGAACTAGGCATGTCCGTCTGTCTGTCCGTCTGTCTATTGCAACGCTAACTAGTCTGTCAGTTTTAGAGCTATTTCAATGAAACTTGGAGACATCTTTGTCCCCATAAAGTGTATATAATAAGAGAATCGAACTAGGCATGTCCGTCTGCCTGTCCGTCTGTCTATTGCAATGCTAACTAGTCTGTCAGTTTTAGAGCTATTTCAATGAAACTTGGTACACATGTTTCTTATAGCTTACACTATGTAAATATATCGAGTTGGATCGAAGCGATATATCGTATAGCTGCCATAGCACCTATAGGTCGATATGTGTTATTTTTCTAGATTTCGCTTTGAAACTTACCTCATCAGTAGCTCAGTATGTACTTCATGGGTTATTCACTGATATATCGCATAGATATATAGCCGTAGAATTTATATATTGGAAAACCGAATGTAGCTTTTTCTGCTTGTTCTTTGATTTCAATATGTTGCTTTCTTCTTCTACACATTTATCTGCAATTACAGGGTATTTATGCCAGTGAAATATTTAATACTAAACCTAGTTTGCATCTATCAGTAAATTACAGGGTATCTGCTAGTGCAGCACACTTAATTTACCACATATTTTTTCAGCTTTCCCTTTTTTTTACTACGACCTAAGCAAATTCTCTAGTTAAATGAATGCGCACGTAGCACACGTAGCTACCCCCTCCCGCCGCTCCATCCCTTCATCCTTTGGCATCCTTTAGCATCTTCTGATGTTGCCTAGTTTTATGCGATGTCCGCTTTGTTGGCCCAACGCCTAAGCCACACACACACACACACGGCTGACAACTGGCCTGGCCAGCATAAATGTATCAGGAATTCCAGGCAAACATTTGCATCCATCCAAGTGTCCATCGAAGCGTCCCTTTCATGGCAGCACACGGCAGCGACACGCCTAAGTGCACTTTTTGCTTCGTCTCGGTATTTGCCTTGGCAAATGTCTTTGAGGAGCGTTTTCTTGCAAATGTTGTCCTAAAATCTCAGTGTCAACATATGCAGCACAAGCAGCAGAAACAGAAATTTTCCAAATCAAATGCATTGCACACTTTCTCTTCGAGAGCGGCAACAAAAAACAAGTAAGGAAAGCTACAGTCGAGCGCACCCGACCGTAAGATACCATTCGAACAGTTTGGAAACAAATTTTCACACTTTTATTTCCTTTGCACAAGTTCATCTGCCACGCATTGTTTAAATTAGATCTATCTTTGAATAACGCTATCTACATATGAAGACGTCATAGCAATCAGCTTTACACACGCTATGGCTGAAGCAACGCGACGATGACCTCACGATGACGTCTGTTTTTGTGTTTATGATCCGATCGGCTTGAAATTCGGAATATATATGCTTAAAGTATATATCTATGTGTATGCTAAAGCAAAACGTTAAAACTTTAATACTGTCGTCACAAAGCTAACTCAAAAATGTATTTAACAATTTTTAGAGGCGGTGGGCGTGGCACCTCAAATTTAAAATAAACTCCAGCAGCTTGTGATGTTTATGCACCTCCATGCCAAATTTGGTGTCTCTAGCTTTCATAATAGCTGAGATATTTGTGTTCACACAGACGCGTGACGGACATACGGACAGAAGGACAGACGGACAGACGGACAGAAGGACAGACGGACAAAAGGACAGAAGGGCAGACGGACAGACGGACAGAAGAACAGACGGACTGACGGACAGAAGAATAGACGGACAGACAAAAGGACATGGCTCAATTAACTCAGCTAGTGATCCTAAGCAAAAGTAAATATACTTTGTGGTGTCTGCCACGCCTCCTTCTGCCTGTTACGCACATTTGCACAAACCTAGTATACCCTTTTTTGAACATTTCCACTGGTCAAATGGTATAAAAAACATGCTTCAGGTGTTGGGCAAGGGAAAGCTGTACGGATTGGACTAAGGGAGAGTGCAAGTTCAGACCACTAAGCCTGCTTTTAGGCTGGCTCGCTCTGCGTTAGTATTAGTTAAATGCGTGTGTTCTCGGTGCCGATGCCATATTACTAAATCATACAGTGCATAAATGTTGAAGCTTTACTTCGGTTATTAGTCGAGAGTGGTGGCAACACTGGCACAAGGCTTGCAGCTTGCTCAAGGATTTCCTCGGTTGCAAGCTTTAAAGAGAAATCGAACTGGAATAGCTAAAATGAAGTCAAAGTCTGCATAGCGTAGGAGTATGCTGCATATTCCCGTTCACTTGACGGAACAAGAATATAGATACTATATACAACTATGTAAACCAAGTCTAGCTACAACAAATTTCCTTTCTGTAAAACATTTGAGCATTCTAGAGAAGCATTTGCACAGCTTGGCCGATCACCTAGCTGATCACGAATATATATATTATATATATTAACTATGATAATTCTTTTACATGCCAAAATTTCCCTCATAGTTGCCAAAATTTTCGCTACCCTAACCAAAAGAAATATGCTTCAAATACCCCACAAAAAATACAGAATCAATTAACCATTTTCAATTGGTATTACCATATCTAGCGCAGAATCGCAGCCAGAGCTGATAATTGAATTTGAAAATAAACATAATAATCGCATGAAAACAACCACAACAACAACAACAACAGGAATGCAACTTTGTTGTTGTTATTGTTGTTGCTGTTGGGGGTAAATCTTTTTTTAAGTTTCGACGCGCGCGCGTGATAATTTGCAACAATTTCCTTTGTTTCGCATTCCAATGGGGTGGCAGCTTGGCTGGGTGGGTGTGGGTGGGTGTGTGGTGGCAGTTGCAGGGCATTCCATGAAATATTTTGTGGCACGAATTGCAATTAGCAGTAAAAGTTACCGCAGCTGTCAGCATGCAGCATGCAAATTGTCGAAAATAACAGAGAGAGCGAGAGAGAGGGAGATAAAGAAAAATCTTGCGCGCATTTACATAAAAAAGAATATACGACTACAAAACGCAGCGCAGCGCAGCGACCCGACTCGGCTCCGATTTCCCACCGAGAACGTAGGGGACAAAAAAAAAGGTGGAGCCGCGCAGAGAGAAACAAACTACAGAGTAACATAAAAATAGCAAGTCTATTATAATGTGAAAGATCACATCAGCACATGCAGGAAAGCTACAGTCGAAAGCGCCTGACTGTAAAATACCCTGCGCATAATAATAGAAAAAAACTGTTACAAACATGTTATCACAATATTTATTGCATTAATCTGGTTGCAGATGCCTGCTTCCGTCTTTTACGCACATACTGACTTATCCAGCCGTGCATGATCTAAAAAATCATCCAAAATTCTTTATTAAATATGATAAAATTTTAATTAATGGAAATTTCATGCATTTCTCTGCAATTATTTGAATTGAATTCTTTGACGCATTGCAAACGATACGTGAAACTGTCTAACGTAACGTAATATTATGGCAGCAAACAAAGGCGACCAGAAGGGATTGATGCGACTTTCTCTCTCTCTGTGTGTGTGTGTGTGTGTGTGTGTGGAAAGGGACTTGGTTTGCCTGTGCATGGCGCTTTCAATTGAATGAACCATTCACTCCAGGCTTGACTCGACTCGACTCAGCCCGGTTTGCTCTATAGTTTTGTAAACATGCGAACTGAACGGATGATAAACTTCGTATAAAAAGCCAATTGCGATTCAAAGGGAACTCTTCCTGTCCCTCTCTCTCGCTCTCTCTCTCTCTCTCTCTTTTTCTCTGTCTCTTTCTTTGCCTTTCTTTGTCGCACTCTGTCAACAGTTCGAATTGCCGTGAATAGATTGAAACAACGCTGCGACTCGCGGCACTTGCATTTCCGTGCAGTTGCCACACGGTTAAGAAGAGAGAGAGAGAGAGACAGAAAGAGACAGAGGGAGAGAAGGACCACAGCAGTCTTGACTCCAACTGACACGGCTGTGCCGTGCTGTGTGTGTGTGTGTGACTTTGGCCGCTTAAAGCGCGACCTGATCCGTTTAATAGCCACGTCTGAGCTTGCTTCCAACTTGTGGAATGGCAGCCGAATTAATTCGAGCACCGAAAAAATAGCGCAAGCAACGCAGAGACATGACTGTGGTATACCCTGCGCACTACAAAATGTGACTTTATTTTCACTTTTTGGCACAATTTAAGTCGCAAAATGCTGCGAAAACAATTTGTATAGCAATTTTGAGCTGCTAAAATATTTCAAAGCAAAAAATAAAATTTTAAAATTTGGAAAAAATTTTGGAATTTTTATAGGGGTAGCTATGCAAAAAGTGGCCAAAATCGAGCAAAATTTTTTGTTGGAAAATTCATTATGCTTTACTTTAATATTAAACTCAAAAGGAAACCCCGAAAAAACAACAAACCGCATGCAAATTGCTTGAGTTTTGGCAAAGTTATGCGCAGTTGATTAAGCTAAAACATAGCTGGACTAGGTGGATATATAAATATGAATATATATATTCGATATATCAAAAATAGTATATATATTTCTCAAATTTTATTCCACTTTCTAGCTAGTCAATTGAGGGAACAACAAACCGTTTGATTTCGAACAAAAGTAACGCGAGTCGCGCCACTCAATTAAAGAGTCAACGCTGCGGGAGGCAGCTGTGCAGCCTGCCACGCCCACAAAAAGTCAAATGCTGCACAAAAGTAATCTACCCAGTTTTGGCTGCAGGCGAACAATAACGACAAAAAAAAAATGAAGGAAAATATCGATGGGGCCAGCGAATTGTCGAACTCCGGTCAACTTGGGTCAGTGACTGGAAGAGGCAACGCGGAGGCAACACGGAGCAACGGCATCAGGTAGCGGATAACTGGTCACTGGTAGCGGCACGTGGCACTAGGCATTGTGTGCGTGTGTGTGTGTGGCATGGGAATAGTTGAGCCGTGCAACTCGAAGCAATCGTCGTTGACGATGTTGTTGTTGCTGTTGTTGTTGTTGTTCTGGTCCGCCCGTTGGCAGTAAAGAAGCATTTTGCGCTCGCTTCATAAACTGCGGCAGAAATTTTACGCGCTACGCCCAACCACTCGACACCCGCACCAGAACATGGACAGCGGAACTGAGAGGTGGAGCCAGACCCAGAGCCAGGGCAGCCCGACCAGTTCCGACCCAACCCATTCACCTGTTTTCACAACTTGTTTCTGCTGCAGCAGCGCTGCCTGCCCATCGCTTGTTTGTTAAATTGAACAATTTATTTTATTTCATTTTGCTGCTGCAAGGATATCCTTGCAACAGCAACGGCAACGGCAAAAGGCAGCAAAATGCAAGAGTTTAGCATTTGTTTGCGATTCTTTTGTTGCACCTGAATGCGCCACATTTCACTTGCATTTTATTTGCAAACAGTTCGCCAATGCTTTTGGCCTTTTTATGGGCGTGGCATGCTGCAAATGCCACTGCAAACGACCTGTGCACCGAGAGTGCTATCAAAGTGACATAAAGCCTACACACACACACACGCAAACACACACAAACATACGTGCCACCAGAGTGAGCAGAATGGAAGGCAGCGCATCTCAAATTGCGGCAAGCAATTAAAAAACTTTTTCAAAATTCTAGGGGAGGAAAAAAACAAACGAAAAATACAAGACCAACAACGCTTTGATGTTGACTACTAAATACCCCTTGGGGGTATTAGATGAATTTCACAGTTTGAGGAAATTGCCACGATTTTCATTTTATACCCTTGCAGAAGGTATATTTCATTTTGGTCGGAAGTTTGCAACGCAAATTAACGCTATGCAGTATATATTTTTTTAATCAGCAGCATTAAGGGAGTCGAACTAGTAATGTCCGTCTGTCCGTTCGTCTGTCCGTTTGTCCGTCCGTTGGTCCGTCTGTCCGTCTGTCCGTCCGACATTCTGTCCTTTTCTCTGTCCGTCCAACTGAACAACCTTCTGTCAGAGCTTCTGTCCGTTTGTCCGTCTGTCCGATTGTCTTTTCGTCTGATCGTCCATCTGTCCGTCTGACTGTTCATCTGTCCGTCCGACTGTCTATCTATCCGTCCGTCTTTCGGTCCGCCTTTTCATCCGTTTGTCCATCCGTCTGTCCGTCCGTCTTGCCGTCCGCCTTTCCATCTTTTTGTCCATCCGTCCGTGTTTCCGTTAGTCTTTCCGTCCATCTGTCCGTCCGTCAGTCCGCTCTTCAGTCCGTCCGTCTGTCCGTTCGTCTATCCGTCCACCTGTCCGTTGGTCCATCTGTCCGTCCGTCCGCCTGACTGGCCGACCTTCTGTCCTTTTCTCTGTCAGTTCTACTGAGCAACCGTCTGTACGATTGTCCTTTCGTCTGCCCGTCCGTCTGTCCGTCCGACTGTTCATCTGTCCGTCCGACTGTCTATCTATCCGTCCGTCCTTCGGTCCGCCTTTCCATCTGTTTGTTCATCCGTCTGTCCGTCCGTCTTTCCGTCCGTCTTTCCGTTCGTTTATCCGTCCGTCCGACCTTCTTTCCGTTTGTCTGTCCGTCCGTCTTTTCGTTCATCTATCCGTCAGTCCGTCTGTCTGTCAGACTATCTATCCGTTTGTCCGTCCCTCTGTCCGTCCGTCAGTCCGTCCATTAGTCCGTCTATTTGTCGGACTATCTGTCCGTTTGTCCGTCCGTTCGTCCGTCCGTCAGTCCGTCCATTAGTCCGTCTATCTGTCGGACTATCTGTCCGTTTGTCCGTCCGTTCGTCCGTCTGTTCGTCCGTCCGTCTGTCCATCCATCTGTCCGTCAGTCTGTTGCGACGCAAATTAGGCTCTCAGTTTTAAAGCTATTTTAATGAAACTATAAATAAGTTGAAACGAGCTGGATCAAGGCGACATATCGTACTTTTTTCAATATATCGCCATAAAACTTTTGCAATCTTAAACAATCCGAAACTATTTTATATTTAGAGTCATTAAAAGAGTATAAATCCTTCGGCGAGCCAAATGTCGCCTTGCTCTCTTGTTGTCCTTCTCTTTTATGCCAGCCCCAAAGCGTTTTATGTTTCGTTCTTTGTTGTGAGTGATCACTGTAGCTGTGAAAACAATCGGCCTTTTGCCTGCTTTGTTGATTTCTCACCGTAATTCGAGCCTAAACTTTGGCCAGCAAAAGTTCAATAGAGCGAGAGAGAGAGAGAGAGAGAGAGTGAGAGAGGGAGAGGGAACTGTGAACTGTGTCAGCTAATGTGTCATTAGAGCACAAAGAGTTGCCCCCGTTTTATGTGCAACAATCTTTCGGGCCATCTATGCCACATGCCCCCCTCCCCATGATACCAGCCTGATTTAATGTCTTTGTCGACTGCAATTGCATTTGCACTGATCGTTGCGGCCATCAGCTGATTAGGTCAGCGGGCACAATGCACACGCTGCCAATTAGGAAGTTTATGACGCCGACGCCGAGGCTGACGAGGTGTCTGCAACAATTGCAACGTGCAGCGGAGCAGGGAGTGCAGCCTGCAGTTTGACTGTTTTTTGTTGCCGCTTTTAACCCACTTTAAGGTGCTTTGCGTGCGGCACGCGCAACAACAATATGGGGCTATAAAATAAATCACTCATACGACCCGTCGCACACACAGTGTAAGACGAGCGGGGGAAGGGAGGGGGACTTGACTTAGCGCGCGCTCGCGCCATTTGTACGCCACGACATGGCCATATCCCATTTCAAATAGTTGTAATTGAAGGCATCGCTATGTGGCAAATCCCGAAATATCCTGTGTCAATCTCAGTTCGCTGCCTTGTCCTTGTCGCCACTCAGCTCAGCGCAGCTCGACTTGGCTTAGACCAGCTCAGCTTTCCACTTAACCTTTTTTCCCCCCCCTCCCTCCGTTTGGCTTCACTTGGCTTTGTCTTGTCGCCCGTCGTCGCTGCCAGCGTATCCTTCTGCGCTCCTTCGCTTCCCCTCTCTCTCTCTCTTCCTCTCTCTCTGTCTTGCTTGGCAATTCAATTGCTTGCGAAAAAGTAGACACACAGGCAGGCGGCGCCTTGGTTGGGCGGCTTTTTTATTCTATACTTATCCATACATATATATTTTCAATTCTATTTTGGTTGCTTCTTTTCTGCAATCCTTCCTTCCTTAGTTCCTTCCTTGGCTGCTTGCAGTGTCGTGGTTTGATATTAATTCTATAAGAAATCCGTTTCTAGTCTAAACGTGCCCATTCAATCGCTTTAGCTTGTTCTCTTTACAACTTCTTTCTTTCCTTTCTCTCTTTCCGTTTAGCCCGTCAGACGACAGCTGCTTGGCGCCACACACACACACAGACACACACACATACACACGCGCGCAGACACAGATTTTTGTCACTGCTCCATTTTCATTTGCACGCGGCACGTCACGAAGCTCTCGAAGCACCATCCATCCAGTCAAAGGGGCCAGCAAGCACTTGACTTGGTCAAAGGTAACAATAACAATGTGCAACTAACTGTACGCTACGTAACGCTTCACGTTCAAATCAGTTTGAATCGTGATGATGTCCTTTTCTAGGGCTTTGCTAAGCGACGGGCTGCACAAATGGAAACGTAAATACGCTTGTGCAGCTAACAACAGCAGTAAATGAACAACAAGCGAGAGCGAGACGCTTAAGGGCTTCTTTATTTAACTAAAATAAATTTACTTCAATTTGATTCGCATTGCAGCTGTTTACGTTACGTAGTATTTGCTTTGTTCTGTTAATAGTCAACAGTCTCTGTTAACGAGCCACTTACAGTCGATCCTAACGAAAGCTGTTAAGCGTAATGCGTGCTCAATACGTTTAACAGACTGAGCTTGCGCTATGATACTGATAATTTAACGACTTAACAGAATGCTGTTAATTAAGCAGCGTGACAGTCTGTTAATGAGGCACTTACAAATACGTTTAACAGACTGTTGATCAAAGCGTAGCGATTAAAGGACTTAACAGAATGCTGTTAATTAATCAGCGTGACAGTCTGTTAATGAGGCACTTACAGACTGTTGCGCTTGAGCTATCGATAACTGTTAATCCTGTTGATCAAAGCTTAGCGATTAAACGACTTCACAGAATGCTGTTAATTAAGCAGCGGGACAGTCTGTTAAGGAGGCACTTACAGACTGTTGACACTTGCGCTATCGATAACTGTTATTTCAGTTGATCAAAGCTTAGCGATTAAACGACTTAACAGATTGCTGTTAATTAAGCAGCGTGACAGTCTGTTAATGAGGCACTTACAGACTGTTGCGCTTGAGCTATCGATAACTGTTAATCCTGTTGATCAAAGCTTAGCGATTAAACGACTTCACAGAATGCTGTTAATTAAGCAGCGTGACTCGGCTGTAATTGTTATCGCAGCAAAGCAAAGGATCAGCCATTGTATTTGGCTCCACACACATATCATCGGCTTGCAGCCAGTGCATCATCATTGCCCCATCATTTTTGGGCAGGCAGGAAGAGGGACAGAGAGAGAGAGACACCCAGTTGAGCCGTTGGCATGGCGTGCAACTTGCACTCGGCGCCATTTTGTTAAACTGTTGAGTGACTTTCAACGATTTTTGAATTCGTCGCCAGTGGAGCAATGACAAAAGCTTCCGCCTGTGCCACCAAGATAAACCAGCAGCAGCGCAGCAGCTTCTCCCTGCCAGCGTCTTGCCTGCACTTTATAGACTATGCTGCTTGCTGCATGCTGTGTGATGTGCTGCAGGTAGCTTCAGTCAGTCTGTCGCTCGCCTCGTCAGTTAGTCAGGCCCGGCGACTGCTCGCTCGCTCGCTCGCCCGCTCGCTTGTCTGCACGGTAAATCTGAGAAAAGTTTCGCTCGGCTCATAGCTGTTGCCAGGTCCTGCTCCCATTCTAAGCCATCCATCCGATGGCATTCTATGCCATCTACGCCCAGTCAACTCCGAGCTCTTGCCATGGCGTGCAAAGTTAAGCAAATCGCATATTTTATTCATGTGTTCATTAGGCAGCTACAATGTGCGACCAAAAATGTTTAAAGGAAACGGGCTCTGGCAGCCCGGCTAGCTGCTGCTTTCCCAGACTTGACTGCATCGTCATCGGCAAAGGCAAGGATGAGGCGTATGTCTATGTATGTACGTGCAGCAGGCGGAAGAGAGGGTGCGGGGCGGGGCGGGGCGGGGCCTCGCAATGTGTGCCATGCCCAGCCCATGCAATTCATGAACCTGCAAAATGGGTCGACAAAAACTTCAAAAGGGAAACGGCAGCAGAAGGTGCCGCTGCCAATAGAAGAAGCGGCGCAGCAGTTGGGGTAACTGTGTGTGTGGAGCTGCTGAACTGAAGTGGAGTGCTGCATTATGCGGCAGGCGTGATAAAGCGACTTGGTAACTGGGTTGATCAGTCCACCCACACACACACGGAGACAGACAGACTGGCTGCAGCAACGCCTTTAATACGCCCAAATGCATTGCATAAATTTTTACTCAAATTATATGAAGCAGCGACGCGACGCAAAAGGTCACTCGCAGTGCCAGCTCCAGCTCCAGCTCCAGCTCTGGCGACCCGAGTCGCGTCACCTCCCGGCGTGCCTCACCTCGCTTGCTGCATAAATAAAGCTCTCTTCATTTAAATGCAAAGGCTCAACCGCCAAGCAAATGCAGTAAACTTCACGTACGTATGTGGTTGAACGACCGGACGACACCAACAGCGCCAGCCACAGTAATGCTTGCCACGCCCCATGCCTCCCTGCCTGCCTGCCTGCCTCGCTGCCCATCATAATGTCCCCCGACCAAACGTAGCAAGCACAAAATTTTGACGTGGTCAAATGCATTTGCATCACGTTGCCAAACTAACTGCAAACAAATTTTTGGTTTACGCGGCTTAGCGCCCATTCCAACTCGTCTCCAGTTCCCTTCTACTCTGCACGCGACTGAGCTGCTCATGCGACAGCTTCTGGTCACAAAGTGCTGGCGAGGATGTGACTCTGGCTGACAATCATTTGGTCATGCGGTCGCACGCAGTGCAACCCTTTTGCCAGTGCTAGCATAGCTTTAAAGCCTGCACCCATCTTCCTCCAGTTCTTCCTTTCTCTCTCGCTCTCTCTCTCTCTCTCTCTGTCACCCTTGCAGCCGAGCAAGTTCCCAAGCGAATGGTCAGCGAGCTCATTCCGCATTCGCCGTGCTTCACTGCAAATTGGCTGCATTTTGGGCAAAAGCAGAGCGAAGGCAAGCCAAAAGCAAGTGTGTTGTAAGCGTAAGTGTTACGCACTTTGAATACCCTGTAACATACTAAGTCACCTTATCAAGCTACATAAGTTACCTTACAACATTCGATTCAAATTCAATCACACACAGCAGAACTGAATGCTGTAGCTTTGCAGCTGCACTTGCTATTTGAGTTTGTTTGAATTTCAGAGGCAGAAGTAGGCGTGGCCCAATTTTGAAACAATTAGTGTAAGCTTAAGACTCACTCGAGTGTTGTCAGCAAATTTGATGGCTCTCGCTCTTTCAGTCTCTGAGCTGCAGGTGTTCATACAGACAGATCGACTCAGATAGTAATCTTGAACAAGAATATATATAGTTTATGGGAACACGAACGCCTCCTCTTGCCTGTTACGCACATTTCGACTGAATCCACAGTTTGCAGGAGTCATTAACAAGTCGCTAAGGCACTGATATACCCACCTAACATAAGTAGATCCGTCTACACCCCCCCAAATCTGTCTATCCAACTGTCTGTGACTGTGTATAGACACCCAAATTGCATATTTGCCACAAACACTCAAGCCAAGCCCCAAAGCAAAACTCCATGCTGGATTTGCGCTATATCTACTGGCTCAGAAATATGTAGAGTTCAGCATGAAAATATGCGAATTTCATGCAGATAAATGAGCAACAAATGCGCAGCAACTCAATATGAAAACTGGAATGGAATGCTTTCATAGGAATTCGCCTGCTCGCCAAGTGCTGAGCTCTAATTAATTTTGTAAAAAGGGATTTTCAATTACAGCAGATTCCGGTGGCTAGCCAAAGGTTAGCTGATAATAACGGGGAGCCCGTTGACGTTTCCGTACTATGTTTTGTTTTGGCTTTTTTGTCAAGCAGATTTGCCAAGCTGATTCGATTATGCCCCTATTCAGCTGGCAAGCACAACTATTATCGCGCATACGCCGCGTAGCCGCAGGCACAGTAACTCCAAACCAGTTTCACAACTTGCAGCGCATTGTCAATTACAATCGGATTCTTACAGAGGGCTACATACATTAATGGCCGCAAATGTTGCTCTATGCTGCATAAATGAAATGCTGCATTCATGCACATCGTTGCACATTTAAATTGTTCAAATTGATTAAGAGCATTGCGCATTAACATTTGGAAATTGGATAAGCGCTTTGGCTGTCGTTGTTTTTGTTACTGTTGCTGTTGCTTTACACATTCCTGATAAATGACGTGAAAATTAATTAAAATAATTACACACGGCGAGAAGGAGAACGAATAAAAAAGCTGACGCTTCCCATTGGATTGTAAGGGCGAAGCGCGCATACGCTGCGTATACTTGTTGCTGTCACATTAATCGCTGATGATGATTGCGATGATGATGAGAATGAAAATTCTATATATATTTTTTATTTAAATATATAGACTACGCTCTGCGCCTCCCTCTCTGCACATAGATCAATATAGACGCCTGATATTATCATTTCCACATGACATGAGGCTTCGTTAATCCCACGACAATTTGTTCCCACTATCGCCATAAGTTGAATGACAGCTTGCTGTGTTTTTTTTCCTTTTTTTTTGTGCTGATTTCCGTAACGAGTTTTACAAACATATTAATATAACAAACGTAATTAATCAATCTAAAAAAAAATATATATTTCCCTATAACGCAGCGCACAAAGCATTGCAACTCCACGCATATAGTATTCATTATATTCCAACAGTTTTTGTCAAAAATACGCTAAAGTTTTTCTACTGTCTCTTGCCATCGCTCTTCATACACGTTCAGTGCGCAGTTCCAGAAACAATTTAATATTCATTTCAATGCGCTGCTTTTTCTAGACTATAAAAACTGTTTGGATTTTAAAAATGTCAACACAATAAGAGATACAAATTGATAAAATAAGACAAACCAATAAAACGAAACAATAATTATAACTGAGCGAGTGTTGAATAAACAATGGGATCGATTACTCAATTATTTAAGAGGAAATCAAAGTGATAAATGAAAATGTAAAAAAATTAAAATTTAATGAAACAAGCAAGAAATGGTTTTTTGTTTCGACTTGCCGCAGGCTACATACCCTGGCAGTTACACTAAGCATACCAATAGGTTCGACGATATATCCATGCGATATTGATTAAGAAATCCAACGATAGGTTCCATGACAGCTATGCGATATCTCGCTTTGCTGCAACTCGTTCCGACTTATTTACATAGTGTAAGCTATAAGAAACATGTCTACCAAGTTTCATTAAGAAAGCTCTAAAACTGAGAGACTTTTGTGCGTTGCAACAGGCAGACGGACAGGCAGACGGACAGACGGCTCATTCTTCCCCATTGGTGTTGATTCGTAGCAAACAACTGACCAAAATGAATAGACCCTCTGCAAAGGTAAAGTATAAAGGAAAACATAAAAAGTAGAGAAGCCACAAAGTATTTGAATGCTTACTCAATACCCTGTATATAAGCCCTATAGGGTATTTCCACATCTAGTTTCCGCCCCCTTGTCACTTGTAGCATTTCCGACTATACCCGTTTTATTAACGGTATTTGCTTTGATTTTTAGCCATTGCGCGATTGCCGTCGCGACAGGCACTCCAATTATGCACACCTCGAGCCGCAGCTATGCACGGCACGGCAACTAGAACAGGAAGTGGGGGCAAGAGGGGAGGCAGGAGGGGGGAGGGGCGAGGCACACTGACGTCTCCTGTGCATAATGTGCATGCACACGCAGCACATTTGGGAGTAGTTCGAGTTGTTTTCGTTTGGCCAATGGCCTGTAACGGCATGACATGACCCGGATACGGGTGCGGATACGGATGCGGATGCGGATACGGATGCGGATGCCTTTGCCACCTGTTGTTGTTGCTGTTGTTGCACCGTGCTGCCGTGCATATTCATGTTCGACATGTTAAGCGACATGTCGTGTCAGCCAGCCCCAGCCCAACCCACTCAAGACGACCTCAATGTCCATTAGCAACAGTTGCGAGTGTGGCGGGGGCGGAGGAGGGGGGTAGGGGCTAGACTTGGGTGTGAGGCTGAGCCAAGTGAGTTCGCTTTTACTTTCACATTAATTGGCCACAATGTCGGGATCGGCAAACCCGAAAGCGTTTAACGCGAGTTTCGCGTGAATGCGCCATGCCAAGTGCAATAACCGTTTCATTGCAGCTAGCCCCCTCCCTCTCTTGGCGTTGCCAGACTGCGGCAAGTGCATTGAACCCGGCGCCAGCATAATAAACAATTTGCATAGACTACTTGTTCTTAGCTCAAATTGTCCAAAGTTACGCCATAAATATGCATGAGTCGTATGATAGCTGTCATTAGAGCGAGCAGGGGCAATTTTATGCCTGGCAAATATGGGTCGAATTCATTACAAATCCATTGCAGTTTATTATACCATTCGATCAGTGGAAATGCTCAAAATGGGGTGTACTAAGTTTGTGCAAATGGGGGCAGGGGGCGTGGCAGATCCCACTAAGTATTTGCTCAGGATCACAAGCCGCGTCGATTGAGCCATGTCCGTCTGTCTGTCCTTCTGTCCGTCTGTATGTCGGTCCGTCTGTCCTTCTGTCCTTCTGTCCGTCTGTCCGTCTGTCCTTCTGTCCTTCTGTCCGTCTGTCCTTCTGTCCGTCTGTCCGTTTGTCCTTCTGTCCTTCTGCCCGTCTGTCCTTCTGTCCGTCTTTCCGTCTGTCCGTCTGTCCGTTTGCCCTTTTGTCCGTCTGTCCTTCTGTCCGTCTGTCCTTCTGTCCGTCTGTCCTTCTGTCCGTCTGTCCTTCTGTCCGTCTGTCCGTTTATCCTTCTGTCCTTCTGCCCGTCTGTCCTTCTGCCCGTCTGTCCTTCTGTCCGTCTGTCCGTTTGTCCTTCTGTCCGTCTGTCCGTTTGTCCTTTTGTCCGTCTGTCCTTCTGTCCGTCTGTCCGTCTGTCCTTCTGTCCGTCTGTCCGTCTGTCCTTCTGTCCGTCTGTCCTTCTGTCCGTCTGTCCTTCTGTCCGTTTGTCCTTCTGTCCGTCTGTCCGTTTGTCCTTCTGTCCGTCTGTCCTTCTGTCCGTCTGTCCGTCTGTCCTTCTGTCCGTCTGTCCGTCTGTCCTTCTGTCCGTCTGTCCGTCTGTCCTTCTGTCCGTCTGTCCTTCTGTCCGTCTGTCCTTCTGTCCGTTTGTCCTTCTGTCCGTCTGTCCGTTTGTCCTTCTGTCCGTCTGTCCATCAGGCGTCTGTGTGAACACACAGATCTCAGCTATTATAAAAGCTAGAGACATCAAATTTGGCATGAAGGTCTATATAAATCACAAGCTTCTGGAGCTTAATTCAAATTTGAGGTGCCACGCCCACCGCCTCTAAAAATTGATTAATAAACTTTTGAGTTGGTTTTGTAACGAAAGTATTTACGTTTTAACTTTATGATTGTGCATACACATAGATATATACTTTATGCATATATATTCCAAATTTCAAGCCGATCGAATCATAAACACAAAAGTTATTCAAGTAAACATCGTGAGGTCATCGTCGCGTTGCTTCGATTCAGCCGTAGCGTGTGTAAAGCTGATTGCTATGACGTCTTCATATGTAGATGGCGCTATTCAAAGTAAGATCTACTGTGATCTAGACAGCTAGCCATGTCCATCTAGTGTGCTAATTTCTTTTGAAACTGGGCGAATGGTATCTTATGGTCGAGTGCGCTCGACTGTAGCTTTCCTTACTTGTCAACACTTTAGCGTCTCACACGATTTTCATTGCACTTTCGATAATCGCACTTAAAGCACTTCAAGATTACAAGTTGCCTAGGTTCTATGAATAATTCTTCATCTTCATCTTCGTCTGCTTCGTTTTTAGTCGAGCTTGCCACAGTAGATGATTATAGAAGAAAAACACATCGTGCTGCTTTGACTAAATGAATGCAGAACTCTGTGTTTTTGCTTTGCTGTTTACTTACAAACCTTCTCCCTTTCTCTGCCTCTTTCTCTGCCTCTTTCTCTCTGTTTTGCCCTGCCTCTTGCTTTGCATAAATCGCTGGACTTGAAAGGTGAATTGCGCGCGACTTTTGCCCGCCCGCCTTCCTGCCGGAAGTTCTGATAATATCATCGTACTCGTTGCGTTTCGTTTCGGGGGGGTAATACCTAATTTAACTTGCTGCAAAGGTGGCAGGCGCCATCGAAATGGGGCAAATGAAGAGCTGCAATTTACGCGATGCTTAGTTGGGCATTGAGAACTCAGTTTATTTATATGCGAGTGTTTTTTCGCTGTCATTTGAATGCATTTCAAGTTGTTGTTGTTGTTGCTGATGGGCAAAGATTATGCCGCAACAACTTAGGTGGGGGGGGGGAGACGCTTGCTAAGTGAGTTAAGGGAAACAGTTAATTAAGCAACGTGAAGCAAAAAGACTTGAGCGACAGCACAAAACGGAAAGGAAAGGAAACAAAGCGAATTGATTGAGCAGCAAAGCAAAGCAAAGAGTGTCAGCTACCTGGCATAGCAAGCAGCTTTTGGCTGTCAACTGCAGACTGCAGACTGCATTGACCGGTCGCCATCTTGCCTGAGAGAGAGCGCAGCCATGTTATCGCAATGTTATTGCTGGCCGATAACGATGCTGTTTGCATTGAATTAATTTCGATAAATTGTTGCACACATATTTGCATAAATTAACTTATTTTCCAGCTATTTACTGCGTAAATAATAAATGTTAAAATATTAAATTGCAAAGTTCTTTGCTTAACCGATGCGCCAGGGAATTGCCCCAGCTCTGGCGCAGGCTTGTCTTCCCATGCCAATTGAGAGGGAGATGGAGTGTAACAAACAAATTCACACACACACACACACACATGACACGCACGTGCGCTAGTATGTGTGCGTACATGTTAAATATTTAATGTTTAACGTTTAAAATTCCATGAAATTCGCATATAATTTCAGATCAAATTCAAACTCCAAAGACGCCGCATTTGGCCAAAACACACAGGCAAACAAACAAATTTGGCTACGCCTTTAGCGCAGCAACAACAACTTAACATAAATGTTACATTTTGACAGTTGTGCCTGTCTCTCTCGCTCTCCCTTTCCCACTCTCTTGCTCTCTCTCTCAGCTTGCGAAACGTGTGCGCATAAATATTTAAATGCCAAAAAGTCACGTCTTGAATAATTGTTTAACTTGCAGCCGAACGGGGGAGGGGCACACAGGGGTTAAGGGGTTAAGGTAGGCAGTTGGTGGGCGTGGGCGTGGGGGGCGTGGCACTAACGACAGCGACAACAGCGACTGCTGCTGTTGCTATTTTAAGAAGTTTGCCAACTAAGTGCAGCTGCTGGCGCGTAGCTCCTGAGATCCCGGCCAGGATTCATTATTATGAGCGCAAATTACTGGAACACACACACACACAGACACACACTCGCAGTGAGTGTGTGTGCGAGCGTGTGTGTGACTGTTAATTTTCATATTAAATCCGTTAAAATGTGCAAATACCCAACAGGCACTCTCAGAGCGCGTACCTGTTCCCGGCCACAGCCGCCGCAGCCACAACTGAAGCTACAGCCTCAAGACACACACACAAGAAGAGAGAGGGAAAGAGAAGGAGAGAGAGAGAGAGAGAGGGAGAGAGGTAAGCAAGTCAAGGCAAGCAGCAGCGCACGTGCTACGCCAAATATGAAACTGAATATGAATACGGGAATAGTGTAAGTGAAGTTATTAAAGCTACTAACATGCACATAAGTATGCACCACACACACACACACACATGTACACAGCATGCACATTACTTTCACCCACTTTCACAGAATTTTGCCGTTAAAAATATGTGTGTATTGTGTGTGTGTGCCTGTCTGCATATGGCAGGCAAGCATGATTTATGCCCGGGCAACCTGGGAATGCGCCTGCAGGCACTTGGATCGTATGCCAACATCATAACATAAAACATGGCATATCAAACTTCAATTGTTGCTACATCATTAAGCACACACACGCGCACACACACACGCACACGCGCGCAGACAATAAAATTGTTAACATGCAAAAAAGCTTGGCAAGGCAGGCGTATTAACAAAATGCATTGCGAATTTACAATAAATTCATCTCTCTCTCCCGCTCTCTCTCCCTCTCTCTCTCTCTCTCTCTCTCTCTCACTCTTGCATTGCAAAAAGAAATTTCTGAAATTCCTTGTAATTTAATCCTAATTACTCAAGAATGCCTTGCCTTCTGCCATTTGCTGTGGCACTTCTTCGTTCGAGGCAAATGTAATAAAATAAAAAAAATATTATGTATTAATACCATATACCCTTTATTGGTATTTTCTTTGGTATTTCACAAGTATTTCAATTAGTCTCGATTATTGCATTGATATTTATGGCATTTATGCATACCATTACATATGCTTTCATTCGATTGAAGGAGGTGCGATAACATCGCTCGATTTGTGCAGACGCACAACTGCTTCTCCGCGCTAGCGTGAATGCTTAACGGTATTTTCTGTACTTTTTTTTTGGTATTTTTAAGAAGAAAATTAGAGCTAATTGCTTAAGAATGCAAAACTAACAAGTAAGAAAAGCTACAGTCGAGCGCGCCCGACTGTAAGATACCATTCGACCAACCTCGTAGTTGCGCTAACTAGTACTAACTCGTTCTCACACACACACACATACAGACACACACATACAAAGACTTAAACGATGCGTGACGATATGTTGCATTGTCCGATCGGATTGTAATTTGGGAATTAGGTGCATAAGCAGAAAGCTGTAACCCTAATACTTTCCTTAATATACGTAAATAATCGTTTTGCGTGGGCGGTGGGCGTGGCACCTCAAATTTGAAATAAACTTCATCTGCGTATGGTATACAGGAACCATTATGTCAGATTTGGTATCTCTAGCTTTTGTAATAGCTGAGATCTCGACGTTCATACAGACAGACGGACATGGCTCAATCGACTCGGCGAGTGATCCAGTGAGCAAGAATATATATAGTTTAGTTAGTAAACTAGTTAGTTTACTTTAGTTTAGTGTCTGTAACTATAATACTTTCTTTAAATTATCAATTTGCGTGGGCGGTGGGCGTGGCACCTTAAATTTGAAATAAACTTCATCTACGTATGGTATACAGGAACCATTATGTCAGATTTGGTATCTCTAGCTTTTGTAATAGCTGAGATCTCGACGTTCATACAGACAGACGGACAGACGGACATGGCTCAATCGACGCGGCTAGTAATCCTGAGCAATAATATACATATATAGCTTATGGTGTCTGCCACGCTCCCTGCTGCCTGTTACACACCTCTGCACAAACTTAGTATACCCTTTTTTGAGCATTTTCACTGGTCGCAGGGTATCAAAATAAATACTCGTATAAATAAAATGAAAAATTAACAAATAAATGAATTTCAGTCATATTTTTATGCAATGAAATTGCAGTAAACTATGTTTTTGTGTATTTCAGTATTTTCTCGATAACAAAACTGTACTTTATATCGTTATCGCTGCCCCTTCTATCTCTCTCTCTCCCACTTGCTGACGCTTTGCTGATTGCATCTCTAACAGATTCCTTGCCAAATCTGACGCACGTTTTTCATCTAGCAATAAAAAAAAAGAGAAATGACTGCATTCTACGGGTTGATAATGAAGCCGAACTGCAAGTACACGCAGTGTGTGTCGCGCACGCTGCACGTGTCCAACGTGGCACTGGACAGTGGCCGCCATGCCAAGCTCTATTTGACATTCCGGGGCAAGCGGTTCCTTGTGGCCACAATAAGCGAGAGCAAGCCGCAGTTGCTGTTGGATCTGAACTTTTCGGCCGGAGATCGTTTGACATTCAATGTGGTTGGCAACGGCAATGTCGCCTTGCTAGGCTACACCCTAAGCACACAAACAAAAGTGGAGGAGAATGCTGACAATGCGGTGCCACGTATTGCCAAAGCCAAAAGGAAGAAGCCGCAAGTGAAATCGGGTATACCCATTCCATTGAAGCTACTCAAGCAATGCAAATCCAGCTGCCTAAGGGGTGTCAAGCGTTACGGCGACTCAAGTCCAATGGGGCTGTGTCTATGCAAGCTCATTCGAAAATATTACTTCAAATGAAAAACAAAATGGCGACCAAATAAAGCAGTACTCGGTTTTGAGGTTAGGTACGCACTTAGGACTTTGTATATACCTTTCTACACTGCTAATTGACGTTTACAACGCAGCAGGAAAACTGCGTACGGACAGCATGACGCGTGCTTTGTGTGTCTGTGCACAACTGTACACGGGTTAGCCCAGCCAACCTGGCTGACATACTTGAGGCCCCAAATTGATAATAACTGTCAGCTGGCACGTGTTCTACACACATACGTGTGTGTGTGTGTGTGTGTTTGAAAGGCGAGAAGATGCTTCTTCTTTAAAGGTTGCTGCAAGACGGTCATAAAAAGCGAGCGAGCATTACACATGCCCACAAATTAGTGGCGCATTTGGGAGTTCAACTATGTAAGCTAGTGTAGGAGTGTGTCTACGTGTGTGTGTGTGTGTGTGCGTGTGTGTGGATGAATTGTGGCTGACATGCAACAAACTTGAAAGCGACAACAGCAGGGAGAACTACTTAGCTGACAACATTTTGGCACAAGTTTTGGCCTGACAGCTGAAAAGGAAGCAACCAACCCATTCACTCGACTAGCCAAACGTACATAACCTCAAGTTTTTAATGCCAACCCACTGTGTGTGTGTATGTGTGTGTGTTGTGTCCCACGTGGCGTGGATTTGCAATTCCTTTTGAATTGGCCTAATTTGTTTAGAACCCGCTTAGCCCGCTCGGGCTGTCCTTACTTAATGAGATGCAAACGTTGAGTGGCTGCTTTCATTAGCTACGGCAATACACATGTTTTCATTTACTATATACATATATATATGCATGTACTTGGTCGTCATCGATGTCGCCGCTGTTGACAGCAACAACATGGGAGCCTTAATAGAATTCATTGCAAACGCATCTAAAAGCGAAATAAATATTAATGTATGTATGAGGAAGGGAAAACAGCAAACACTCTTTGGCAGTTCATTGATTTGATGTGAATTCAAGTGCCTGAATCTCAGGATCTCTAAGAGTTAGACTGAGCAAATTTGGTAGGTATATAGTACTATATCAGAGCGATGCAGTGCACTTATGATTGCCTGACTATTACGTTGAGCTTAGTCGAAAATCAAGTTTAGGTCCGTCTAGTTCATTGAATGATATGGTGCCTGAATCTCAGGATCTCTAAGAGTTAGACTAAGCAAATTTGATAGGTATATAATACTATATCAGAGCTATTCGGGGCACTTATGTATGTCTGACTATTACGTTGAGCTTAGTCGAAAATCAAGTTTAGGTCCGTCTAGTTCATTGAATGATATGGTGCCTGAATCTCAGGATCTCTAAGAGTTAGACTAAGCAAATTTGGTAGGTATATAATACTATATGAGAGCTATGCAGTGCACTTATGTCTGCCTAACTATTACGTTAATGTTAGTCGAAAATCAAGTTTAGGTCCGTCTAGTTTATTGAATGATATGGTGCCTGAATCTCAGGATCTCTAAGAGTTAGACCAAGCAAATTTGATAGGTTTATAATACTATATCAGAGCGATGCAATGCACTTATGTATGCCTGACTATTACGTTAATGTTAGTCGAAAATCAAGTTTAGGTCCGTCTAGTTCATTGAATGATATGGTGCCTGAATCTCAGGATCTCTAAGAGTTAGACTAAGCAAATTTGGTAGGTATATAGTACTATATCAGAGCTATGCAGTGCACTTATGATTGCCTGACTATTACTTTGAGCTTAGTCGAAAATCAAGTTTAGGTCCGTCTAGTTCATTGAATGATATGGTGCCTGAATCTCAGGATCTCTAAGAGTTAGACTAAGCAAATTTGGTAGGTATATAAAACTATATCAGAGCTATACAGTGCACTAATGTATGCCTGAATATTACGTTAATCTTAGTCGAAAATCAAGTTTAGGTCCGTCTAGTCCATTGAATGATATGGTGCCTGAATCTCAGGATCTCTAAGAGTTAGACCAAGCAAATTTGGTAGGTATATAATACTATATGAGAGCTATGCAGTGCACTTATGTATGCCTGACTATTACGTTAATTTCAGTCGAAAATCAAGTTTAGGTCCGTCTAGTTCATTGAATGATACGGTGCCTGAATCTCAGGATCTCTAAGAGTTAGACCAAGCAAATTTGGTATGTATATAATACTATATCAGAGCTATACAGTGCACTTATGTATGCCTGACTATTACGTTGAGCTTAGTCGAAAATCAAGTTTAAGTCGGTCTAGTTCATTGAATGATATGGTGCCTGAATCTCAGGATCTCTAAGAGTTAGACTAAGCAAATTTGGTAGGTATATAATACTATATCAGAGCTATGCAATGCACTTATGTATGCCTGACTATTACGTTGAGCTTAGTCGAAAATCAAGTTTAGGTCCGCCTAGTTCATTGAATGATATGGTGCCTGAATATCAGGATCTCTAAGAGTTAGACTTAGCAAATTTGGTAGGTATATAATACTATATGAGAGCTATGCAGTGCACTTATGTATGCCTGACTA
The DNA here is from genome assembly GCA_018904095.1 of Zaprionus ghesquierei. Lineage (NCBI taxonomy): Eukaryota > Metazoa > Arthropoda > Insecta > Diptera > Drosophilidae > Zaprionus > Zaprionus ghesquierei. The sequence goes on along the minus strand of JAEIGP010000394.1, from coordinate 12,405,349 downwards.
TTACGTTGAGCTTAGTCAAAAATCAAGTTTAGTTCCGTCTAGTTCATTGAATGATATGCTGCCTGAATCTCAGGATCTCTAAGAGTTAGACTTAGCAAATTTGGTAGGTATATAGTACTATATCAGAGCTATACAGTGCACTTATGTATGTCTGACTATTACGTTAAGCTTAGTCGAAAATCAAGTTTAGGTCCGTCTAGTTCATTGAATGATATGGTGCCTGCATCTCAGGATCTCTAAGAGTTAGACTAAGCAAATTTGATAGGTTTATAATACTATATCAGAGCGATGCAATGCACTTATGTATGCCTGACTATTACGTTAATGTTAGTCGAAAATCAAGTTTAGGTCCGTGTAGTTCATTGAATGATATGCTGCCTGAATCTCAGGATCTCTAAGAGTTAGACTAAGCAAATTTGATAGGTATATAGTACTATATCAGAGCTATGCAATGCACTTATGATTGCCTGACTTTTACGTTAATCTTAGTCGAAAATCAAGTTTAGGTCCGTCTAGTTCATTGATTTATATGGTGCCTAAATCTCAGGATCTCTAAGAGTTAGACTAAGCAAATTTGGTAGGTATATAAAACTATATCAGAGCTATACAGTGCACTAATGTATGCCTGAATATTACGTTAATCTTAGTCGAAAATCAAGTTTAGGTCCGTCTAGTTCATTGAATGATATGGTGCCTGAATCTCAGGATCTCTAAGAGTTAGACTAAGCAAATTTGGTAGGTATATAATACTATATGAGAGCTATTCAGCGCACTTATGTATGCCTGACTATTACGTTGAGCTTAGTCGAAAATCAAGTTTAGGTCCGTCTAGTTCATTGATTGATATGGTGCCTGCATCTCAGGATCTCTAAGAGTTAGACTAAGCAAATTTGATAGGTTTATAATACTATATCAGAGCGATGCAATGCACTTATGTATGCCTGAATATTACGTTAATCTTAGTCGAAAATCAAGTTTAGGTCCGTCTAGTTCATTGAATGATATGGTGCCTGAATCTCAGGATCTCTAAGAGTTAGACTAAGCAAATTTGGTAGGTATATAGTACTATATCAGAGCTATGCAGTGCACTTATGTATGCCTGACTATTACGTTGAGCTTAGTCGAAAATCAAGTTTAGGTCCGTCTAGTTCATTGAATGATATGGTGCCTGCATCTCAGGATCTCTAAGAGTTAGACTAAGCAAATTTGATAGGTTTATAATACTATATCAGAGCGATGCAATGCACTTATGTATGCCTGACTATTACGTTAATGTTAGTCGAAAATCAAGTTTAGGTCCGTCTAGTTCATTGAATGATATGGTGCCTGAATCTCAGGATCTCTAAGAGTTAGACCAAGCAAATTTGGTAGGTATATAGTACTATATCAGAGCTATACAGTTCACTTATGTCTGCCTGACTATTACGTTGAGCTCAGTCGAAAATCAAGTTTAGGTCCGTCTAGTTCATTGAATGATATGGTGCCTGAATCTCAGGATCTCTAAGAGTTAGACTTAGCAAATTTGGTAGGTATATAGTACTATATCAGAGCTATGCAGTGCACTTATGTATGCCTGACTATTACGTTGAGCTTAGTCGAAAATCAAGTTTAGGTCCGTCTAGTTCATTGAATGATATGGTGCCTGAATCTCAGGATCTCTAAGAGTTAGACCAAGCAAATTTGGTAGGTATATAGTACTATATCAGAGCTATGCAGTGCACTTATGTATGCCTGACTATTACGTTGAGCTTAGTCGAAAATAAAGTTTAGGTCTGTCTAGTTCATTGAATGATATGGTGCCTGAACCTCAGGATCTCTAAGAGTTAGACTAAGCAAATTTGATAGGTATATAGTACTATATCAGAGCCATACAGTGCACTTATGTATGCCTGACTATTACGTTGAGCTTAGTCGAAAATAAAGTTTAGGTCTGTCTAGTTCATTGAATGATATGGTGCCTGAACCTCAGGATCTCTAAGAGTTAGACTAAGCAAATTTGATAGGTATATAGTACTATATCAGAGCCATACAGTGCACTTATGTATGCCTGACTATTACTTTGAGCTTAGTCGAAAATCGAGTTTAGGTCCGTCTAGTTCATTGAATGATATGGTGCCTGAATCTCAGGATCTCTAAGAGTTAGACTAAGCAAATTTGATAGGTTTATAATACTATATCAGAGCGATGCAATGCACTTATGTATGCCTGACTATTACGTTAATGTTAGTCGAAAATCAAGTTTAGGTCCGTGTAGTTCATTGAATGATATGCTGCCTGAATCTCAGGATCTCTAAGAGTTAGACTAAGCAAATTTGATAGGTATATAGTACTATATCAGAGCTATGCAATGCACTTATGATTGCCTGACTTTTACGTTAATCTTAGTCGAAAATCAAGTTTAGGTCCGTCTAGTTCATTGAATGATATGGTGCCTGCATCTCAGGATCTCTAAGAGTTAGACTAAGCAAATTTGATAGGTTTATAATACTATATCAGAGCGATGCAATGCACTTATGTATGCCTGACTATTACGTTAATGTTAGTCGAAAATCAAGTTTAGGTCCGTCTAGTTCATTGAATGATATGGTGCCTGAATCTCAGGATCTCTAAGAGTTAGACCAAGCAAATTTGGTAGGTATATAGTACTATATCAGAGCTATGCAGTGCACTTATGTATGCCTGACTATTACGTTGAGCTTAGTCGAAAATCAAGTTTAGGTCCGTCTAGTTCATTGAATGATATGGTGCCTGCATCTCAGGATCTCTAAGAGTTAGACTAAGCAAATTTGATAGGTTTATAATACTATATCAGAGCGATGCAATGCACTTATGTATGCCTGACTATTACGTTAATGTTAGTCGAAAATCAAGTTTAGGTCCGTCTAGTTCATTGAATGATATGGTGCCTGAATCTCAGGATCTCTAAGAGTTAGACCAAGCAAATTTGGTAGGTATATAGTACTATATCAGAGCTATACAGTTCACTTATGTCTGCCTGACTATTACGTTGAGCTCAGTCGAAAATCAAGTTTAGGTCCGTCTAGTTCATTGAATGATATGGTGCCTGAATCTCAGGATCTCTAAGAGTTAGACTAAGCAAATTTGGTAGGTATATAGTACTATATCAGAGCTATGCAGTGCACTTATGTATGCCTGTCTATTACGTTGAGCTTAGTCGAAAACCAAGTTTAGGTCCGTCTAGTTCATTGAATGATATGGTGCCTGAATCTCAGGATCTCTAAGAGTTAGACTAAGCAAATTTGGTAGGTATATAGTACTATATCAGAGCTATGCAGTGCACTTATGTATGCCTGACTATTACGTTGAGCTTAGTCGAAAATCAAGTTTAGGTCCGTCTAGTTCATTGAATGATATGGTGCCTGAATCTCAGGATCTCTAAGAGTTAGACCAAGCAAATTTGGTAGGTATATAATACTATATCAGAGCTATGCAGTGCACTTATGTATGCCTGACTATTACGTTGAGCTTAGTCGAAAATAAAGTTTAGGTCTGTCTAGTTCATTGAATGATATGGTGCCTGAACCTCAGGATCTCTAAGAGTTAGACTAAGCAAATTTGATAGGTATATAGTACTATATCAGAGCTATGCAATGCACTTATGATTGCCTGACTTTTACGTTAATCTTAGTCGAAAATCAAGTTTAGGTCCGTCTAGTTCATTGAATGATATGGTGCCTGCATCTCAGGATCTCTAAGAGTTAGACTAAGCAAATTTGATAGGTTTATAATACTATATCAGAGCGATGCAATGCACTTATGTATGCCTGACTATTACGTTAATGTTAGTCGAAAATCAAGTTTAGGTCCGTCTAGTTCATTGAATGATATGGTGCCTGAATCTCAGGATCTCTAAGAGTTAGACCAAGCAAATTTGGTAGGTATATAGTACTATATCAGAGCTATGCAGTGCACTTATGTATGCCTGACTATTACGTTGAGCTTAGTCGAAAATCAAGTTTAGGTCCGTCTAGTTCATTGAATGATATGGTGCCTGCATCTCAGGATCTCTAAGAGTTAGACTAAGCAAATTTGATAGGTTTATAATACTATATCAGAGCGATGCAATGCACTTATGTATGCCTGACTATTACGTTAATGTTAGTCGAAAATCAAGTTTAGGTCCGTCTAGTTCATTGAATGATATGGTGCCTGAATCTCAGGATCTCTAAGAGTTAGACCAAGCAAATTTGGTAGGTATATAGTACTATATCAGAGCTATACAGTTCACTTATGTCTGCCTGACTATTACGTTGAGCTCAGTCGAAAATCAAGTTTAGGTCCGTCTAGTTCATTGAATGATATGGTGCCTGAATCTCAGGATCTCTAAGAGTTAGACTAAGCAAATTTGGTAGGTATATAGTACTATATCAGAGCTATGCAGTGCACTTATGTATGCCTGTCTATTACGTTGAGCTTAGTCGAAAACCAAGTTTAGGTCCGTCTAGTTCATTGAATGATATGGTGCCTGAATCTCAGGATCTCTAAGAGTTAGACTGAGCAAATTTGGTAGGTATATAGTACTATATGAGAGCTATTCAGCGCACTTATGTATGCCTGACTATTACGTTGAGCTTAGTCGAAAATCAAGTTTAGGTCCGTCTAGTTCATTGATTTATATGGTGCCTGAATCTCAGGATCTCTAAGAGTTAGACTAAGCAAATTTGGTAGGTATATAATACTATATGAGAGCTATTCAGCGCACTTATGTATGCCTGACTATTACGTTGAGCTTAGTCGAAAATCAAGTTTAGGTCCGTCTAGTTCATTGAATGATATGGTGCCTGAACCTCAGGATCTCTAAGAGTTAGACTAAGCAAATTTGATAGGTATATAGTACTATATCAGAGCCATACAGTGCACTTATGTATGCCTGACTATTACGTTGAGCATAGTCGAAAATCAAGTTTAGGTCCGTCTAGTTCATTGAATGATATGGTGCCTGAATCTCAGGATCTCTAAGAGTTAGACTGAGCAAATTTGGTAGGTATATAGTACTATATCAGAGCGATGCAGTGCACTTATGATTGCCTGACTATTACGTTGAGCTTAGTCGAAAATCAAGTTTAGGTCCGTCTAGTTCATTGATTTATATGGTGCCTGAATCTCAGGATCTCTAAGAGTTAGACTAAGCAAATTTGGTAGGTATATAGTACTATATCAGAGCTATGCAGTGCACTTATGATTGCCTGACTATTACGTTGAGCTTAGTCGAAAATCAAGTTTAGGTCCGTCTAGTTCATTGAATGATATGGTGCCTGAATCTCAGGATCTCTAAGAGTTAGACCAAGCAAATTTGGTAGGTATATAGTACTATATCAGAGCTATTCGGGCCACTTATGTATGCCTGCCTATTACGTTGAGCTTAGTTGAAAATCAAGTTTAGTTCCGTCTAGTTCATTGAATGATATGCTGCCTGAATCTCAGGATCTCTAAGAGTTAGACTTAGCAAATTTGGTAGGTATATAGTACTATATCAGAGCTATACAGTGCACTTATGTATGCCTGACTATTACGTTAATGTTAGTCGAAAATCAAGTTTAGGTCCGTGTAGTTCATTGAATGATATGCTGCCTGAATCTCAGGATCTCTAAGAGTTAGACTAAGCAAATTTGATAGGTATATAGTACTATATCAGAGCTATGCAATGCACTTATGATTGCCTGACTTTTACGTTAATCTTAGTCGAAAATCAAGTTTAGGTCCGTCTAGTTCATTGATTTATATGGTGCCTGAATCTCAGGATCTCTAAGAGTTAGACTAAGCAAATTTGGTAGGTATATAATACTATATGAGAGCTATGCAGTGCACTTATGTATGCCTGACTATTACGTTGAGCTTAGTCGAAAATCAAGTTTAGGTCCGTCTAGTTCATTGAATGATATGGTGCCTGAATCTCAGGATCTCTAAGAGTTAGACCAAGCAAATTTGGTAGGTATATAGTACTATATCAGAGCTATTCGGGCCACTTATGTATGCCTGCCTATTACGTTGAGCTTAGTTGAAAATCAAGTTTAGGTAACTTCTGTCCGTCGGGAAAAACTGGTTGACAAAGTTAATAAGCCTTTGTGCTGTCAACATGTACAGCTACCGGTCATCATTATGACACCGCAGATACCCACACACACCCACACACACACACACCTACACACACACAACGACAGCAGTCACACTCGGGTTTTATGGACTTTGATTGCTTTTGACATTTATTGATTTATACAAATGTGGACAGACTGTGTTGGTCAATTGTGTGGAACAGTAGTGGGCGTGGCGCCGCAGCCCAATTGGTTGGCTTTGGTATAGCATGCCATGCCATGCCATGCCAGTTGGTTTGTGAGTAAATATTTATAAATTGCTGATATGCAATTAAAAATTACAACAAACACGACATGCCAACGGGAACTTGCAGCAAAACATTAACATATATTATAAATGTGTGTGTGTGTGTGTGAGGCATGTATCGGCTACGTACATATCTGTATATGTATTTATTGAAAATGTATATTAAACTGTCGCATTAAACTGTCATCTATGCCGGCTTAAAGAGTCCTGACTGGCTCATATCCATATCCGTTGCAAGGTGTGAAGTCTTTCCGCTTGGTCAAGGTGATAAGTTCTTAAGGCTCTTCGTCTAACTGCACAACATGTTGCCAGGTGATGGGGCTGCTGCATCAATATTTGATACTATTGCCGCCTCGTCAGAGATGAATGCCTTGGCTTGCTGTGCAACTATTTAAGACATTACGCATTACTGGAATTTGGCAAACAGAAACCTATTGAATAGCAAGGTGCTTAATAATAATATTGAATTAACTTAGTGCCAGAGTGTGGCTCAAAGAGTTTGCCGCAGGCATAGCAAAACTAAGGCATCAATCATGTAATACATTAAGTTACTCTCGCATTATAATTATTATTCAGCTCGAGTCAGAGAGTGTGCCAAGGCATGGCTAAGCTTTTCTCGGGTGCCAAGTCAATAATTTAATTAAACAAAATTGACCAATTAACGTCTCGAGCGAGTGCAGAGTGCACAGTGCAGAGTGCACAGTGCAGAGTGCGTGTGTGCATGGTTTATGCCAAGCAGGCTATGCAGCAAACAATGCAAATACGCAGACTAACAACCCCAGTTAGCCATTGTAGGTAGTGCGTAGCAGGGCAAAGAACTGATAAGACATGCTAATAACCTTCATAAAGGTATTGAACGATATGGGCGGAAATGTGGGTGGTCTTATTGAAGCTGGCTTATGGCTGCGCATTATAATGTAACGCATTATCATCTTATATTTCGAACTACAGGGCAGCCAGTTATGATTGAATGCCGAGGCGCCAATGCGAGAACTCTGAAATGAGAATGACAATGGCTTGAGAAATTCTAATTGAGACGAGACGAGACGAGACTTGTTCTTACCGAAGAAATCATTTCGTCGCCATAATAGCAGACGACAAACACCTGAACCAGCGATGCCGAAAAGAAGATGAAATACAACACAATGTCCTCCACATTGGAGGCGGTAATCTGAAAGCCAGCAAAGCATATGACCAGCGAGGCAGCTATGAAGTTCCAAAGTATTGTGAAGCTAAAGATGTTGTTCACCTCCTCGCTGAGACTGCAATGGGTAAATGGAATTAGATGGCAGCGATATAGGTGTATATATAAACAGGCAGACGGACATGGCGTAATTAACTCAGCTGACATGCTGAACGGGAATATATATACATTACATTACTCACTCCAAGCAACGCGCATGATAGACCACCAAATTCTGGGCATATTTGTAGTTCTCCTCCTCGGTATGCGCATCTCCATCGTAGGCCTCCAGTGTGTCGGCAATATAATTGAAATGCATAGTCAGCTGTGTGATCGTTGTGATCAGCAAAAGATCCACACAGACATATGAAACACCAGCGACATAGGCACAATGTGCCAATCCCCAATATGAGAACCAATACACAGTTATATCCGTTTCTGCATCATATGGAAAGAGTATATGAAAGCCATAGTTACGTTCGAATATCTCCGAGCCCATAAAATAATATTTAATTGTTGACTTGATGGCCGGATAAAAGCTGAACGACGATGTGTATGTCATGCACAATATGGTAAAAAGCCACATGACGCGTGTCATATGCTTCTTATAGTAGGCCACATCGTACGCACGCTGCGTCTCCTTGGTGTGTGGAAATATCTCCTTCAGATCGTCAAGTAGTTTAACCAACACGCCGCGATTAACTGTCAGACCGAATTGCTTGAAATCGGCCATGAAACTGAAGCCAATGCATGGTGCGACAGCAGTTGCCTCCAGCAACGTGGTCGTCGATGTGATGTGCACAATAAAGTAGGCAATTTCACCAACCACATACGCATTGAAATTGAGAAATCCCAACACCAGGTATGTACGCAATAGATAACGTCGAAATAGATTCTTATCCCGTTCCGAATATAAATCCTCGCCAATTGTCTTGTAGAAGACCATGGGAAAGCGTGTAAGATCCTCGAATGTCCATATTTCCTTCTTCTCCTTTGGCTTCTTGCGCCACAACATGTCTGATTGCAGCTCCGAAGCTATGTCTTACTCCACGCTCAAGCTGCTCCAGAGTGTGTGCGACATGTATATGCTTGGCGGCGCTTTTATAAACCAACCAATGCCATAGCGCTGCGCTGCATCGACATGAAATTCTCATGAGGGAAGCAGGCCAGTTGCCCTTGTTGCTTGCGTTGCGTTGGGTAATGCTGTTGTGTTATGCCTCCGGTACTTGCTACGGCTTACTTGCCTAATTAAGTAATTATAGACACCTGCCTGGGGTCAGCAGCAGCTGCAACGCGCACTGAAACTTTTATGCTGTTATTAAAGCTCTTGCGCGAACACAAACATGACTGACTAACTTACCCGGAACACACACGGTCTAACTAATCTTGTCAGAGATCACTTCAGTTCTTAAAGTTGCACAATTCGATTGAAGCTAAGACAGCACAGCACAGCCTTGCCTAAGTCAACAGTGTGGTGTGTGCCAGTTGTGGGTTGTGGGTGTTGGATGTGGGTTAACATCAAAGTTAAATTCGGATTATGAAGTGCAGGAACCATTGTGGAGGCCTTGAGGCGAAATGGCAAATATGATTGCGATTTGGTTGCTCCAATGCGGTTGCCAGCCACATTTTCTCAGCCAAACGAATGTCTTTGTTTGCCAGCAGCGGGCTGCGTGGAGTCACAGGGCGGGGAATGGGGGGAGGTGGAAGCGCGTGATGGACGCATTTTGATAATACCTCGCGCGCTTGCCTCAAAAGTTTCGTGCAAATGTTTCAATTATTCATTTGGAATGCGCTTCAAAAGCATCAAATATGACAGGGGCCGCTGTGTGTGAGAGAGTCCACTGACTAATTGATTGACCGCCCGGACTGTCCGACTTGGCCCATCGACTTACAGGCTTTGTGGCCCCGTTTTGAATGCCACTCGACCTGTTTGGCGTCAAAGGAAATGTCCGGCTTACGAGTTTGAGTTTCGAGTGCACTTGCAGTTGCATAAACTTTCGGCCAAGGGCCTTACATGCAAGTGTAGGACGCTATCGCTGTGCGCTTTCACTTCAAACAGGACAAATGAAAAAAAAAAGTTGAAGAACATAAACAACATGCACACACATACATACGCTCACACTCACATGCTGCGGCATTGTTCAATAGTCCGACTTAATTGGGTACGCACAATGGGCAATGAACAATGGGCCAAGCTGGCCAAAAATGCAATATAAACTCAACATTTCAAAGAAACTAACACGCATATTTTCGTTTTTGAAATTTTCAGCAGGGACAATATGGCCGCTCGGGTCGTGCGTTGTGACTGGCAAAAGCTGGTACGCTGACGCAGTGTGAATTGTGCCCGAGATAAAGGTATTTCTTAATATTTGCATACAAAACAAAAGTTAATTCAAAATTCTTTAATTCTACTTTAATAAATTGCAGTGCATTGCAGTGTTGACCCCAACATTCCCATGGTACAATAAAAAAGGACTTTGCAGCTATGCAAACAATGTGCACACAGACACATATGTTTTCCAAGTAGTAAGTTGAATATGGCGCGTTGCAGGAGAAGCTTTTACCAGCTACTGATAGCAATACACTTGTCGACGACCATAAAGCACACATAGACATACATACTGCCATTTGGTCTGTGCAAGTCGGTCTCAATCAGAAATTTATGCATTGACATTTGTTTATTTATCTTCAGCTTCATCTGCAGTGAAAGTTTTCCAATTAAATTTTCATTAGAAACTTGCGGCTAAATTGTCCCGCCCAGTACGGACATCGTTCGCATAAATTTCGCCACATGACAGATACGTGGTCATATGCAACAACAACAACAACACACACACATGCATATATCATGCAGATATGTAAATGTAATAATATGCAGCGCATATGCAAAATAATTTCGTTTAAGTGGAGTATACATCATTTAGTTTTTAATGTGTTAACTTTTCAACTCTCGTAATAGTTTTTGCAAAATGATCAAATCTGTCACATTATGTTGCCTCCTGCCATGCCAGCGCTCTCTTTCAATTGTCATATCTAGCGAGAGAGAGGGAGAGCGCATGCATTAAGCTGGAAAGTCAGTAATGCCCCGGTGATTGGCAATCATGCATGTCTGGCAAGCTGCTGCTGCTGCTGCTGCCATTGTTATTGCTGCACAATTGGAATATTGACCATTCACACAATTCGTACGCATGGCGCATAATTGCATTGAGTGAGAGATTGCATAACAAAAAGGCGTTTGGCGCACGCAACTTTTTGCTGCCCTGACGCGCAGTCAATTGTCATCTCTGGCTGCTTTCAGTGCTGCTAAAAAAAAAGCTAACAAATTAAAAGACTAAATAGCCGAATTCCTGCTGCGCGTAACTAGTAAATTGTTTGATGGTGGAAAAAAGGCGTAATAGGCAGCACTGTGGCACTGGCTGATCTGTTGTTTTGTTTTGTTTTGTTGTTTGTGCTAAAAACGATTAATTCTTCACACGGTATAAAGTTCATAAATAGTGCATATGGTTTATTAAAACTTACTTTTATTTCATCAATTTGTGCGTGCGTGTGTGTGTGTCTGCATGTGTTTCCCTTGTTATTTGCTTAACGTTTTTCTCTTTTTTTCATATTTATTTGCTCTGTATTTGTTTTTTTTGTTATTTTATGCTTTATTGCTGCAAAAGTGCAACACATGGCATAAGCTGCAAAGGAAAAATGATTATACTTGTGTTTACAAGTATTTACATATGCTCCATTTATTAATGCGCGCACGTGCATGTGGGTGTCTGTGCGCACATGTGTGCGTGTGTGTGTGTGCGTGTGTGTGGCGATGCGTGTGATTATCTTGCGGATTGAACGGCAATGGCAAATTGCATTTAATTGCAATTTATTCGTTTAATTAGTCCCATTATCTGTGCAAACCAGAACAATAGATCAATTTTCATAAGCTAGGTTATGTTCGCCCACTACGTATACTTGATGTTTTCATTAAAGAATTCATAGAAAATTGGCAGCATTTTTTTTTTATGCCGTTGCCTTTGATATCACACTGGGGACACTTAATACTAATTTCAATTAAGTTGCAAGCAAAAAAAAAAAACCCAAAAATTTTACAAAATATTTAAAAGGGAATCCCGAAAATTTCCATTCTATGCAACAAGCCTGGTCGCATTTTTTATTCGTTAGTTTTTGTTAAGTAACTGTTGCGAAAAATGTACACTTTTTGTGTGCTGCATACCCTGTCGGACTGTGCACTTGAGATGGGTATATCAGTTGTATAGGGCTTTGAGTGGAAAGAAATTTATCGTACAAATTTTTTAATATTTGAAAAGTTAAAAAAAACGCTAAGATTTTTGATATATAAATTATAAACATAAATTAAAAGTAATTTTTTATATAAATTTATAATTATCTAATATAAATAGAAATATTTTTTTTTATAATATCTACAAAAAAATAAAAATGTTAAGTAATTTTTTAAATAAATTTATTAAGATCTTAAAAATTGTGGGGTGGGGAAGACATTTTTTAAAAAAATTTTTGAATATCTAAAAACAAAAAAAAAAAAAAAAATAAAAAAATAAAAAAGAAATTTTATATATAAATTTATGAATACATAAAAAAAAAATAAAACAGAAATTTAAAGAAAATTTTATATAAATTTAAAAATTAAAAAAAATAAAAACAGAAATTCAAAAATGTTTTGTATACAAATCTATTAATATCTAAAAAATTAAAAAGAAAATTACCAAGAAACTTTTATTAATACATTTATTAATATCTTCAAAATTGAGGAAAAAATAATAGGACATTTTTTAAAAAATTTATATATATCTAAAAAAAAATAAAAGCAAAAATATAAAGAAATTTTTTTATATAAATTTAAAAGTATCTAAAAAAAAAAAAAAAAAAGAAATTTTATATATACATTTATAAATATCTAAAAATAAATGAAAACATAAATTCAAAGATATTTTTTATATAAATTTATAAATATCCAAAAAAATAAAAATAGAAATTCAAAAAAGTTTTGTAAACAAATTAATAACCAAAAAAGTAATAAAACAAAAATAATAAGAAATTTTTTAAATAATTTTATAAATATTTAAAAATAAGAAAAAAATAATAAACAATTTTTTAAAAAATTTATAAATATCTAAAAAACATTAAACAAAAAGTATAATAAATTTTGTATGTAATATATTTAAATATTTAATGTCTTAAAAATTGTCAGTAAAGAATAATGTAAATTTCTAAACAAATTTTGCTTGCTTTGTTAGGGTATTTTCACGTTGAGCCATGGCAATTTTCTGCCCAGTTTTCATGGTGGTTTCTAGTTGTCAATAATTCATGTAAGCCATGACCCACAGCATGTTGTCCCACTGTATTGTATGTGTGTGTGTGTGTGTGGGTGGGGCTCATCTGTTGGGTCAATGCCAATCATATTTTGAAAACATTTTTCCAATAGTTTTCATATTTTTGCAAAACAGGCAAACAATGTGTTAGCCTCGGCCGCAGGCTGATGCCCCCAAGTGCCACTGGAAGTGTCCACCCTGGGCTGCGCCTCTAGTTCAAATGGAGATATAAAGTGTATGTGTGTGTGTGTGTGCGTGTGTGTTATGCTTCTCTATTGTCGAAGCCAATCACAAAAATTCCTTTTCCTTTCCTTTTTTTCTCTCTCTCTATTTCGGTGCGAACTATCAAAGGCCAAAGGCGTCGTTCACCTGGCATTGTGTTAAGTTTCAAAGGATCTCCGCAGCGCTCATCCTGTTGCCCTGTTGAACGTCCAGCTACATCCCGTTCTGTCCTGCTCCCGCTCTCTCTCTCCCTCTCTCTCTCTCTCTCCAGTTGCCTGGAAGGTTTTTTAGCCTCGTACGATTGGTTTTGCGCTTCAAAATACGCTCACCCGCATTGGAGATTTGCGATTTGTACGAAAAGCTTGCACGGCTTTGCCCAAGTAAATCCGTCAAAAGCATCGAAAGCATCGGATTTGTGTTGGCCGGAAAATCAAAAACGCTGTAAAATGTTTTCACCAATTTTCCCTTTTGTATTTCTGTTGCGATTTAATGCGCTAAGCTTATTGGACAGCGACGGCAACGGCGACGGCGAATCATATTTTTATGGACTTTAAGCTTTTTACTTACAACAAATAAGCTTAAATCGTTTGTGTGTGTGTGCGTGTTTTAAACTCTGTTAATGGATTGATTTAAGTTTTAAGTCAATTCGGTTTGATGTGTAAATGATTCAATATGTTTTTGCTTACGAATTATTTTGTTTTAAGTTTGGTTTCCTTTTCTTGATTAACTCTTTTAAAGGCTTCATTTAATGATCAATTTAAAGCTGCTTGAGCAGAGCAAAGTCTATTTATAAACATGAGGAAAAGAAGTAGAAATATGCTTGAAACTATATCTGAAAATTGTAAGATAGTTAAAGCTTGCAAAGACAAACAAAAATATCAAAGGGTTGAGAAATATTGAACTAAGCCACTTAAGTTTTCACAGCACATACTTAAAACATCCCATAAACTAGAATATAAATATATTAAAAATATCATACATCTTTATATATATATGTATATATATATCTCAAATAATTCATATAATCAAAACCAAACTAGTTTACTTTTAATGCTTCAAACGAATTATGATTCGTAGCTCTGAAACTTTCAAAAAATAATTGTAAATTTCACATTAGAACTAGAATTTACTGCTTTAGATTCTTCATGAATATATATAGTAATTTATATATTTAAAACTAAGTCTGCTTATATCAATTCTAAGACTTCGTAACTCTGCAATTGGCAAGAACTTACTAAGCAGATTCCCATTAAGAGTTGTTTCTGAATCAAACTTAGAACTAGAAGTTACTGCCTTAGATTCTTCATGAATATATATAGTAATTTATATATAAAAAACAAAACCTGCTTATAACAATTCTTGCTTTGACTTCGTAGCTCTGCAATTTGCAAGAACTAACTAAGCAGTTTCCCATTAAAAGTTGTTCCTAAAACAAACCATAATACCTATGCGTAGGGTATACGTAAGTCATGGTGTCGCTGCACTCTGCACGCGTTTCATATCTTTTGTTACTCGCATAACTATATTCAAATTGGTTGCCAAGCAAAGATATGCAAACTCAAAGAAGGCTCTCTCTCTCTCTCTCTATTTCTCCCCCGTCGCGCCTCGCCGTAGAATTTTTGATGCTCAACCAAGGTGGATTGGACCAGCAAGTGGCACAGGGATTGGAATTGCGTTTGGGATTGGGATTGGGCTTTGGCATCCAGATACTGCTTGGGCTGCCGGCAGAGGCGGACTTTGTTGAGTTCGTGGTCCTTTCGTTTGCTTTTTACTTTTTTTTTTTTATTTTTCATACGCTCTGGAATGCTGGGCAGCCACACAAAAGGTGAAAGCGTGAGCGGCAGATAGCCTGCGAGTGCGAGCGGGAGGGTAAAAGCAAATATTAGTCTTTGGTATGCATAAAAAATGTGCCAACAAAGCGTAAGAAAAATCGTTTAATGCACGATTTGGCACACAGCAAGTCTTGAGGCGTTACTCGGCGATAGTGGCAACCCCTCAACGTGCAGCATGTTGCCTGCTGCCCCTCCAGGCTGGTTGCAACACTCACACTGCCAGCGAACAGGACGCACGTTAATTGCGTGCAAAAAACGCATCCGTCTTGTCCGTTTAGCGAGTTAAGCGAAAGCCGTGTGCGGCAACTAAACTCTAAATGGCAAATGAAATCAAATGGCTGACTGGCCATATCCGTCGTGCTTAATATCCAGCAAATTGTAGCATGGACTTCGACTGGCAGACACACACACACACAGACTTACGCGCGCGTGCACAGAGAATGAGAACGCCTGCATCTCCGGCTGGTTATTGATACTTGGCACCAGCAGGCGACCCAAGCCAAGTCAACGCACAGTGGCAACAGAGGCAAGAAACTTTCGCTTCACCTAACAATAAAGGCAAAAATTGAGAAATTTATTAAACAATTTCAACTTTTATGCATAACTTTCTAATTAATGCAGCTACTCAAATCAAACTTACAGGCTAAGAGTTTCCTTTGATTTTACGCTTATTTGCCAAATTTGAACAAAATCCGACTACTATATCATATAGCTGCCATACAAACGCACGAAAAAATCGAGTTTTATGCATAACTTTCTAATTAATTCAGCTATTTAAATCAAACTTACAGGCTAAGAGTTTCCTTTGACTTTACGCTTATTTGCCAAATTTGAACAAAATCAGACTACTATATCATATAGCTGCCACACAAACGCACGAAAAAATCGAGTTTTATGCATAACTTTCTAATTGATTCAGCTACTCAAATCAAACTTACAGGCTAAGAGTTTCCTTTGATTTTACGCTTATTTGCCAAATTTGAAAGAAATCCGACTACTATATCATATAGCTGTCATACAAACGCACGAAAAAATCGAGTTTTTTGCATAACTTTCTAATTAATTCAGCTATTCAAATCAAACTTACAGGCTAAGAGTTTCCTTTGATTTTACGCTTATTTGCCAAATTTGAAAAAAATCCGACTACTATATCATATAGCTGCCACACAAACGCACGAAAAAATCGATTTTTCGCAGCAAATTAATTAGTTTTCTTTGCAGTTGAATTGAATTTCACAATTTCTTAAACTTTATTTCAATTGCATTGCTTTCACTTGTGCAAATTTTTAGCATACTTTTGCGCAACTACTTTGACCCACTGTGCCACGCGTGGCACTTCACTGGCAAAAGTGGAAATGTTTGCAATTTATTGTTACTTCACAATGACGGCGATGGACATGAAAGTGGACATTGAGCTGGCCATGCGAACTGGCCTGGTGCGGGCGGAACAAAGAGAGAGAGAGAGAGAGTAAGAGGGGGCGTGGCAAAAGAATAAAGGCGTACAGGGGCGGGGGGCGTGGCTGCAAGTCGATTCTAATGTAGTGTGCAGCACACATTGATTGCCAATTGATTGGCGAGTCGTTCGGCTGGTTGGACTTGGCCAGCAAAAGTTTCAACTTAAAGTTAAAGTCGAATTGCAAGTGGCGTGTGGCGTGTGGCAAATGGCTTGCAGGCAGGCGTTGCAGCACGATGTGGGGCAGGCAAAGGACGACCTGCAAACTGCAACCTGCAACAGCAGGCGATGTCATAATGAAGGGGCATAAAATTAAAGCAATTTTGCAGTTAACTTATGACTCAAAAAAGCGAAGCTGCAGCTGCACACACACACACACACACACACACACACACACACATGAGGAGGCAAATACATGCATGCATATTTACCGCAGCTCCTGTCCGTCCCTCCCACTGTGCCTCGTCCGGCTTCGAGATAGGCGACAGTTAACAGACAAGCGGCGGACTTATGCAGACGAAAGCTGGCCCCGTAAGACGACGCGGCAACCCGTTGCTAGCTGCTATAGCTGTTGCAGCTTTAGCTATAGCTATAGCTACATACATATAGCCATGTAGTATATATGCTCGTGTAACTATGGCTATGTGGCCTGGCCTGGCCGAGCCGAGCCTGGTCGACGCCATCAGACGCCAGTCGTCAGACAAAAGCACGCAAAAACTTTGTTGCAAAACACTTAACAGCACACACACACACACACAAAGTATATGAGAGCGAGAAAGGGAAGCACAGATAAAGAGCAAGAGAGACAGACAGCAGGGGGAAGAAGTCACACAAACATAGGCACAACAACACGTGCGCTGGTGCAGGCGACAAAGTCAACAAGTTCAGTTTTTGAAGGCAAACAAGCGATGGCCCACAGCTTTGTATAGCCTGCGTGGGGGCGTGGCATGCTATAAATATATATGTATAGCTATAATTTAAAAATACTATATATATTTATGCTTAAACTGTTCTTAACAGTTGTCATTATGCTTTTGCTCTGCTAATACAGACATGTGCGCAGTTAGAGGCGCATTTCTCATGTTCTACTTAAGCAAACTTGCTGAAATTTGACATGTACTTAACTAAACATATTAACTAACTAACTGCCAAATTTCATAGCCATGCATGGCGTAACAAATGTTTTAGAGGCGAACTAGCAAACGACTAAGCTAGCTGACTGCGCTGACTTTGCTGTCGTTTTTGTCGCTTTGTCTCGTGCATGTTGACTGCGCTTTGCACTGCCAGGCATATCAGCGTGTTACTCTCTCCCTCTGTGTGCGTGCGTGTGTGTGTGTGTGTGCTATGCATTGTCTGGTTAGTCCTTTCCGCATATATTTGAAATAAAGTTACGACAAGTTGCACTCAATTTTCAGCATTTACTGTCAGCGCGCTGGCACGCCAAGTCAGCCAGGCTGGACAGTGCGGCAAGCATGTGTGTGTGCGCCTGTGTGTGTGTGTGAGGGGGTAGTGCCACCCCGGAGATTGCCTACATGCACAGCGTGTGCCTGTCTGTGTCTGTGTGTGTGTGTGTGCAACCAGAGAATGGGCAACAAAAACTGTGCCACAGCGTGCGGACGGCAGTAAAAACAAAAGCGAGAAACGCATAAAACGTTTGAAATGAATACGTGTAACTATTGTGTACACCTCAATGCAGTCTGTGTGCAGTGCCCCTACCCCCTACCCCTGCCCCTGCCCCTCTCTAACCCTTTGCCGCTGTGGCAGAGAAAAGAAAAGGAAGGCAGCGGCTCGCCTTTTGATTTGCAAACATTTTCATTTTCATTTTTATTGCAACTGCCACACCTGATTGTGCGAGTGTGTGTGTGTGCCTGTGTGTGCCTGTGTGTTGGTGTGTTGGCCGTAGATAAGCTGCTGCTGCTGCTGCTGTTGCTGCTGCCGCGCGGCTCCATTTGCATATGGAATTACATGCGTGTGAAATCTGTCTCCCTCTGCCTCTTCCTCTTCCTCTCCCTCTCCCCCTTGCACTCCCACGCGCAGCTGCCCATTAAAAACGTTACACACATGCACACACTGGCACACAAGTTGCAGCATCAAGTTGTCACAGGCAGCGGCAGGTGGCAGGTGGCAGTTGTCAGCTGGCAGGTGTCGTGTGGCAGCTGCAACTGTATTTAAGTTTCCTAACAAATTAGCTTAGTGAATTAGCTGCTTATAAATCTGCGGCCGTCAAATCAACATAAGACTTGCCACACACACACACACACGCACAACCACATTGCACACACAAACACACACACAGACAGAGAGAGAGAGAGAGAGAGAGACAGACACGTAGGCGTTGGGATTGTTTAGACTGCTGCATAATTAACGCACACAGGCGGCAAACAGATAACTCATGCCACATGCCACATGCCGCAGTCACCTTGCTGTTTAGCAAAATTAACACACCCACACACACACCCACACACACCCACACTCGCACTCGCACTCTCTTCCCTCCCTGCTCGCTGCACTTTCCGGCAGATTTGCTGCGCGTTTGGCCTAATCGATGAAAAACCATTTTCGTTGCGCCTAAACGCACAGGGAAATTTCTTTTAGCTAGAAAAAAACAAGAAAAAAAAGCTAGCTTCGACACGCCGAAAGTTTCATACCCTTGCAGTTACTTCAAATATTAAATCGGCCGATAGAATCTATGGCAGCTATACGATATATCGGTCCGATTTTGATAAAATTTGCACAGCTTTGAATGGACATACTAAGGCATAGATTGCGTAAGTTTCATAGCAATATCTTAAAAATTAACAAAATTCGACCGATAGGTTCTATGGCAGCTATACGATATATCGTTGCGATCCGACTCATTCTGACTTATTTACAGCATGCAGCATTGAGAAGCAAGTATACCAAGTTTCATCGAGATAGCTCTAAAACTGAGAGACTAGTTTGCGTTGCAACACACAGACGGACAGTTGGACAGACGGACAAAGCTAGTTTGACTCCCCTATAGGTTCGGAGATGTCTCCTAAGGTGCGTGGCAAACTTCTGGCTTAAGTGAATATACCATCTGCAATGGTATAAGAAAAGAGGCCATAACTTTGCTTTACCGCTCGCATTTCCTTGGTCAAAATTCTTTGCATATGGATAGAGCCCCCTTTTGGAAGGGGAGGGAGTTTCCTGAGAATTTTTACTTACGAGCTGAGCTAACAAGCTGAAATTTTTTTGCAAATTTATTGATTATTTTCGAGCAACTCTTTGATCACTTTTGCACTCCCTCTTTTGTTCTCTCTTTTGTTCTCTCTTTCCCTCTCTCTCACTCTCTCTTTCTCTCTCCCTTTCCCTCTTTCTGTCTCTCTAACTGTTCCTATTGCATTTTGCTGCCATTCAGCGCTACCAATTGCGCTTTATTTCCCATCAAATTTGATTTCAATTGAAGAGCAACTGCAGAAAGCGGGAATTCTGGATTGTTATACCCTACGACCATTGAAAATGTTTAAAAAAGGGTATACCTACTTTGTGTACATGTATTAAGCAGGCATAAGCAGGTGTGGCAGAGCCCACAAAGTGTATAGATTCCTGCTCAGGGTCACTAGTCAAGTCAATTGAGTCATGTCCGTCTGCCTGTCCGTCTGTCCGTCTGTATGAACGCACATATCTCAGCTATTATTAAAGCTAGAGCTATCAAATTTGCCATGAAGGTTTCTGTATATATTGTCTGCTTCGCAAGCTTGTTATATATTTCAGATGCCACGCCCAACGCCTACGAAAATCGTTTAAAACATTTAACGCGTTTTGTTATTTTAGCTTCCTTTCCCATAATGTGTCTTTTATCTGTCCGTACCTTCTTTAAATATATCTCTCTTTGTTCCTATCACGTTGTCTCTGCCTTCCACTCTTTCTCTGCGCTTAAAGTCACAACTTGCTCGTTCAATAGAATCTCTCTTTCTTTGCACTTCCTCATTCCACTCTACTCCGTTGTATAGGAAAAACCTTAACCGATTTACTAGCTACTGCAGTCCGGCTGCAGCACATTCCGCCAGGCACGACAGGCTTTAAGGCTTCAAGCCAAGCCAACTCAGCTCGGATTCGGCGGCGGCTTCTGGCCGTCAGTTCTCTGGATTATGATGCAGTTGGCATTGTACTTTTATTTAGATGACAACTGCAGCTACTCGGGTTCGAGTTCAAGTTGAACTTCATTGTAAAACATGCACACAGCATGGCTAGAGAGAGAGAGGGAGAGAGGGAGAGAGGGAGGGAGGGAGACGGACTACAAGTGGACTCCGCTTGCCCAAGGAGGCAAGTGGCCAGAGCGAAGAGCTTGCTGCACATTTTGTCGAGGCGGGTCTAGCCGAGAGCTGTGTGGCCCAAGCAAATTGTTGGCGCCGGCTTAACACGTGGCCCACAAGGCAGCATGTGACAAAGAGTGAAAGAGAGAGAGAAAGAGAGACAAGGAGAGAGCGAGAGGGAGGGGGTGCCAAAACAAGTTGTAAAGTGCAATGCCGCCGTGCCGGGCAGTTCGGGCCAAGTTTTATGGAGCCAAAATGGAAAGGGAGAGTGTATGTGTGAGAGAGAGAGAGATAGATAGAGCGAGAAAGAGAGAGTGGGGGGGCTTTGCGGGGCAATTCCCAAGCAGTTAAAATAATTGCAACAAATTTTCAAGTTTCCTTATTATCCCTTTTTGCATGCCACGGCATATAATCCAGCACACACACACATAGTGTAGAAGGGGGCGGCGTGAGGGGGCGTGGCCGTAAGCAGCAGCCACATAAATGTTTTAAGCTGTTGTGAATTATGGTAATGAATGTCAGCGCAAACTTCCGGCTCGGCTTGGCTCGGCGTGGCTCGGCGAAACTCAGCCCGTTCAGCCATGTAGCAGCTGCCCCGCCCCCCGCCTCCTTCTCTGGCTGTGCCGGGATGAGCTTACGGCCTTTTGTTTTGGCCACTCTTTGTGCTTGGACGGAAGTGCAACGTTCGCACTGCATGCGAAAACATAATTGACAAACGATTGCAGTGACAATGCGCCCCCCCCTCCCCCTCTCTGCCCCTCCCCCTCCATGCTCTATGCTGTCTAGCCGCGCACCCTCTGTGTGTGTGTGCAGCTCATAAAGGGTCGCCGTGATTTATCCTGCTTTGCATCGCCATTTTTACCTGTCCATAACAAATTGGACACCAGTTGATGGAGCGTGCGAGCGGCAACTTGTCGCATTGCAGCTGCTCCACGGCAGAGAGAGAGAGAGAGAGAGAGAGAGAAGAAGAGAGAAAGGAGCTGCAAATGGTAGCAACAGCAAAGCCCGGCAAAGCTGATTATTAACTTTGTCATAAAAGCCATGCGAATTACAGAGTGTAAACCGCAGCAGATGGTGTTATAAGGCAGCGTAAAGAGATTGAAGACGACCTTGTTGCGGCAAACTGAGCTCCACAGAAAGGGAAAGAGACAGAGAGAGAGAGAGGGAGAAACCAAGTGCTGGACCAGGCATAACATGCACTTAATATATTAACTCAGATTAAAACAAACAAATAAGCCTTAATCGCTGCACTTGATGGCGTAACCGAGCTTAACCTAACATAGCATTACACAAGGTGGGCTAAGTTAAACTGACTCGATTTGAACTGAACTCAAGTACACCTAACCTCAACCAGCAGAACCTATAGTGATTGAACTTGAGGTAACTCAATACCAACTATTCTATAACTGGCCTAAGCCAACCCAAACTAAACCGAACATAGCCAAACCTAAGCCAACCCAACAAAGTCCGAGTTAACCTAACCTAACATGGCGTATCCCTACATAGCCTAACCCAACCTAAACTTAGAGTGGAAATTCCACCCTTACTTAATGTATAATTACCTTACCTATTTGTATTTTACCTCTCCTAACTTTACCTTACCCTCTTAACTCAAACTAACTAACCCAACCTATCAGTCCTAAGCACAATCAACTCGTGCCCATCTCTGACTGACCTAAGGCAACATTAGTTTACTTAATCTAACCTAGTCAGTGTCAAGCAACAGAATTTAATTTTAAATTCATCATGCTATATGCTATAGTTCGTGAAACAACTGTATCGAGAATTCGATTTGCTGTCTCTACGAATGTCCCTACTCCATTCGACAAGCGTAAGATAACTTTAAAGCGCATGCAGCTTTATATGAGGGGCACCAAGGCAAAGAGGAAAGGGGTAAGGGGGCAAAGGGTATGTTGGTTACAAGTAAAATGGACCACAAAATGTCAGATGCTTCATTGGCATTCGAAGTGAGAATTTCGTATGCCCTCGGAATCGTTACCAGTTGAACAGTTGCAGATTCCCTTCGCCCCGTAGGGGACCCCTCATGTGGCTGGCAACCCCTTGACAATTGTGAATTTGTATTGCGTTATCCATCAGGCTGTCAGTCAGTTAGTCGCTTGGGGACTTAAGCCAGATGAGGACTTGACAATTTCGTAAGTGCGTTCTGGACATGCCATCTAATTGGCCAGCTTGACGATGGCACTGCCAAGAATGTGATAAGGTGGGGGGCCCCCCCGATTGGAGCGGGGGTAAGGTTAGGTCAGGGTAGGGTGAGGTGGGGTAGGATGTTGTCGGGTCGATTCAGTTGGGTTTGGTGGCTTGTGCGAAGGGTTAGCTGCTTTGGGTGTAGGGATTAAGGTGAGTTGTCTGCAATTTCATTGCACGACAAGTGTCGAATTAGTCAAGCCTAACGCACAGCTACGATTATAATGAGCAAGTGTAGTTTGCCGTGAAAGAAGTGGTGCAACTTGCAACTTGCAACATGCGCTTACCCAATTGCATTTGCCTCGATGCGTGCTTCATTTGACTGCAATTTAAATTCGATTAGCCCAAAGTGTTCTGGTGCGTGTTGCACCTCATACTATGGACCCCCCCAACCCCCTCACTACCCCCGCTAGCCACGCCCTTGTGCTGCGCCCTTTCGCCAATTTAAACAGCTGGCGCCAATTGGCAGCTTATGCCTGTCAAATGACATCTGGCTGCCAGCGCCAATGTCGCCCATCTCCAACTGGTCACTTGTATGTGACGCTACCCCAGACGGTACTGCGCCCCATACCTCCCTCCCCCCCCCCTCTCTCGCTCTTTCTTTCAATGCGGCTGCATGCGATTTTCATGACTGACAATAAAACTTGTGAACACGACGAGCTGGCGTTGCTGCTCCATCGGATTGTCGTCGCCTGGCCGAGCACTTGTTGCTTACCCCACACACACACACAGAGTCAGCAAGCAGGAGCGGCAGTATGGCTGTCAGGACACGCCAGACTGGCCGTACAGACTGGACGGACAGACGGACGGACGGACGGACACTGGGTCGACATGCTGGCATTGCATTTTCACGCGCAAATAAATTTGACAGCTGCCGTTTTCCGATGAGCTCTGTTTGCCATGTTTGCTCTATTGCAAGTTTCACTTCTATTGCTATCGAGTTATGCGCTACACTACAGACAGGACAGAGGGTATATTAGCTATGGGAAAGCTTAGGAGCTAATCACTTTATATTAGGTTATGTAGAAGTGCAATTGGTTAACTGTTCTATAAACTAGAAAAGCTTTCAACTGCTTTTAAAGCTCTACAATCACGTCAAGCTCTGCATATTTGCATAATTTAAGCTTTCATATGCTTGCTTAGCTGTTGCAGGCATTCATCTGTGAGCTAAGCAGTCAGGTGAAACATAAATTTAAGCTTTAAGGCGCTTTCTGAGCTTGCTCGGATTTAGTAACAATAAATAGAAAGCTCTATGAAGAACAGTTGTAGTTTGCAGGATTATAAGAACACACGCTTAGTTGAAAAGCTTTAGAAAGCCCCAAGGCAAGCTTTAATGTGCTTTCAATTCAGTTGTGTTTTCAGATTAGCTAAATACAATATTATTAAAGCTTTCAACAGGTCACAAAGCTTGCGCTTCTCTAACTGCAGCTTTAATGTGCTTTCCGCACTTTCTCGACGTATAGAAATCACAACAAATAGAAAACTCTATAGGGAAATTTTTAAGTTTGATAAAGTATAAAAAGTATAAGATAAAAGTATTCAAGCTTTCAGCAGCTCACAAAGCTTTCGCTTTTCTAACTGAAGCTTTAATGTGCTTGCTGCACTTTCCGAAGTATAGAAATCACAACAAATAGAAAGCTCTATAAAGAACTTGTTTGAGAAAGTATATAAAAAAGCTTGACAAAGCTCCAAGGCAAGCTTTAATTTGCTTTCAATTCAGTTGAGTTTTCTGATTAGCTAAATACTATATTATTAGAGCTTTCGCTTCTCCAACTGCAGCTTTAATGTGCTTTCTGTACTTTCTCGAAGTATAGAAAGCACAACAAATTGAAAGCTCTATAAAGAACTTTTTACTTTGAGAATGTATAAAAAAGCTTTAGAAAGTTTCAAGGCAAGCTTTAATGTGTTTTCAATTTAGCTCTGCCTGCTACATTCATGAAATTGCATATTAAATATAAAAAAATTACAAAGTAATTAAAGATTTTGAAGCGCTTACAAAGCTTTGGCTTATCTAGCTGCAGCTTTAATGTGCTTTCTGTACTTTCTCGAAGTATAGAAAGCTCAACAAATATAAAGCTCTATAAAGAAATTTTTTTATTTTGAGAAAGTATACAAATTCAAATCATTGCAAAGCTTTGGAAAGCTCCAAGGCAAGCTTTAATGTGCTTTCAATACAGCTTTGCCTTTCTATTAGTTACATTCATGAAATTGTATATTAAATATAAAAAACTACAAAGTGATTAAAGCTTTCAAGAACTTCCAAAGCTTTCGCTTATCAAACTGCAGCTTTAATGTGCTTTCTGTACTTTCTCGAAGAAATCACAACAAATAGAAAGCTCTATAAGGAAATTTTTAAGTTTGAGGAAGTATAAAAAGCTTTAGAAAGCTTTAAGGCTAGCTTTAATGTGCTTTCACTTCAGCTGTGCCTGCTACATTCATGAAATTGTACATTAAATAAAAAAACTACAAAGTGTTTAAAGCTTTTGAAGGACTGACAAAGCTTTGGCTTATCCAACTGCAGCTTTAATGTGCTTTCGCAGCTAATTAAAATTGATTGAACTACGGATAAGCTGAAATAAATGGAAAGCTTGGGATTTTCTTTTTGCGCTCTTACAATTTTCCATTTTCCATTTCCCCATTTTGCCAGCACATTTATCGCACGGCATCGAAGTGTGCGTGGTGTGCGAATACTTTTCTCTCGC
Source organism: Zaprionus ghesquierei (assembly GCA_018904095.1). NCBI lineage: Eukaryota > Metazoa > Arthropoda > Insecta > Diptera > Drosophilidae > Zaprionus > Zaprionus ghesquierei. The sequence goes on along the minus strand of JAEIGP010000394.1, from coordinate 12,379,779 downwards.
TTGCGATTTGCTACTTTCGCTTGGCTTTGTGTTGTCGCATAGCTTGTATGATTTGTGTCAACAAGCTATCAGTAGCACAGTGGCGTAGCAGGAGGGGGGGGCATGGCACCGGGGATTTAGCAATAGAAGTGGCAGCAAGGGAGTGAAATGGAAAAGGGAAAGAAGAAGGGAAAGGGAAAGGGAAAGGGGTTTAGCACCTTCATGTGATGGAAATTTGCATTGCGCCACTGTAAAACGTAGGGCGGATATTTTGTTGATGCTGCTGTTGTTGTTGTTGTTGTTGTTGTTGTTGTTGTTGTTGAGCATAATTTTTAAAGCACATTTCAAATCAATTTGACTGGCGTGTTATGTGCGACTGGACAAACAGTCGGCCACGTGGAATAGCCTGGCCACAGGTCAGTGGATTGACAGCAGCAACCAGCTGACCGACCAGCCAGCAGCACACACAGAGAGAAAGAGACAGAGAGAGAGAGAGGGGGGGGGGCGTCAGTGTTGACCGCGTGTCATTCAATTGCTGCTAGTGTCCTGGAGGCGTCAAAGCAGAGAAGAAGCATTTTTCATTAGTGAAATGCAGTTAGCGTACTTACCGCTTTCTGATTGCATCTCTCCACTGTGCGCTGACACCATGTAGCCCCCCCACTGTGCACCCCTTCCCCCCCCCACACACACACACAGAGCGCAGAGTAGCCTGATGTCATACGAGTATTTGCGGCTAGACCTGGGCACGCTTGCATGCGCTGCGCTAAACACACACAGACACACACAGAGACACACACACACACACAGACACATTGCAAATCGACGGGACAATTCATCACCCAAAAGCAAATAAATCGTAGTAGGCCCAGTCCACAGCCATTTCAGCCGCAATTTATGGCACATTTTTATGGCTAACCTTAATGAAAGTTACACAAGGCACGGCGGCAAAATGTGCACAGAAAAAAAATGTAGAAGATTAAATACATGTATAGATAAAAAGCGAAACAGACAAGTGCAGATGGGGAGCAGCGCTCTGCACTGCTGTATACCCTGTAAACAGTAGAAAATGGCCAAAAAAGGGTATACTAAGTTTGTGCGAATGTAACAGGTAGAAGAGGAGGCGTGGCAGACACCACAAAGTGCATATATTCTGACTCAGGATCCCTAGCTGAGTCGATTGAGCCATGTCCGTCCAACTGTCCGTCTGTCCGTCCGTTTGAACGCCTAGATCTCAGCTGTTATAAAAGCTAGAGACAACAAATTTTACATGAAGGACTCCACAAAGTGTATATACTCTGACTCAGAATCACCAGCCGAGTCGATTGAGGCATGTCCGTTTGTCTGTCCGTCTGTCCGTCCGTTTGAACGTCTAGATCTCAGCTATTACAAAAGCTAGAGACACCAAATTTCACAAGAAAGTTTCTCTATATCATAGGTAGATCGAGTTTAGTTTCAATTTTTGATGCCACGCCCACCGCCCACGCAAATCGATAATTTACGATTATCAGCAGAAGTATTGAAGTTACAGCTTTCTGCTTTGCTATGAACATAGATAATTGTAATATAAATCTATACCCCAAATTACAATCTGATCGGACAATAAACACAGAAGTTATTCGCCTTTGCAACATGTCGTGACGTCAGCGTCGCGATGCTTCGTTTCAGCCGTATCGTGTGTAAAGCTGACTGCTACGACGTGTTCATATATAGATGGCGCTATTCAAAGATAGATCTAAATTAAACAAAAGGTGGCAGATGAACTTGTGCAGAGTTTCTTGTTGGAAATTCCTTTCAAAACTGTGCGAATGGTATTTTACAGTCGAGTGCACTCGACTGTAGCTTTCGTGACTTGTTTCTATAGTAATACAGTGTTGGAAAAAATAATAGAAAAAGCTTGTTTTCGTCCATTAACTTGAAATATTTCATAGGAAAAGCAACTAAGATTTATTTAATTATTTTTTTTTAAACATATATATAAGAAACTTATATAACAAGGAATACAAATATTTTCTTTTGATTTTCCATTAACGTAAAAAATTAATTTCACTTTTTGAGCTTGGAAAAAATAATAGAAAAACACGCAAAAATACAAGTGAGAGACGATTATACGAAATTGGAGCTCGCATTGTTTTAATTTACTAAAGTAATTCGCTTTCGACAAAAGTTAATTCAATTTGAATGAAGTATGCATTCCCATTCTCTGTCCCTCTCTTTCTCGCTTTTTGCCACGCCCCCTGCACGCCCTTATCATTTGCGCTGAGCAAAGACAACGTGGCAACGTTTGATTTTCGAATTTGGCAGGCAAGAAAAAACTTGTCGATTTTCGCTGCGCGCAGCGTGCAGCGTCGCCATCCCCAAAAGGTAGGCAACACTTTTTTGTGTGCCGCTCGCAACTTACAGCTTTGCCTAACCCACGCACACACGCACACACACATAGAGAGCAGACACAAAGCAGGCAAACGCACACGGTCGCCGCCAACTTGTTGCGCGAGGACAAACAAAACGAACTCAAAACAAAACGATGCGTGGGAACGAAACGGAACGGCAAGGGGAACGGGGAACGGGACGAGGCGCTGCCAGCAGCGAGCAGCGACTCCGACGCTGGCGTCGACGTTGGCGTTGGGCATTGAGTGTAAACTCGAGTGTTAATCAACGCGTTTTCAATGCATGTATGAGCGGCAGCTAGTTTGGTGTGCGTGTGTGTGTGTGCGTGTGTGCGTGTGTGTGTGTGTGTGTGTGTGTGAAAAATGCCAAAGCTTTTGTGCGCTTTGATCAAAATGAAAATATTGTCGAATCGCCGCTCTTTGCCTCTCCTCATTCCCTCTCTCTCTCTCTCTCTCCCTCTCTCTCTCTTGCCTTTCAGCTTAAACTTGCGTTTTTGCTGATTATTTTAAGCGGGGCTGCCTTTATGAAATTGTTGTTGTTAATTAACTGAAATCGCATTAATAAAGTTACTTGGAGCGCGCCACACACACACACATACACACATGCACATGCGAGTGTGTGTGCGTGTGTGTGTGTGACTTGCCGCAGCGCATAAAAAGTTTTAATTGGCAGGCGACGAAGTTGACCTGACCTCTAGCCAAAGCCGCGGGCACAATACACACTCGCACACACACACACGCACACGGGGGTAGACTCTTTCACACACACACGCACACACACGGAAATCGACTTACGTACAGAGCACTTTTTAAGTGTATTTTGAAGCGAATGCAGCAACACACACACACACACACACACACACGCAGGCATAAAAAATGCATATTGTACTTTGCACACACACACACACAGATGTGTGAAATCGCTTTTTGTGTTCTGCAAGCATAATTCGGAATTGCAATAAAATTACATTTAACATGCATGTATTTTGCAAAAACTCCACACACACACGCACACACACACGTACACACATACACTCTTCCCCTGTGTGCTGGCAAAACTTTTGAATTCGTAAATATTTTTATCTAATTTGCACTCCTACATGCAATTCGCATTAACAGTTAGCGCGCTCTTTTTTTCAAATTTAACCGCCATTTTGCCACTCGTTGCCACTCGTGACTCACTCGAGCGCCTGCGAGTGAGAATTGCCTTGAGTGCGAAGCGCAACTTTGAGTTGAGTGCTTTTTGGCCAAGCGGCATCTGTTGCGCGACAGTGGTGCGCAGTGCTTGAGAACTGAAAGAGCTATAACAATTTGTATGGCTTAGAAAATTAAACAAAAAAAAAAAAGAAAATAAATAAATAAACAATAATTATTAAAAAACAAATTCAAAATGAAAAAAAAAAATTTTTAATAAAAAATAATTAACTTTATAATAATTTCAAATAATAAATTAACCTTTATTTAATATATTTAAATAAATTTATTTATTTATTACAATTTTCATATTCAATAATCTTAAATATTTTTATCAAAATTAAATTTAGTTAATAATAATTAACTTAATAATAATGTCAAATAAAAAATGAACCTTCTTACGTGCATTAAATTAAATTAAATTAATTAAATAAATTTTCATAATCAATAATTTTAAATATTTTTATCAACAATAAATTCATAAGTAATAAGTAAGTAAATAATAAGTAACTTAATAATAATGTCAAATAATGAATTAACCTTTCAAGTTTTTAATTTTCAATAAACTTAAATATTTTTATCAAAAATAAATTAATAAATAATAGTTCACTTAATAATAACGACAAATAATAAGTTAACCCTTTAACATGTATTTAAATAAATTAATTTATTTATCAAATTCGAAATAATTATTTATTTCTTATACATATCTTATACATATCAATTTAATTAAATTATACTTCACTTGCTCACATGCTCCACAGTCCACTGTGCACGCACTGTCCGCCTTAACAGTTCCAATTCGAGTTAACATTAACAGCCAGCGGCGACTGCGGGCAGCTTAGCAGCGCAATTGAGTGAACAACTGGTTGGCGAAGTTAACAGCGCACGCACGTTAACAGAGCGCTGTTAGCGCGCAACTCACTCACTCACTCAAGCTGGCTGCTCGACTGGCTTGCTGGGGGCTCTGGCTGCATTTGTTTTTGCCTGTCTCTTCCATGCGCCTTCAGTTTGTTTTGTGCGCGCGTACCGGACGGTTGTTAGAGCCGCGTGTGTCTGCGTTCACGTCGTTTGTCGTCGTCGTCGTCGCCGTCGCCGTCGCTGCTCGGCATTGTTTCGTAGCGTAGTTGTCGTCCGTCGCGAACGTAAAACCAAAACGAAGCTGGTAGAAAACGTTGTATGTTTCATATGCGTGCATGTGTGTGTGTGTGTGTAGCTTGCGCGTCGATCGTGTCAGCGCGCAATGATCTTTCAATATTTTTGTTGGTGTTTTTTTTTCTGTTTCATTGCTGTGTGTGCAAATGAGAGTGTGTGCGTAACTTTGTTGCAATTTTTATGCAAAGCCGATAACAAAACAAAATTTCAACAATTAAAAACGAGCAGAAGTTACAAGAAAAACTTGGCCAGTTGCGAGTGTGTGTGTGTGTGCCTGTGCTCTGTGTGTGTGTGTGTGGGAGCGAGCAAAACTTTGAAAGAATTGCATGTTAAAACGGGTTCTTGCAACCAGTCGCCAAGCAGAGCTAAAAGAAAAGGGTTAAAACAACAACAACAACAACGAAAGGCAGCATAAACAGAGGCAGAAGCAGAGGCACAAGAGGAGAAAGAAGAAGAATTCCTATTAAATTGTCGTTGCCTTCGTCGGCTTGGCGTGTTGATCGCCCGCTCTCTCGCCCGCTCTGCCTCTGCTCGCTCGCTCTGTTTGTCCGATTTGCGCTCTTCTTGCCCACCTACCTGTGGCAGGTGTGTGCCTGTGTGTGCGAATGAGTGAGTTGCTCGAACGAAAGACAGCGCAAAGCGCAATGGTAGATCACGTATGACGTTAACGTTTGCCCAACTCCATGTTAGGCTACGCTCTCTTCTTGTCTGCATGCGCTCTCTCGCGCTGTTAGACTCCGCTCTCTCTCTGTCACGTCTCTCACGTTCATTGCTCATGTTCTGCACGTTGTTGTTGTTGTTGTTCATTGCAGTCTCAGCTAACGTTAGCGTCGTCGTCGTCGTCGTCGTGCCCAAATGGCAGCAGCAGCGAAAATGCTTAAGAAGCGGCAAACTAAATTGAAAATATAACGAAAAAATAACAAAAAATAAAAACTTTTGCCAAGTGAAAAATTTTCAAAAAAAAAAGAAACGAAAGAAAAAATATAAGAAAATTATAAAAACAGCACACTCAAAATAATTATAAAACAAAAACACAAACAAACCAGAAGAGAAGCAGCGCAGCAGCTATCAAACGCAGCTCGAAAGTAATAAGACAACAACAACAACAAGCAGAGAAGTGGACGAAGAAGAGGAAGAGGCGCAACAACAACTGGCGCAAATGAACGAAAGGCAGCGACGATCGTTGGCGTCGTCGTCGCTGCGGCGCGTCAACAAAAAACCAGCAGCAGCAGCCAAAAGAGGAACAACAACAACAACACGAGGCGAGGTAGCAGCCGCCGTTTGGCTCAAAATGCTGCCGAAGTCGAAGCCACCGTCGCTGCTAGCGTTGCTGCTGCTGCTGCTGTTCGGCTTTGCGGCATTTTTCTTGGACAGCTGCTCATGTTACGCGGGTAAGTTATGTTTCTTTCTCTCTTTCACACGCACAAACATATCGGCCTGCTGCTGCTGCGGCTGTTGTTGTTGCTGTTGCTTTATTATTATTCTTATTTCGGTTCATTTTTTTTTTTTTGCGTTCGTTCGTTCGTTCTCGTTGTGCCCCTTGGAAAACAAGTACAAAACAAACAGCCCGTGGGAATTCTGTTGCGCAGTCAAAGCATAGCAAGAAATTAGGCAAAGCAGAGCAGCGCGTTTAGTGAGAGAGTGGGCGCGCGGGAGAGCAGAGAGCCAAAGAGAGACAAAGTTGCAGTTGGAGTACAAGTTGTAGTTGTAGTTGAAGTTCGGCTTGTTGTTGTTGCTGCCTTGCTAATAGTTTACTAGCAGCTCGAGGCAGTGCAGCGCGTGTAGCTGCTCTCAGTGTTTGTTGTTGCGATCAGAGTGAGCTAAGCGGGGGAGAGCAGGGAAAGGGAAGGAGAGAGAGAGTAGGCTGCAGCTTTGGGCTATTTTTCGTAGTAGATTGCAGCCAGAATGCGTTTCTGATAAGCGCTTATCAAACTGAGGCAAACAAACTGACCCAGAATGTGCTGCACTGATTTACCACGTGGGTGTACACTGTACAGTGAGCTGTCGCTTGTGTGTACCAAGAGAGCGAGAGAGCGAAAGAGGGAGAGGGAGGGAGAATAAGGCAATTTATGCTGTATGCAAATGTTACACCTTGCTTCCTTTTGAAGCGTCGTTTCTCAAGAATCGAGCAACCAAACACGCCAATTCGCTGTTTATTTTTCTTTTGTCTCGCTCCCTCTCTCTGTCTGTGTGTGGGCGTGCATAACTGTAAACATCAAACACACGCGGAATGCGCAATATGAAATGGGAAACGACAATTGAAAAGTATCCAATGAGAATGTTTCACTTAAAAAAATGTAAAGAAAATTAAAAATAAATAAAATAAATTTTAACAATTATTTCTGAAGAAAAACTGCATTCCCAGAAACGCCAAAAAGTTGTTGTGCCTAATTAAAAATGCGTCTACTTCAATGCAAATTGAGTTGTAGCTGTCAGCTTTTGTCCAGCAAAAGATTTTTCATTAAATCCTTCAGCGATGCGGAAAACTTTGAAAGTGAAAACTTTTTGATTTTTTTACACCATTGCAGAGGGTATATTAATTAGAGAAGTCGTCTTCGACACTATAAAGTAAAATGTATTTTTAATCAGCATCAATAGGGAAGGCGAACTAGTCATGTCCGTCTGACTGTCCGTCGGTTTGTTGTAATGCAAAGAAGTCTCTCAGTTTTAGAGCTATCTTGATGAAACTTGGTATACGTGCTTCTCATTGCTGCACCCTGTAAATAAGTCGGAACTAGCCGAATCGCACCGATATATCGTATAGCTGCCATAGAACCTATCGGCCGATTTTTGTTAATTTTTAAGATATTGCTATGAAACTTACGCAATCTATGCCTTAGTATGTCTATTCAAAGCTTTGCAAATTTGATCAAAATCGGACCGATATATCGTATAGCTGCCATAGAACCTATCGGTCGAATTTTGTTATTTTTTAAGATATTGCTATGAAACTTACGCAATCTATGCCTTAGTATGTCCATACAAAGCTGTGCAAATTTGATCAAAATCGGATCGATATATCGTATAGCTGCCATAGAACCTATCGGTCGAATTTTGTTATTTTTTAAGATATTGCTATGAAACTTAAGCAATCTATGTCTTAGTATGTCCATTCAAAGCTGTGCAAATTTGATCAAAACCGGACCGATATATCGTTAAGTTGCCATAGAACCTATCGGCCGATTTAATATTTGAAGTAACTGCAAAGGGTATGAAACTTTCGGCGTGCCGAAGCTAGCTTTTCTTTCTAGTTTTTAATTGCTGTGCGTTTACTTGCGGACTACACTGTAAATTCTTCGACACACACGCACACACACGAATACCTGGCTAATTGGTAGAAACTGAGAGCCAGAGCGAGAGCGAGCGAGTGTCAGATTTCGCAGATGATTTCAGTTTTGCTTTAGATTAGATTAAATCATAGATAATTAATCTAAAGGGCTTTCCTAATGAGCAACCTAATTAACGTTCAGTGTTGCGCTTAATCCGGAACGAAAGGAACAGAGATTATACCCCCCCCCCTTCTGCCTGCGCCCCCTCCTGCCTGCGCCTCTTGTGGTCGTGTGCATTTAATTCAACAATTAACTGCACAATTTGCCAAATTAATTATACTCAAATAAATTGTTTGCTTCATTTTAATCACTGACAATAATACAAATAATTATCAGTATCGTTTATGCATAAAGGCATAATTAATTTTAATTATCATGTTGCTCACTTTTGCTCTTGTTGTCCTTGTTGTTGTTGCTGTTGTTTGTTTGTGTTTTACAAGATTTACATTTATTATCTGCAGCTCGTTATGTAGTTATCAGATTATAAACAATAGAGCGAGAGAGATAAGAGTTTGTCATCCGATATCAACTTCAATTTCAATTTCAATTTGCCATTCAATTTCTCAGTTAAAACTTTTCGTACAATTTTAGCTAAATTTTATCAATTTAGCCATCTCTCATTACGCTAATTTTGTGCAGCTAAATTGTTTCGATTTAGCACAAGCCACTTAAAATAGCTCCCTTTTCCGCTATGGCATTTTGTGTTCCAATTCCATTTTGTTGCACTCGATAAACACTCGATATTGCTGCTTATCGTGCAGTTAATGTGCATAATTAATACGTTTCGCTGTGGCTCTGGCTGTGGCGGTATGTTACATAATTAACATTTCGATTTTGAGGCTATTGCTTTCAATTGAATTGAAAATTTCAATTTACCTGCCACAACAAACAGTTGCAAACACGCACACACACACACACACACGACTGGTTTGCCACTTTGACAAGTGGCCAGAAGGAAGACCCGGCGCCAACATCAATACCAACACGTATACGAACGCGATTTCGATTGCGTTTGGCAAACAGAAAGAGAGAGAGAGAGAGCGCGGGAGAGAGCGAGCGAGAGAGAGCGAGAATAAATACCAAATATGCGAAATCAAATAGCAACAGCGAGTTAATTATCGACACAAGCACATAATTTGAATTTCAAAATGCACATATGTATGTAGGCAGGGTACACAAGATTAGCCAGCCAAATGCATAGGTAATAGGTAGATGGAGGGAAGAGAGGAAACTTTGGGGTTAGCAATGGGTTAAGCTGAAAAACACACAAGGAATGAAGGAGAGAGGGAAGGGTTACAGAAGAAGCAACAGAAACGTGATGTTTAGCTTTTTTTTCTTTTCAATTTAACTTTCTTCTTTGTGCAGCTGAGTGAAGCAACTGATCATTCAGTATAGTTTTGATAAAAAAAAATTATATAAAATATAATTTATTTTTTTTTTTTAATTTTCTGTAAAAAACTGAAGTTTTTTCAAAAAGTTTTCTTGTTTTCGTTTAATCAATTAGTTACAAAGTAGTTTCCCCAGTGTTGCCAACTATTCTGAATATAATAAAGCTCTTTTTAACGGAATGCTTGAAAAAAAGCTGAAAATATTTGAAAAAAATAAATAAAATAAAAAAGCTAAAACAACAATTATTTTTTCTTAAACGGCTTGTTCGACTCCTCTATTCATGCTGATTAAGAATATAAATATAAATAAATATAAATATTTCATTTTATTATTTATTTTCATCTTTTAAGTGATCTTAAGATCAGAAAAACAAAAATGTAGCAGAATAATGAAATATCGCATATTACAACGCATGACCTTTGGCAGCGGAAAGGTCTCCTATGGGGAATGCAGTTTCTTTTCTTTTTGTGTCCATTTTCGGAAACCTTGAAAGTTTAAAGAGCACAATGAAAAAGAAGGAGAATAAGAAGTAACAGAAAGAGAGAAAATGACGCCGACAGCGTCGTCGCCGCATTATGCGATGTTTATTTACCTTTATTTTACTTTACTTTATTTCTTTTGTTTTATCTGTCCGGTGTCATGTGCATAACGATGGGTGGGGTGAGTTGGCATGGGGGGTAGGGGGAAATATGTAATTTATTTAATACTTTCGCAATATTTATTTACATATCGCGGCCTCGCTTCGAGCCGGAGACGAGCCAGTGGAAGCGCTGAAGTCGATGGTTTTCCATATTCCCCGACGGAAATTTTCTGGCTATATTTTATGCGCTAATTATTGCTCGATCGGATAGATCATTATAATCTGCTGTCGGTTGTGACACCTGTTTCTCTCCCCTCTCTCTCTCTCTCTCACGCTCTTTGCCTTTCCTCTCTGGTAACTGACCCGACACAAATTATTTGCGCAGCTGTTTGTCGCCTTTCTTTGCTCAGTTTTCAGTTCTTATTTTCATATTTTCTTCACATTTTCTTTTTGTTTACGTTGCGTGTGAAAAAAACAGAGACAGACACAGAGACAGAGAGAGACAGGCAAACATCTCCGATTTCAGAGAGCTGAAACAATTCCGATAGGCGTCAGAGAGAAATTTTTTCGCAAAATTCTTTCAACAAATGGTGGCGCCTCCTCTGTTGTCGTTAGGCATAAAAAAAATGCTTCCGTTTCTGCGCAGAACTTAAATCGCTAAAGTCAACACTTTGATAGTTATCCCAATTTCAGCTTGAAATGAAAGCCAAAAGCTGAAATCTGAAAATAAATGACAACACGGACATAATGTGACGGCAGGGCGAGAATTTCAGAGAAATTGGAGACATAAACATATAGCGAGTACGGGAATTGAGAAAAAAATTGTTCACACAAGTATTGCAATTACGGTAGAGAGATAAGGTCTTCCTTTTTTACTTCTATCATGTTTCCTTTCATATAGAGGCAGTTTTTTGTTCTGGGAAACATAATTTGAGTAGAGTTTGATAAAGGTTTTGCGGAAAAAGTTCGTTATATTATATTTTAAAATACATATATAAAAAAATATTATATATATATTATTATTATAAATATATAAAAATATTTTATAATATATATTTTTAATGATATTCTTATATGTTGAATCTTTAAGCAAGCCCAGATCGAATCAAATCAATCAATTTTTTTTGTTGTAAAATTTTGAACTTTACCTAAAGCTGCGCTTAGTATCTTCTGATTCCCTGAACTCCAACGCCTTTTCGTCGCTTTCTCCTTCTTCCTCTCACTTTCTCTCTCTCTCTCTCTCTCTCTTTCGCACACCTAAACATGCAGTGGTCTCTAGCAGAAATATCTTTGTTGTGCAATGCCTTGAAAATTGTATTTTAGCCATGCGGCAGGTTACTGCCAATTCTTTTGCCCCCTGTAAGCCCATAAGCGCCTGCTGCGTGTGTGTGTGTGTGTGTGTGTGTGTGTGTGGTTATGTATGTGTGGTTAGAGCATATTTCTGCATTGGCTTCTCTACGTATCTATGTACATAATACCCGTATTCTGATTATGCTCGAGCATATTTCAAATATTTAACGCACGACCAATGTTTTTCGGGGCAGCCAAAACGTTTTGCATTTTCGGTTCACTGTTTTGTTAAACAGTGTGCAGTCGCTAAGAAAGAATTGCAAATATGTGCAAGTATTTTTTTGCAAATTTTTTAGAAATTAAAATTATAAAAAAAAAACATGAAAAAAAAAAAAAAAAAAAAAAAAAAAAAAAAAAAAAAAAAAAAAAAAAAAAAAAAGAAAAAAAAAAAAAAAAAGAAAAAAAAAAAAAAAAAAAAAAAAAAAAAGAAAAAAAAAAAAAAAAAAAAGAAAAAAAAAAAAAAAAAAAAAAAAAAAAAAAAGAAAAAAAAAAGAAAAATAAAGAAAAAAATGAAAAAAAAGAAAAAAATAATAAAAAATCTTTGTTTAGAAAATTATTAAAAATTGATATTATATAGAATTTGAATTTTTTGCAATAGTTGCACCTGTCGAGCGTTCACTGTACTCATTAAATTGCGAAGTGTGAGTGAGAGGGGAGTACAGGGTGTGCGAGTGAGAGAGCATTAGATAAATCAAATTTTGGCTACCGAGATAGAGAGAGAGAGAGAGGAGCGTGTGTGCATTGTTTTATTACGCACCAAATTGATTGACCCACAAATCCAACAACAATGCGAATATTGCGTGCACACAACTACAACAAGGGAGCAACAATAGCAACAACAATAACAACAACAAGGGAAATATGGTGACGCTACTCGAACAATTTGTGCATTATTCTAATGCGTTTTTATTGACAATATAATCGCATTGCACATTTCATGCTGCATCAGCAGCGGCGGCAACGGCGGCGGCGGCATAAATAACAACAATAACAATAACAATTACCCGATATGCTCAGCCACCCCACTATGCAAAGTGGCTTGGCGGTGCATGCAACACAATGGCAAAAATCAGCAGGCGGTCAACAACAATTCGAAATCCTCAAATTACAACAGCGTCGCGATGCCCCAATGGGGGGCACTTGAGGGGGGAAGGGAGGTGGTAGGGGGGGGGGTGTTATGCGGCACATCTGGCATGCGGTATGCGGCATGCGGCATGCAGCCATGCAGCATGTGGCAAGTGGCAAGCGTAGCGCGTCGCATCGCGCATCGCGCTGAGGGAGCTCAGCAATCGGTCATAGCTCATTCTGAATGGCGTCGCATGCCGCGAATTATTGTTGCAAGTCAACTTGTTTTTTCTGCTTCTCTCTCTCTCTCTCTTTTTTTTTGGCAGCAAAACAACTGTTTCATTGCCAACGTTCCCGCGTTGTTGCCGCACTCCATTAACATATCTATAAGTATGCAAATTCCTGCAGAATTTTTTTTTGCGAAACTTGCTAGAGTTGGGCTGCATAGCATAGTGTTCCATTGCCAGTGTTTCGCAGTTGTGCAGGCATAGCTGCCGAAAAAAGTGTTCCATTCCAACGTACCGATGTTGTAGAGATTCTTTTTCCATCTAATTGCATAGAGAGTATATGCTTAAAGCTGCAAATTGTCTTTCAATCTGTCTTTCAAGTGGAAGAGTAGAAAAAAGTGTTTCTTTCTTAGTGTTCCAATGTTGTAGAGTCGCTTAAGGCAACTACTTGCATGCAGAGTATATTCTGATCGCTTTGAATTGCAGTCTTTAAAGTTACAGTTACCAAAAGTGTTCCATTCCCAACGTACCGATGTTAAAGATACTCGTTTTGCATCCAATTGCACGCAGAGTTGATGCACATCGCTTTAGATTGCAACCTTTCAAGTTGAAGTTGCATAAAAAGTGTTCCATTCCCAGCGTTTCCCAGTAAAAAGCTCACTATAAGCTCACAAAGGCTTAACAACTACAACAAAAATAGTCGCCAAGTTTGCAAGTGAACTTCTTTTGTGTTCCATTCCCAATGTTCCAAAAGTGTTGAATCAATTGTATAACGTACAATAATGTATAATGTACAATATAACAGTATAAAATCACTGTACGTGCAGACAACAATTCTTTGCCAAAGCAAACACTCACTGTTCCATTGCCAATGTTCCCCATGTTGTGTTATCTATTCATTTCAAATCGCAATCAAACTTTCTCGAAGATAACTTCAACTAGCCCAGCTAAACTCAACTTGAATTCCAATTGTAATTGCAGCTGGGCAAGTGAAGAAAGAAAGGGAGAGAGGAGGAAGGGGGGAGGAGGGGCAAACGCAGCTCTTGGCTAATTCTTAAGCGAAAACAATGCCAAAAACTGAAAGTTAATTGCTTGAGAAATCGGAATTCTGGTACAGCTAACTGTTAACCCTTGAGCGTCAAAAGGTCTTGAAGAGTTTTTTTCTGCGTTTTTTTTTTATCGAGAAGTTTTCTCCCCGAGCGCCTTTGCACACACACACACACACACACCTTTTTCCGTGGCACAATTGTAAGTTTCGATTGCTGTTTGCTGTTTGCTTTGGCGCGCATTTCAATTAGCATTGTGTGCCACTTGCAACAGCAGCAGCAGCAGCAACAACAACAACAACAACAACAACAGCAATTAGAAAAAAATTAAATGGAAACTCACGAATCAAAAAAGAGAAGAAAATGCAATCAACTCAATTTTCATAGACAAAAGCAGCGGCTGTTGTAGTCGTTGTTGTTGTTGTTGTTGCAGTTGTTGTTGTTGTTGTTGGTGTTGCTGCTGCTGCTGCCTCTTGTGGCCTGCGCTGCATTTTGAGCAGTCGTAAAATATTTTCTATAATTCGTGTTGCCGTTGCTGTTGATGTTTAGCATTTATTAAGCAGCTAATGAGCTTACAACACACACACACACCAAGACACACACACACACACGCACAGAGGCGCGCATGTAGCAGCAGTGGCAACTTTGGCTGCAAAAGGCGTAGAACAAAATACAAAATTCTTGTTGAAATTTAATGTGCATTTTCGAAAGCCAAAGCACGTGGTTGTTGCTGTAGCTGTTGTTGTAGTTGTTGTTGTTGTTGTTGCTGTAGTTGTTGTTGTAGTTGTTGTTGTTGTTGCAGTTGTAATTAATATGCCAGTGAGGCGGCACTCACAGAACGTTAAGGTGCAACAGGCAAAGAAAACGTTTGTGGCGCATTGTCTACGTTTCCCCAGTCCCCCTCTTTCCCTCCCCCCCTGCAACGTTCAAGGCCAAAGTATAGAGTAGCAGGAGTGGGAGGGGAGGGTGGTTGTTTGGCTAGCTAGGTGCGGCAGGTGAGGTCGTGCGGCTTGCCGGTTTTTGCCTTTTTGCCGCATTTGCATAAACGGCCAAAGACTTTTTTATTGCTGAAGCAAAGCAAAGGCCAGTTGCACGACTAGCAGTATACCCTGTAAGCTGTTAGCATATAATTGAATAGCTATCAATGAGTATAGCAACTGATATAACCGACAATTGTAAGCAACTATGCATATATATAAATTCAATATTGTATTACGATATGCCAGACTAGCTAGAACTGGCTGGAAAAGCGCTTAATTGTTAGCACCGTTGCAGCTGTGACTGCCAACACATAACTGTGGCTTGTCTGTGTGTGTGTGAGTGTCTCTCTCTCTGTCTGTCTGTCTGGGCCTGCTTTGTGACGACAATTGCCGCATATCTGTTGCCCACTGTCGCGTTGGACATGAACATTTCCGGTCAACGAGCAGCCAATCGAAATTACTTTGCAACTAAGCACTCACTAAATATATATGTTTATAGTTGCATATATGCTGTATATAGCCTATGAAATTGGCAGCGAAAAGAATCTATATAAAAAATTTAACAACTTTTTTTTCGATCATCTATGGAATCTTTGGCTACCTGACCTCGGCAAGGCGCAGGCCCATTGATGGCACTACAGAAATATAGTTAAATGTATTTACACACACACACACACACACACAGAGGAGGCACACACATGTGCACAGTCTGTTTGGTAAGCGCCTATTGTCGGCATTTGCCTTTTTGACTGTCTGCAGCAGTCTCCTCTCTCTTTGCCTCTTCCTTCTCCTTCTGCGTCTGTCTGCTACCTGTAGAAAGAACTTCTACAGTCTGTCCGTCTGTCTGTCCGTCCGTCCGTCTATCCGTCCGCTGACCAACACAAACCGTGGCGACAGTCGTTCGTTCACTCACATTGATGTTATTTGTTTCCTCTCTTTCTCTGTTCTTGCGCTCTCTCTTTCATCCTTGGCCAGCTAAACGATTCAGCATTGCGCCAACTTGGCCAACTGTTTTCGTGGCTGCAGCCGTGGCATATTCTGGCCACGATATTGTGCTCACAATTATGTTCAGATGCCAATTACGAAGTTTTTGATGCGAACGAGTAAAAATTAATCGAGGTTAGAATTGGGCGTGGCTCAAAATGAAAATGAAGATTATCTACAGGCTGTCGTTAGCAGAGGAAGATAGCGTAAAACTTTATTCCCCCAAACTGCAAACTATATATAAATATATGTATGATTTTGAATATATATTATATATATTGAATATAGTTATACAAATATATATATCTAATTATATTACGTGCAGCATAATATTTTCCCCTCTTTTTTTATGAAATTCTAACTCGTATGTAGTGCAAATTTTTTGTGCAAGAATTAATTAGATTTTAATTACTTTCACCCGTAATTTTCTTTAATAATCTGATACACAAATTTAATTGGAATTCTATTTAATTTTTTTTTGTGTGCAACGAGTTTCGATTTCAATCGCTGCTTGCTCAGGTGTTTTTGGCATGCGTCCTTGAGGTAGCTCGAAGCTGGCTTGATTTGCGTGCGCTATGAGAAGCGCAGAGAGAGGCAGAGGCAGTGGGAGTGGCAGCGGCAGCAGACGTAGACGCGTTGAGTTGCCTGCTTTGTAATTCCAATAGTAGTTTGGACATTATTTATAGCTTGCGGCATGGCTTCAGCTGAGAAGCCTTTGCTGTTATTTATAGAGGGTATATACAGGGTATATACATATGCATGGTATGTATGTATTTATGTTAGGTATGCAACCCTTTTGCCACTTTGTTGGGCAAGTTGAAGCACATTTTTAGCACTCGCATTGCTAATTTGATTATGCACATATTTTATACTCTTTTACACACCTTATCAACTTTACATAGACTTCAATCTGAGCACTGAGGCCCTGTTACCTGTGGGCGCACCACCCTTTCTCCCCCCCGTCCCCATTGTTGTTGCATTTGTTCATTTTGTTGTAAATTTTACGCCCGCAGCGGGCTTCAGTCGACGCTTTTAAATATTAAATAAGTCGAGGAACAACAATAAAAGCGGCAGCAGGCAAAAGAAGCTTTAGCGGAGCTTGTGCACGTTGTTGGCAGCTCCTTATGCGACTCCATCCCCCTTTATGTTGCGCCCCTGCAACGGCGGCAGCAGCAGCAGCAGCAGCCAGTTAGCATTTGAAGTTGTTCAGCTTGCCGTTTTGTTTGCATTCCCTGACCCTGCAACTCTGCAGCTGCCCCTGTCCCTGCCCCTGCCCTTTCTTGCTGTCCGCCCTCTTCTTCTTACATAGCTGCCAGAAGATGCAAGTCTTGCGGCTTGCTGACAAAGTGCCGAAGCCGACGAAGACGAAGGCGACGGCGGCGATGACGTCTTGTGTTGTTGTTGTTGTTGCTGGTGTTGTTGTCGTTGTTGTCTTAGCATGCACAGCGGTCATCACTTGAGTTGCAACTGCTGCCACTCGACAACAACCAAGCACAACATGCAACAACAGTGGGCAAAAGTGAAGAATGTTTGCAAGAAATTATTAAAAAAAAAAATAATTAAAAAATATTTTAAATTAATAAAATACTTAAAATACTTAATTATTGAAAATACCCAATTCACCTAAAATACTAAAATACTTAAAGAAAAAAATATGAATAAAGTTTAAATTTGAAAAAAAAAAAAATTTTAATATTTAAAATACCTAAAATATTAAAAATAAATAAGCTGTTTCAAATACTTAAAATACTGAAAATAATAATAAAATAATTCACTTAAATACTAAAAAATACTTAATACTAAAAGCAAAGTATGAAAAAATTTTGAATGGAATTTGAAAAATATTTTTAAAAAATATAAAAATATTTCAAATACTTGAAATATTAAAAAAAAAAATACTTAAAATACTAAAGTATAGAAAATAACTAATTTACCTAAAATACTATTTTATTATACTTAAAGTATTTATAATAATTAAAATACCTAAAACACTTAGAATACTAAAAACGACCAAAATAACTTAAATACTAAAATACTTTAAATATCTAAAATACCTAAAATATTAAAATACTTTAAGTACTAAACAACTTAAAATACCTAAAGTACTTAAATACTAAAAATATCTAAAACACCAAAATACTTAATATACCTTAAAAACAGAAATTATTTTTATTCTTTAAAAAGAAAATGTTTAAAATATTTAAAATATTAAAATACTAAAATACTAAAAATTAAATACTAAAAATATTTGAAACCCCTAAATACCTCAGTTAGTATACTTCAAAAACTAAAGAAAATATCTAACTAATTGACTGTCAAATTCGTTCAAATTGTTCGTATATAACATAAAGTTTTTTTCTTCGCAAAAACAACCCTGCCCCACCCACTGTGCGTTGACAGTGTGACTCGCTGCTTTCTGCCCGTTTTTAACTCATCCGCAACGTCATCATCCGCCAACAAAGCGGCAAGCGACAAGCGACAAGCGGCAAACGCTATCATTGTGGCCACTTTTTAGTCGAGGGATTGCAGTGTTTTTTCCCCACACACTTTTTGCATGCTGCGACTTTATATTTTGTTGTTGTTTCTCTTCGTTGGTTTCGCTGCATTTGTCTTTCACCTTTCACCTGCTTTCGTTCTCGTTCTCTCTTTCTCGGCCCCTGTTATTGTGTTTTATGACGCCTTGACGTATGCTACAATTTATTTTCATTTTCATTACCATGCTTTATCGACCCACCCCCATCCTCCCTTCCCCATCCCATTCACACCGGGCACTCTGAGATGATCAAAGATGGCAAAAAGTGTTGCTATACCACGTAGTTGCAGCAGTTAGCCGAGGGGTAGCTCAGCTTATTATAAATTTTATGCTAATTTTTAAAATTTTATA
The DNA here is from genome assembly GCA_018904095.1 of Zaprionus ghesquierei. Lineage (NCBI taxonomy): Eukaryota > Metazoa > Arthropoda > Insecta > Diptera > Drosophilidae > Zaprionus > Zaprionus ghesquierei. Next base: position 12,361,233 of record JAEIGP010000394.1, on the reverse strand, counting down.
TTAATTTGTAGAATCTTTTTAATTGAGCAAAAGAAATACTAGGAAGAACTAATAATAACTACCGAAGCCCATATCGAATTATGAGGATTGTAAAAATATTATAAAAATTGATCTAGCTGTGTAATATTTTTTTATTTTTTCCAGATTTCTAAAATTAAATTTGTGATTATTTTTTATTACCCCAGAAATCAAAGAGAAATTGAAATAATTGTAAAGAATTCGTTTGATATCGTCTACAAAAATTCCAAATGCAACGAGGGGCCTTATCAAGTGTTGCACCACATATTTTTTCACATTACCTTGGCTACCCCTTCCCCCACCCCCCATTCCCCTTTACCGGCATAAAAAACAACTTGCGATTGCTGACAAATGTGACTGGTTTTTGGTTGTTGTTGTTGTTGTTACTTAGATTGTTTGGGTTGTTCAGCCCGTGTGTGTGTGTCTGTTGTGGCACGAGATTTGTCGCTTATGTTGCTCATTTGCTGCACGTTGCTGGGGCCACCTCTGGGATTGTTGCCTCTGCTTTATTATTACAGCAAACGATTAGTGCTTGACTCGGGCTTTATCAGGCTGGTCGAGCAGTCGAAAATCCAGCGGAACCATGCCAACCTGTTTGGCACCACAAAGTGGTGCTATGTAATAATAGACAAGCACATGCATAATAATTATAATAATAATAATAATAACAGCAGCAACAACAACAACAACAACAAGTGCAGCTTATCGCTGCGTCAACGACTTATAGCGAACCGCGCGAGGCAGAGTCGCGACAAGGGGATCGAGTACGCGGCAGGTGGCAGAAGGGGTGGGGATCAGTGGGGAAAGGGTGTGCTTTACGGGATTTACTTGGTGTTTCCATTGTGTGTATGTGTGTGTGTGTGTTTGCATTGGCCGCGCGCAGTTAATGAGCGTCATGTGGCCAACACAGAACACAGAACACAATGTGAAACATTTTGCTTTGCTTATCGCCTTTTATCGGTTATCAAACAGTACCCACTTTTGTTCTGCTTTTTTGTTGTTGCTGTGGCTTTTACCTTTTGGCTTGCAATCGATGATGAATGTTGCACAGCGATTAGTTAATTCCAACAGAAAAAAATACAAAGAAAAAAAAACGTGTCTTTCGAAACACAAATCGAACTGAAAAATGTAGGCCAAGACAAAAGGTAGAAAAAGTGTTGTTGATTTTGTCATCTGCCTTTTTGTTTCTTTTGTACACCCTGCACTTATGGAAATTGATTTCATTTGGAAGGGTATACCGAGTGTGTGTTAAGCAAGAAGTCTGCCAGTTTTGACAGACAACTCAATTTTGTTTTTGATTTTCTTTAGCACTTTAGCTTTTAATCAATATACATTAATATATATTTCAAAAATAAATAATAAATTTTTTTCAGAATTCTTCATATTTTTCCATACAAATTTTACTCTAAAAATTTCTTTGAAATTTTTGCAAAAATTAAAAAAATATTTTTTTTGTTCTAAATTGACGAAGCAAGTTAAAATTTGTACAAAAATCGTTTTAGAAATTGTTTCCAAGTAAAATTGCGAAATGGAAGAAAAAGCAATTTGATTGGCAGGGTATTAGGCAGTCCAGTTCCGTTCGCCTGTTGCTCACTCTACCTGTTTGTGAGTGACTCGAGCGGGCACTGAAAACGTTGAATCATAAGTTGAGTAAGAATTGAGGTAGCCATAAAAAAAGAGAACAAAAAATTTGCATGGCGCACCAAAAGAAACCTAGGCGAATGCGTAAGTAAAAATGCTGCAAATACTGAGTGAATTTTAAATATTTAAAATTCTTGCCATAGATAGAAAATGTTGTAATATTATGGGAAACTTCAATATGTTTGATTTTACGCAAAGTGTGCTGGCTTCCTCTCTCTCACTCGCTCTTTCTTGCTCTGTCGCACTTCCAACTCGAACTAGCCCTTCTTTTTGTGGCCAAAACAAGTTGGTTTTGCTGGCTGGCTGGGGCTGGCTGGCTGGCTGCTTAGTTGGCCCTCTCGGATGTTATTGTACCATGCCAATGGCATGAATCATGCATATTGATCTCTGTTCCCCACTGACTCACCCAACTCTCAACTCAACCGAACTGAACTGAACTCAAGTCGAGGCGAATCGAGGCGAGTCGAGTCAACTTAACGTGCCTGTTGCCAAGTGCAGGCGCCTCCATCGCCTCCATTGGCGTCGCTTTAAGTCAGCTTTTTTCTCTCGCTCTGTTGACCATAAACAAGAAACGGAAATGTAAACGAAGAAAGCCAAATTCGATTGAATTGAAAACTGAAAATAATTAATGATTTGGTTGGCTTCGTCGTTTATTTGTTTTTTTTTGGCCGTTTTTTTTTAGCGTCTTCTTTTCTTTTGCTTGGCTGCTTTATTCATTGCATATCGAGGCGAGGCCATATTACTATGCAAGGCGACACCTATTGTCTATAGTTGGCATAATAATCATAATAATCACATAACTTTAAAGTTCTCGTAGGCAATATAAATATAAATTCTAACGCATTTGCATTGCGTTGCATTTTGGCCTAATGGTATACCGAATATAAAATGGCCAAGTTCGATTCGGCTAATTGAGTTGTCTTGGCTTCTAGTAAGGCTGGGTTCAATTGGTTCCCATTTGAAAACGAGTAATCGGAAGCTATTAGAACAAATTGAAAGTAGCACGGAAATATAGGAATTATCTTAACTACATATAAAGCCAAATCTAGCTGTTTAAATGCCATGAAATTTCATACGTACACAGATAGCATATTAACTAAAAGAACTGCCAAGTTTGATGGCGAATGCTCGAAAGATCTGCGAGTTGTGATAAAAAATGTAATTTGATATGTGCAGAAAAAAAACAGATACAGCAGGAATGTCAACGGAAACGCGTCTGTTATCGATAAAAAAAGAAAAACAGATTGACAATAAAAATGCATAAACAAGTTCCGCAAGTTCTGGGAAATGCATAAAGCACGCATCGTATATATGTGCGTAATGCACAATGGGGTATATCATGGTGTTACAGTGGGCAACAAACTATGCTCGACCAATGCGGATTTATTATTAATTGAGTTGTGGGCAGATGAGGTACATACACGTATGTAGGTAGATTGTGGAAGCAAGTTGAGCGTAAAATTCGATTATAATCGGTTTGTAATTCGACTCGATGTCGGTTTGGTCATAATCAATTTTCAATTAGATAATTCGCACATTTATGCGATGTGACAAAAAATAATTATGTTTTGCACATGGGTATTTACTTAGCACACACACACGCACACACACGCACACACGCACATATGTCGCATGGCATTATGCAATATGCCAGCAGCACAATTCAATAATATCGCATGCCAATGATGATGATAATGATGTTCATGCTGCTGATGATCGTCATGAATTTAATCATTCAATAGAAAATATAAATACAATTTTGCACTTGTGTCGCATTCATTAAACTCGTTGAGGAGGACATCACAAAATTATCGAATATGATTTGCACAAACTGTTGAGGGAGGCTAGGGAAGAGGGAGAGGGAGGCAGATGTAGAGTTGGTCAATCAGTCGGTTGCGGTTTGTTGTACATTTGTAGCAAATATTGCAATATTAGTTTGCTCCATTTTGGGGGCAGATTTCGAGTGGGACGGCTTGAGAAGTTAACAGCTACAGTTCCGTTTCCAGGCGACAGTGGTTTCTGTTCAATTTCCAATCGTTCCTTTACATTTTCATTAAATTATGCAACACTGTCGATTGCCTGCATTGGTTGCCCTTTTGTGCTTGAATCTTTTAAGGGGCGTGGCTATAAAAATGTGTATTGCAGCTGATAAAAGAGTTTCTTGTGGTTTATCTTGTTCTCTCTCTGTCTTTGTTTCTCTCTCTTTCTCTCCTCTCTCCATTATCTTTCTGCTTCTATCTATCTGTCTTAACGTCTCTATCCCTTTCTCCCTCCCTATCCTTATACATCCCTATCTCATTTTTCGTCTAACTGTTTCTTCGTCTCTCTTTTGTCTATTTCTCTCTCTTTTTATTTCCCTCTCTCTCTTTTTTTTTTCCCTCTCTCCCCCTCATCCTCTCTCTCTCCCCCTTTTCTCTCTCTCTCCGTCTTTCTGTCTCTCTCTCTCTCTGCCTCGCTATCTCTCTGCCTCGCTATCTCACTCTCTCTCTCTCTCTCTCTCTCTCTCTCTCTCTCTCTCTCGCTCTCTCTCTCTCTCTCTCTCTTCTCTCTCTCTCTTTCTCTCTCTCTCTCTCTCTCTCTCTCTCTCTCTCTCTCTCTCTCTCTCTCTCTTCTTTCTCTCTCTTAGGTATTCTGACAGTCGATTAACCGACAACTTTAAAACTTACACGCACAGTGGGCATTGCGAGCCATTTACCCCACACACCTCCCTCCAAACTCTTCCTCAGCTTGGAACTTACTGCGTGATGCTATCATTGTACTAGCTATTTGAGCTATTTGTAGTTTGTTGTTGTTGTTGTTGCTGTTGTTGCTGTTTGCCTGCCCATTTGGAACGTTTGGCATTTGGCTTGGAATGCACCATGTGCCCGCTTGCGTGTTCCGAATTCCGCAATCTCCCCCAACAACAGCCGAAGCAGTTCAGTTGTCTTGTTAATGTTGCTGTCTCACTCACGCACTGTGATGATATACGTATCTCTTACTTGGCAGGGTATTTGCTAGTCATGTTTGTTCTTACATTTATTATAAACTTTCGTTTCGTATCGTTTTGTGAAGTTTTTTTGTTATCTCTTTCGCGTGCTTCTTTTATTGTTGTTGCTGCGAATCTGCTTTGGTTTTGCATTGCTTTCGTTTTCTTTGTATTTCTTTTTTGGGGCTGCACTTACATAATTACATGGTAAATGTGTGTGAGTGTGTGTGTGGGGGAGTGTGTGTGTGTGTGCGATAATTATTATGTGTTGCTTAACTGTTTTTGTGCCCATTTTGTTTACGCACCGTTGCAACAAGAACAACAATGAGAACTACAACAGCAAGTGGAACAAGAGAATTGCAAGGGAGAGGGAGAGAGTGGAAGAGAGAGGGAGAGGGAGAGAGATGCATCCCATATGACAATTGGTTTTTCATGCTTTGTTCCGCAGACAGTCAACTGCTAAATCGAAGTTTAAGTGCCCGCGTCGGGCCCCGCACCAAAGCTCCTCTTCCTTCCCCTTCTTCCCTTCTTACCTCATTCTTCATTCCGGTTAAATTTCCCCCTACTGCTCCCTTTGCCTTGTCTTGCCTTTCGCGCTTCTTTTCACTGACAATAAAAAGTTGTACTCGGTTTTGTTTTGTTCGTCTCGCTTTGCTGCTGTGTTTTGTATGGGTCTCTCTTTCCCCCTCTCTCTTCCTCTCTCTCTCTCTCTCTCTTACTCTTTTCTCGAGCTCTGCTCTTGCTGTCTGCACATCTTCTTAATTAATTTGACATAAATTGCAAGCATGACAGAATGAAAGAGAGCGGAATATGTTCTTCATTCTTTTTCTCTCTCTCCCTCACACACACACACACCCGCACACACACACACAATCATTGTCGGAAAATATTGGCATTGTTCTGACTTTTGTCTACTTTGGCCAAAGACCTAACCAGTTTGCCGTCGTCTGCCACAGTCTATGCCAAAAGTTTGCATTCACTTATAATGTGTGTACAGGCATGCATGTGTGTGTGTGTGTGTGTAGTATGCGGTGTGCGGTGCGTGTAAGCTGCAACTTGGGCCAATTGCTCGAACTTGTAGGGAAATAATGCGAAACAAACGATACAAGTTGCCTCCGGAGCAGCAGCAGCGGCGCTGCTGTTTAGTGGCGCCATCTATTGTGCGTATTGTGTTTGTGAATAATGTTTATCGAGAATGTGGGAAATATAATTGCATTGTTTTGCATTGTATGCTAATTAAAGCAGATTTAGTATAAAACTTGGAATTAGTTCTGTACTTAGGGAAAAGCAAGCAAAGTGTTCCAATTCCATTTGTTTCAACTGAGTATTAATTTTTAATTGGCACCTTGAAGCTAATCTTGTGCCAATTCCATTTGTTTGTGTAGTATGCTGATTGCAATTAGTGCTGCAGCGCACCAAGGAGAAAGAAAAGTCGATAAGGTGTTTCAATTCCATTTGTTGCAACTGTGTTCTAAGTTCTACTAAATGTTGCGCATTGAAAAGTTGACAGAAATTATTATTAATTTGCACAAATAACAGTGAAAAGTTTATTGAAATTTTGTTGTTCCAATTCCACTTGTTTCAGATGTGCAATAAAATAGCAGCTAAAATAACGTTCCAATTTCAAGTGTTGCAGTTCTCTCTCTCTCTCTCTCTATAGCGGTCTGCCTACTTTCTGTTCCAATTCCACTTGTTTCATAATTTGCACACTAATTGGCTTTGCCGTTTTATTTCAAGTGGAATGTGTTGTACAACTGCTTGCAGACAGTGTACTCGACTGCGCTGTGACTTTTGGTGCAGGCGTACAGCTTGCCCGCTTCCCCCTCCCCTCTCTCTCTCTCTCCCTTCCCTTTCCTCTTTCTTTTGTTTTGTTTTAGAAAGTCGACAATGGGCATAAGAAAATGTTCCAAAACTTACAACTCCAACTACAGCATAACCATTGGGCATGGAAGAAGGCGTAGAAGTTGTGGGACGGGGGCGTGGGAGTACGCCAATAATTACCTGCCTAGAACATATAGTAGAGAGGAGTGGAGGAGGGAAAGGGGTAGCTGCTTGTGGCACTGTGTGAATTTGTGGCAGCTGCTCGTAACAGAGTTGTTCTTGCTTGGCTTTCCAACTTGCTGGCTGCTTTATTAATTATATGATTCACAAATTTGGTTTGCTTCACCTCCCTCTCCTCTACCCTTCCCTCTCTTTCCCTCCCCTTCCCTCTACTTGCTGCCTCGTTGCATTGATAGTAGAGAAAAAAAAAATTTGTTGACCATTTGGAGCACTTTCTGGTTGGGCTGCCTGCTGCGACGGGGTCTTGTCATTGTCTTGTGCAGTCAGTCGTATGTGGGCGTGGCATGACGCCTACTCCCACTACATATCATCAGCCCATCATTATCATCATCATCATTATCAACTTTTGCTTTATCTGCAGCGTTGATTTTGTGTGAAAGCGTTGAGAAATAACGGAGCAAGCTACGGGTTACATTGCGTTACGTTTTGTTTCGTTTTGTTTCGTTGTTCGCTTTTTGCACATTTGTTAATTTTAATGCCGTAATTCTCTTTCTGTTTCTGTTTTTATACCCCCTGAGCCAGAGAGAGTATACTCAACCAGTGCAAATGTACTTAACAGGCATGAGGAGGCGTGCCAGAGCTTTGGCTCAGGATCCCTAGCCAAGTCGATTAAGCTGTGTGCGTCTTTCTGTCCGTCTGTATGAACACGCAGATCTCAGCTATTATAAAAGCTACCCACATGAAATTTGATATGAAAACTTCTGTATATTGTTTGCTTCGAAAGTTGATTTTAACTTTTTAGTTGCCACGCCCACCGCCTCTGCAAATCTAAAATTCATCTTTACACTTGATTTGCAATGCAAATATTAAAGTTATAAATTTCAGCTTCAACATACACATAGATATAGACTATATGCCTCTATATGCCAAATTACAAATCGATTGGAGCATAAACCCAAAAGTTATGCAAGTAAACATGCTATAGACTACTGCTGCCTGCTATGGCGTCGCTTGTAAGAATGAGACAGCAAATGAAGAAGAAAACTATGTTGAGCAAAGGGTATTTTACTGTCGGGCATGCTTGACTGTAGCTTTCTTTACGTGTTGTTGTGGCTCTGCTTGAATTTATGTTTTGCTTTCGAAGCCGAAGCTATTGCCTGAGTTTTCATTTCTTTCAATTTCAATTTCAATTTTCATTTCTCTAGCTGCCTCTGCTCGACCAACCTTAGCTCTCCCCCCTCTCCCCCTCAGCTCTGCTGTTAATTGAGCCAGGCAGTTGCTTCGACTGCGATAAGCGCAATTGTAAAACGTATTTGCCTATTAAATTCAATTGAAAATTGCCTCGGCCCAAGCAGCGCGACGAACGACGTTAATTATTGAATCGAGCCAGCTTTTTGCCATAAAAGGTGTGTGTGTTTATAGCAAGAATAGCCGCTTCCCCCATGGTAGTTATGTAAGCACGTAAAGTTGCAACTGTTTTGTTAAAGTTTTTTTTTAGCTGTTTTTTATTTTTAACAATTTCTCCACTCACATCATGCATGGCGAAAAGTTGTGAAACCTTTTGCTAAATAAATTTTTGCTTGCTCTCTTTTCAAGCTGTACAATCGAGAGAATTTATCCCTAGCTGTTTTTCATTGCGTTTTAATGTTTTCACGCCGAATATTAAATAATTTTCCACAGCAGAGGGAAAACTTTTTATATTTAATTGGAATAACTTTTTTTTTTCCCGCGTGGTAAACCGATAAAAGTTTGCGAGTTTAGCTGATCACTTTAATAAACAATATAGTTTACACTATGCACAAGTTGCCAGAGCAGAGGAGATGAAGAGAAAGAAAGGGAGAGCAATAGAGCGCTTAACTTAGCTCCTCCTTATGCGCCGAGTTGTACGAAAAGTTAACTTAGTTGAGGGATAAAAATCAGCTAAATTTGCTTGTTATATTGCAAAGCTTATGCCAAACTTAGTTAGCCATTGTGTAGCGTATTACTTGTTTGTCTTTGACCCCACTCTCCCCTACACTCTACGCTCTCTCTCTCTCTAAACAATTTGTCGCCAATTTCTCTAGAGTCCTTTGCGTCTCTCTCTCTTTCGTCTTACACTGGCGGAAATTGCAGCTCTTCTTCTTCTTGGCTGCTTCTTCTTTATTATAACATGCGACCATTGAAAATGTTCTAAAAAGGGTATGCTAAGTTTGTGCAAATGTATGTTGATTCACTACCTGATTCGATTGAGTCATGTCCGTCTGTGTGTCCGTCTGTACGTTTGAACGTCTACATCTCAGCTATTAAAAAAGCTAGAAACATCAAATTTCACATGAAGGCTCCTGTATGCCATAGGTAGATCGAGTTTATTTTCAATTTTTAATGCCACGCCCACCGCCCATGCAAATCGATTATTTTCGATTAATAGAAAAAGTATTGAAGTTACAGTAATTCCCTAAATAACAATCCGATCGGATACTAAACATAGAAGTCATCCATGTTAACGTTTTAGCCGTAACGTGTGTAAAGCTGATTGCTATGACATTTTCCTATGTAGATGGCGCCTTTTAAAGATACATCTAATTTGAATAATAGGTTGCAGATAAACTTGATAAGTGTGTTAAAAAAATTGTTCAAAATTAGGCGAACGGTATCTTACTGTCGGGTGCGTTCGACTGTAGTTTTTTTACTTATTTTTGTACTGCTTTTACTTCTCACTTCTTGCTGCCGAAATTTTTTGGTGGCACTCTTGGCCCGGCCTTAATTGACCCTTAAGCGATGCGGCCACCTGAAGCAGCAGCTGCTCCCACGCCCCCTACAGCCACTCCGCCGCCCCCCCAGGGGCACGTTTATAATAATTGTTTGTTTGTTTGCGACGAGTTCTTGTTGTTGTTGTTGTTGTTGTTGCGACGTCTTTGGCTTGCTTCATATTTAATTTCTATCTATGTTTTTTTTTTTTCTTCTTCTGTTACGCTTTATTTGTTGTTGCTTTCGCTGTTGCTTCGCTGGCGCTGCTGCTGTATTTATTTAAAATTTGATTGCGTTTAATTATAATTTTTAATTTCGTTTCCCATCGTTTCATTGCGCAACGCGCTCAAGTTTATTTTCTTAGCTTTGCCTCTCTCTCTCTCTCTTTCTTTCAACGCATTTTATGTGCATTTCTGTTTTTGCGCCATTGCGCAAATATTTACTTCGCATAACGGTTGCCCTTTCCACACACACACGCACACACATACAGTGACTGCGACTGTGACTGTGACTCTGCTTGCGACTTGTTTGTTTGCTTTCCCCGCCTCCCTCGCCCCCCGTGGCATGGCCACGCCAACGTCGTCTGTCTTCGCTGCTGCTGCTGCTCCTCGGGCATCTCAATGACCTTTTCAATTATAACGAAAAAAAGAAGAAATTTCTTCTTTGATTTTGTTGCCGTTGCTTCTTTTTTTATCACTTGCTAAAAAATGCATATCAAAATGGTTAAAAAGCTTTAGTTCTTGACATCGCAGCTCACACAAGTCTAGAGCAACAGCGAGCAGAAGAGTGCCTCTATTTGTGTATACCCTGTAAGTAAAGAGTATGCTCAGCTTGTGCTGAAACTAACTCTGCTTGCACTGCATAGTATATAGTTTATATATTCTTGAACAACATCACGAAAAGATAAACAGCAAAATTGATGCCATTTTTCAGGCAAATAGCTCAGTTTCTATTGATTGGGTATGCCTTAGTCTAGTTCTAGGTCATAACCAGCTTCTATATATAAATGTTGCTTTTTTTTTTTAGCTTTTTTTTATAGTATATAGTTTATATATTCTTGAACAACATCTCGAAAATCTCGAAATTTCAAAGAGCAAAATTTATGAATTTCTTCAGACAGTTTAGTAAGCTCAATTTCTATTGAATGGGTATGTCTTAGTCTAGTTCTAGGTCATAAGCAACTTCTATATATAAATTTTGCTTTTTTTTTTAGCTTTTTTTTATAGTTTAGTATATAGTTTATATATTCCTGAACAACATCACGAAAATCTCAAAATTTTTATGAAATTTTTCAGGCAATTTAGTTAGCTCAATTTCTATTGAATGGGTATGCCTTAGTCTAGTTCTAGGTCATAACCAGCTTCTATATATAAATTTTGCTTTTTTTTTAGCTTTTTTTTATAGTATAGTATATAGTTTATATATTCCTGAACAACATCTCGAAAATCTCGAAATTTCAAAGAGCAAAATTTATAAATATTTTTCACGCAATTTAGTTAGCTCAATTTCTATTGAATGGGTATGCCTTAGTCTAGTTCTAGGTCATAACCAGCTTCTATATATAAATTTTGTTTTTTTTTAGCTTTTTTTTATAGTATAGTATAGTATATAGTTTATATATTCCTGAACAACATCTCGAAAATCTTTAAATTTCAAAAAGCAAAATTTGTGAAATTTTTCAGGCAATTTAGTTAGCTCAATTTCTATTGAATGGGTATGCCTTAGTCTAGTTCTAGGTCATAACCAGCTGCTATATATAAATTTCAGCTTTTTTTTTTTTAGCTTGTTTTTCTCAGTTACATTTGCTTCTCAAGCTAATACAAAGTCATTGTTCTTGTCGCTCTCACTTACTAAAATTTCAATCTATTTATGCAAAACAGTTTGGCAAAGAGCGAAAGAGAGAGAGGGAGGGAGGGGGGAAAGAGTGCTCTGTAAAGTTTAAAGAACTGACAACTTGGCAGGCAGCAAGTTTTGGGGCAACTAGAAAATATCACTCACATATCAAATTAAAGCTCAATTATGTCTGTCTCTGCGAGACATTTTATATGAAATACTCATTTTCATAATTGGACGTCGTCCCACTTGACATGTTGTTGTTGTTCTTGTTGTTGTTGGTTGTACAGGGTATTTTTTTTTATTTGGGAGAGATGTGCGCGCCTGCTCTTTGGCTCTTTGGCTGCTTAATTGAGCATCAATTAAAAATGTCGCGCCTCATTAAACGTGCGCGCTTTAACGAACAAAATATGAGGAAGAAGAAAAAAAAACTGAAAGAAATGATTCGCTCGTCGTACAGATAATTATGACTGACTCACTTGGTGAGTTAAAGTTATTGTTAATGTTGCGCCCTAGCATGAGGCATGCCCCTCCACTCTGCCTCTCTCTCTTTCTCTCGCTCTCTGCACCCCTTCGCTATTTGCCATGCTGCAGTTGCATGGCTTGAGTCAAAGACAAACCTCGTATCGGTTTACGTTTTGCCAATCCAATGGGGCAGCATATTGTAGCTCGCTCTTTCTTTAATTGAGCTTCTTCAGCGACTTCCAACTGCGATGACTCATTTGCATATCGCACACGTTGTTGTTGCTGTTGTTGTTGTTGCTGCATTTGGGTGGGTGCACGCGCTGTGGCAGCTGCTACATGCCACACAGGCATTGGCTATCAGTTGGGTCTGTGCAAACAGTTGAGTCAGCCCAATGGGGTTTTGTGAGTAGATAGCGAGTGCTGTGGATGCTATGTGGATGGTATGTGGAAGGTATGTGGATTGTAAGAATTTTCAAGATAGGGAAAGTAGACGATCTTGCAGCACGTGCTTACTAGTTAATATGCAAATCAATTTTGTGGAACGCAAGTTGTGGATGCTAAGTTGTGGAACCTAAGTTTCTTCCGTTGTATGTATTGTGTAAACAAAACAGTAGACTAGGCAGTGTGGAGAGCACATTGTGGTTACTAAGCTATGTGGATGGTATATGGAGAGTATGTGGATTGTAAGAATTTTCAAGATAGGGCAAGTAGATGGTCTTCAAGCACGTGCTTACTAGTTAATATGCAAATCAATTTTGTGGAACGCAAGTTGTGGATGCTAAGCTGTGGAACCTAAGTTTGTTCTTTTATATGTGTGTTGTGTAAACAAAACAATAGATTAGGCAGTTTGGAGAGCACATTGTGCTCTATGCTATGCTATGTGGATGCTAAGTTGAGGTTTATTAATCAGCAGCTGTGGATTGTAGGTTGTCAGGTAAAAAAGAACAGCAAACTGTAGATTGCCAGTTTGTGGACTCTAAGTTGCTGATCCTAACACATTGAACCCTTTCGAAATGTAGAACACATTTTATATGCAAGCATAAATCACACTACAATTTTCACTTCTATTTTCATTAGAATTTCCATTTAGCATTTCCATTTCCATTTCGAATTGGGTGACCAACTGACTTGACAGTTCAAACAACTGATGATCGTTGCTTGATCTCTTTAACCCAACCCACTTACATAAAGTGCCAGCACACACACAGAGTGAGTGAGAGTGAGAGAGAGAGGGAGCAAGCGAGACAGTGACATTTCACACCATTTGCCATGGCTTGGCTTGGGATGAGCTGAGCCGAGTCGAAATGAAAATACGTAGTAATTATAAGCGACATAGCATACATAAATGCCGAGAGGCGCATATAAATCAGATTACAGATGGCCGTAAAGCTTCTCCACCTCCTGAAAGGGGGAAAAAATAAAGAACTTGGGTCATAATTAAGAGAGATAGTTGACTGTGCAGCCTATGGCTTGGGGATGGGGTACCCAAAGGGGGGGAATGGGTTTTATATCGCACATGTTTGACACACAAATATGACTATAAAAAGACAACAAGAAACAAAACAAATACATCAGCTAAAGCGGGGGCGGGGCAGGAGGCAGGGGCAGGGGCAGCGCGTATACAGATGTGTGTAAATATGCGTGCTTCAAAAGGGCGTCGGCGGCAAGAAGCATTAAGAAATGTGTGTGTGTGTATGTGTTGCTTCTTTTTTTCATTTCTTTAAACCAAACATGTGTCTGTCGTCTCACTGTGCGTGCGTGCAACACTGCGTGTGTGTGTGTGTATGCGTGTGTGTGTGCGTCTAACTTCAAAAGGAACTTGTGCACTCGCTATGTCGCTGGCCAAAGATATCCACGAATTGCGCAGCCAAAAGGCGCATAAACAATACGGCAACAGCAGCAGCAGCCACCGCAGCAGCAGAGGCAGCAACAACTACAACAACAACAACAACGACAGCAATAACAAGTCGGGGCAGCAGTCCGAAAGAAAATACATTTATTTATGTGTGTTCCAGCAAAATAATGAACTCAACTCGAGAGCGTAGAGTGAAGAGTGTGGCAGGCAGGCAGGCAGGCAGGCAGGCAGGCAGGAACCGTAACAGGAACAGGAACAGAAAAAGCAACAGGAACTGGCAAAAGGCGAGCAGTAGGGAGAGGGAGACAGAGGGGGGCGGGGTGTACGTGGCACAGTGACAGAGACACTTGCGGCGGGCGGCACTCCGCAAATGCATAAACTCTTCGCTCAAACAACTTCTAAAACGTAAAATAAAAACATAACTAAGAATGCAATCAAGCGAGATGGTGCAACGGGATGTATACCCTGTAAAGTTGGCGCTAAGAACAAAAGTGTTTAAAACATGGCAAAGCAAGAGTTAGAAGATAGCAAAAGAAGAGACAAGATAGAGAGGATAAAATAATATCATATAGAGAATAAAGCATGAAGAAAAATATGAAAAAATATAGGATATAAAAAAATATGGGATATAGAAGAAAAATATGAATATAAGATCTAGAAAAATATAGAAGAATATAGTTTAAAAAAGAAAAATTTGAGCTAAAAGATACAAGTTAAACCAAAAAAGATCATGTAGATCATGTAGAAACTGAGTAAAAAAAATATATAAATATAATATAATATAATATATAATATAAGAAAAATAAATAAAAAGTTTCTAAACAAAGAAGATAAAGCATAGATAATGGCAGATAAAGAAGATAAATTATAAGATAAATAGTTGAAGTTTAAATTCGTCAGATATTTGAAGACATGATGAAATGCTGCATAAAACAATCTGACAACAGAACACACATACCCTACATACCCATCTATAACTGCAGAACTCTCCCGACATACCCCACCTCAATTGCTCCACATGCCTACAGGGTATATGCTATGCTGTATGAATAAAAAAAGAGCGCAAATGCGTAGGTCAACCGAATAGAGCTTGATGGTTGCTACGCTCTGTCCCTGGCGATGCTCCACCACGGGCAGCATCAATTTGTGTGTGTGTGAGTGTGTGTGTGTTGCCATTGCCGTTTTAAAAGCGCACCTAACCTCAAATGGTTGGCCGCCGCCGAGTTGCCTTGAGGCTTCTGCACTTTTCGACATTGCCGCCGCCGCCGCCGCCGTCGCCTCTTCTCGGGGATGTGTGCAGAGTGTGCAGTATAGCGTACTTCCTGGTTTCGGCACGGCCAGCGGTTGCTCCTGTTTGTTAATGAAAAAAAAGTAAAGCACACACACACACACACACACACATGGATGGTGCTGTGCATTTATGAGCAAAAACAAAAACACAAAACAGGCAGAAGCGAAGGCAAAAAAAAAGAAATGAAGAGGAAGAAAGAGAGAAAAACAACACGGAAGCGCAATTGCCAACGAGAATGTTCCCATCGCCGGCTGGATGGGGGATTGTCTGTTTGCTTAGATGGTCTGTCTGGCTTAGACGCGACTGCCTGACTGACTAACTGACACAGTGTTGCACAGACAGCAGGATGAGAGAAGCAGCAAGGGAGATAGAGAGAGAGGGAGACGGGGAGAGGCAGCACAAGTATTTGCTACATTTTTGCGGCGCTTGTCGAAATTATTTTCATTGCAACGCGACGAGCGCGCAACGTGTTTGTGGCCAACGAGTTGCTAAGTACTTTTTACGTGCAACTGCCACATGCCGCTGCCCATAACTGGGCAAACTGACTGACCAAGCTGAAGCTAACCGAGTCCAGGTGCAGCATCTTCGACAGGCTCAAAGATGGCCAAGGAAAAAAGAACTTCGTCTGCAAGTCGCGGCGTATGCGATGCGAAATGTCAACAATTTCGATAAGCCTAGCATGGCAGAGGCCTCGGATAAGGAAGCGAACTAAAAGAAGCTAAGCAAGTTATAGAGAATCTCTGGAAAATCTGTGAAGTGTTAGAGCGAAGACCAGGGAGAGAGATAGATAAGTTATGGCAAGAGCAGAGATCCCCAGAGGCAACACATGCCGAAGAGAGGTGAAGCAAACGAGATAGAAAGAGGCGAGTTACGAAAGCAACAGTTTAGTGCACACAGCTGTAAGATATCCTGCTTTACAAGCTTGAAAAACCGTTGCAAATACGCTAAAAAGTGTTCTCAATTGGACTTCAAACCTAGGCGATATAGTAGACAGCTTAGAAGACATATAGTAGATAGTGAAAGTTAGCATAGTCAGCGAACTTAGGCAAAGAAGAGCAGGCAGATACCCTACAAGACGAGAGGGAGGGGCATAGTGAGTTTTTAATGAGCTCAGCCCAAGCAATTTGTCAAGTTAATGCGCTAATTAAAGAGGCAACTACAGACCAAATCTAATTGAATTCAATCTTCGTCTTTTTCGAGTGTTGTAAATAAACCCAACAATGTACGCATGTGTGTGCGTCTGTATGTGTGTTGTATGTGTGTGTGTGCCCAAGTAGATCTTTAACTGTGGCCCATTTAATTGGTATGCCTTGATTGTAATTCACTGGAAATAGCCACTGCCCTGGTCGTCAGAACAGACGAAAAATGGGGAAAAAAAAACGAAAAAGAAATAAAACCGAAAGAAAACACAGCAAAGAAACGAAAAAAAAACAAAGCAAAGCACAAGCATTTCTTCTGTTCACGTTGAAATGCAAACAGGAAGTTCATATTTAAAATACGACGAGAGCGAGAGACACGCACAACGAAATCATATAAAAACCCCCACGCACACACACACACGCACACATAGTGGTTGGGTAGGGTATGCGCTGGTCGTGTCGCAAACGACAGTGGGCGGGGCCAAGCTGGGCGAGAGTTTAAAGCCAATTAGCATGGAGCCCTTTGACTTTTGGCCGCCAGCGTAGACGATGACGTTGTAGCTTCTACTGCTGTAGCTCATCAGTGGCTGAGAATGCGCCCACAGCCACGCCCACAAGGGGCATTTGCAAAGCAGTGAGCGGTTAGTGTATACCCTGCAGAGCAGAACTAAGTGGCAGCTTTGTGTGCATGTTGCAATGTGTTAAATGGAATATCGGTTGATTTGCTTACGCTGAACAAGAATATATATGCATATAGCTTAGCTCTATAGCTAGTTGCGCACACCCTGCGCTACCCACTATGCGCTGTGCTACCTTTCGCTGCTCTCTATTTAGTTTTGTTTTGTTTGTTCTTGTTTGTTGTGTTTGTCTTACTTCATCGGCTTGTGTTGTTGCTGCTTTAATGCATTTAAAAGTCATTAGTCGCAGGCCTCTGGCTGCCAAGCAGCGAAAGAGAAAGAAGCAGAACAAGCAGAAGTGGAAGAAGATGGAGATGGAGATGGAGAAGCAGAAGAAGAACAGCAACAAAAGGTGGCTGCTGCAACTGCAGCTGCTTCGATCAGCCGCCCTTGGACTGTCATTAATTGTCGTTTAAGTTGAGCATGAATATATAGTATATTTATATATATAGTTGTGTATGTATGTGTGTGTGTTTAAGGTATTCGCTGCGACGTCCTTGGATGATTTTTTATTGTTTTTTTTTTTTTGTTTTGTGCCCCACTCGATTACGTCTCTTGCCTGCCTTGCTTCACGTTCTGCATCGCTGGGGCTGCTCCTCGTGCATAATTATGCCCATTAGCACAGGCTCAGCTCTCGACCCGGTCACAGGCACCGCTCTAGGCACAGGCACAACTCCCAGTCGCAGGCCCAGACTCAGACCCTGTCGTAGAGCCTACCTAGGGTGCCCGTTGCAGGCCATTTGAATGAATTGTCTTAACACGTTTTGCACAACTTCAAATAAATTTGAGCGACGCACGCAAACACGCACACACACACATGCACACACTCGCACATTCACTCACACACTCACACTCACTCACTCACACACTCACTCACTCACACTCACGTGAGCAATCAATAAAGGCAACGCGCATAAATAGCTCACCTAACGTTTTTATAACGAGCTGTGACGACGGAAGAATCAGCCAAAGATATGTTGAGCATATACAAACATAATATGTAATATATATATAATACTATATACTATATTAAGTATATATGCTCCTCTTCCATATATGCAGTTATGTATTGTGTACATAGACAGTGTGCAAATTCGTATTATATTTTGCATTTTTCTTTACTTTGAGTGCGGCCTATTTTTATGGCTCGCTGGTCTGTGCCATGTCTAGGTACAGTGGGCGGCACGGCGGGGGGGTGGGGGAGAATGGGGCGTGGCTGGTCTTTGACGCTGCCAACACTTAACACGCAATGCCTCCTGTTGTTTCCTTTTGTCTACGCGACAGTCTCACTGTCTCCCTCTCTCTCTCTCTCTCTGGAGACGCAATTGCAAATCAAAGGGGGGGCGTGTACGATTGGCAAAAAAAGTAGCACAGCGGGGACACAGTGGGAGTGCATGTGTGATACGAGGGGCAAAGGTTGCGCCTTAGGAAATTCACTATGAAAAAAGTTAGAGAAGAAAACAAAAGAAAGAAGAGATACCCTTGGCACGCCGAAGAGATCATACTCTTGCAGTTATTCCAAATGGTAAACCGGTCAAATGGTTCTATGGTAGCTTAAAGATATATCTGTCTCATTTTAATAAAACTTACATAGCATTTAGTGGAAAACATACTTAGACATATATCCGCAAAGTTTCACAGCGATATCTTGAAAAATGATGAAAGTCGGCCGATAGGTTCTATGGCAGCTATACGATATATCGGTCTTATTTCGATCAAGTTTCGACAGCCTTTAAGGGACATACTTAGACATATATTGGGAAAGTTTGATGGCAATATCTTGAAAAATGACAAAAATCGTCCGATAGGTTCTATGGCAGCTATACGATATATCGGTCTAATTTCGATCAAATTTTGACAGCGTTTAAAGAACATACTTAGACATATATTGGGAAAGTTTCTTGGCGATATCTTGAAAAATGATGAAAGTCGGCCGATAGGTTCTATGACAGCTATACGATATATTGGTCTAATTTCGATCAAGTTTTGACAGCCTTTAAAGAACATACTTAGACATATATTGGGATAGTTTCATGGCAATATCTTGAAAAATGTCGAAAATCGGCCGATATGTTCTATGGCAGCTATACGATATATCGGTCTAATTTCGATCAAATTTTGACAGCCTTTAAAGGACATACTTAGACATATATTGGGAAAGTTTGATGGCAATATCTTGAAAAATGACAAAAATCGTCCGATAGGTTCTATGGCAGCTATACGATATATCGATCCGATTTTGATAAAATTTGCACAGCTTTGAATGGACATACTAAGGCATAGATTGCGAAAGTTTCTTGGCGATATCTTGAGAAATGATGAAAGTCGGCCGATAGGTTCTATGACAGCTATACGATATATCGGTCTAATTTCGATCAAATTTTGACAGCCTTTAAAGAACATACTTAGACATATATCAGGAAAGTTTCACAGCGATATCTTGAAAAATGACAAAAATCGGCCGATAGGTTCTATGGCAGCTATACGATATATCGGTCCGATTTTGATAAAATTTGCACAGCTTTGAATGGACATACTAAGGCATAGATTGCGAAAGTTTCTTGGCGATATCTTGAAAAATGACAAAAATCGGCCGATAGGTTCTATGGCAGCTACACGATATATCGGTGCAATCCGGACCGCTCCGACTTATTTGTAGCGTGCAGCTATGAGAAGCGTGTGTACCAAGTTTCATCCAGAAAGCTCTAAAACTGAGAGACTAGTTTGCGTTGCAACACACAGACGGACAGACAGACGGACAGACAGACGGACAGACAGATGGACAAAGCTAGCTCATCTTCCCAAAACGCAGAATGCAATGTTATCATAGTAGTTTCAGTATTAAAGTTTAGTATTTAAAAGCAATATTAATTAAATTTTAATTAATGAAAAAACTTGTTGCAAAATGAATTCACAGCTCTTTCGCTCTCTTTCACTCTCCCTCCCTCCTCGAATTCTTCTTGTGTTTCGTTTTGCCTGCTTCAAATCAAACAAATTTTTTTTTTATTATTTCGCAGAACTAACTTTATTTACTTTCTGCAACATTGATCGGCGGCAGTCGGTGGGGAGGGGAGGGAAGGGAAGGGCTGCCTGTCATGTGCAGACAACCTGCCCATGTCTACGCACAAAGGGGATACAGTGGGATGGGGCAGGGCTGCCTGCTCATTGCTCGACTTGAAGTGGCGGCGCCCCAATCAAATGGCAGACATTGGCGGCGCAGAGTCGCGTGTTGCTGCCGCTCCATGTCACACACTTTATTTGATTTTATTTTTTTATTTGGAGAAGTGCTGCGCCTCCCCCTCCCCTACAGACCCCTAGCAAGACCAGACAATGCTTCGTACATAATTCACGCAGTTTTTCTTTGCGTGTGTGTGTGTGTCTGTCTGTGTGCCTTGGCTTTTTTGGCAGCCGTGTTGAATAAACAATAACAACAGGCGACAAGCAACAAGCTAAACAACGAACCAATTTGTTGTCAAAGATTTCTCGCCAAGCTGCCCCCCCCCCGCACCCCTCCTACCCACACTCTATTGGCAATCTTTCAATCTTTAAGGGGCATCCCCTTTCCCCCTAACTGTCTGTTCCCCCCTGTCTGTTTGTTGCGTCCGCCCCCCGAAAAATATTTCATTGTTTAGCCGAGTAGGCTGAAAATCTCTTTCGCCTGCCTTGTCTGATGGCCAATTTCAGGCGTTAAATGTTTGACAGCTTTTGCTCTGCTACTGCTCCCTCCTGCCCCTTCCCCCCTTCCGCCGCCACCCATGTGTGCTTGACTGTCTATTTATTATTGTGCTGCCGCTTGTAGTCGCATATTTTGTCGCATTTAATTAGGCAGATAACACGCGACAGGCGAACAACAGCAGCAGCAGCAACAACAACAACAGCAGCAGCAGCAACACCATCTCGACAACAACAACAACAACAACAGTTCATCATCATCAACAAGAGAATTGTTATTGTTTATGGCAGCATGCACAAAAGTAGCAGGCGAACATGATAGAGAGATGGAAACCAAAAAAGAAGAGAAAAAACTCGACAATAAAATCGTAGAAAAAAGCTATAAATAAATTTATAAAAATCATTATGGTCATGCGCTGTAAATGGGCAGAGACTGTGTGAAGGGGTATACCGTATGTGAAAAACTGAGACGGGGTATATTAAATGTGTATGGATAAATTTAAGAAAATAATTCGAAATCATTTTACATGCCGTAAACTACTTGGCACTTCAACTTGGAACTTGCTCAAACCAACTGCAGGGTATGTGGCAGTCATGCATACGCACTCTTGACTACTTTCCATTGTTCAGCGCAAGCCAAGAGATAAATTATGCCTTTTTTATGTATATAATCCATGACATTTGATGCTGTTGATCTATGGCAAATCTCTGCTAATTCCCTTAAATTGTTTTGTTTTATGTTTTAAATTTTTATACCCTGCGGCCATTGAGGATGGTCTAAAAAGGGTATACTATGTTTGTGCAAATGTATGTAACAGGCAGAAGGAGGCGTGGCAGACCCCACAAAGTATATATATTCTGACTCAGGATTACTAGTTGAGTCGATTGAGGCATGTCCGTCTGTCTGTCCGTATGAACGTCGGGATCTCAGCTATTACGAAAGCTAGAGACTCCATATTTTACATAAAGGTTTCTGTATACCATAGGTAGATCGAGTTTATTTTCAATTTTTTATGCCACGCCCACCGCCCACGCAATTCGATAATTTACGAATTTTAAGGAAAGTATTAAGGTTACAGATTTCTGCTTTGGAACACGTAAAGATGCTGATTATATGCACACATTCTAAAAATTACAATCCGATCTTAGGTTGAATGGTATCTTACGGTCGGGCACGCTCGACTGTAGCTTTCCTTACTTGTTTTTTTATGAAATTTAAAATTTAATTAAATAGAACGTAACTAAATCAAAATTCGAGAAATTGTAGTTTAATAAATTGATATATCAAATATTTGTCTAAATTCCATTTAAACCTCTTCTCTTTCCAGGTAAGTGGCAATCGATAGCATTGAAGTGTGTTGACAACCCTGGCGAACACGTAAGAAGAGTTTGCATGAATAACTTAGCAGTTTGGATCTCCCGAGAGAAGTGAGAAGTGTCAAGCCAATAGGAATTCCCCCCCCCCCCCACACACACACTCTCTCTCTCTCTTTCACACACACACACACATTCCATACGTGCGCATAGTTCACTTTGATTTCTGCTCAATTATTTATTTATTATTGTCATTGTGATTGTGCCTGCTGCTTTGCTGCTTATTTTGCTCTGTGTTTTCTTCCCCTCTCCCTCTCTCTCTCTCTCATTCTTCGCTCTCGCTCTTTCGCTGCGTGTTCTATGTTGCTCTTTGCCGCGCTTTTTGTCAGCTTTGTGTGACATGCAAATAAATTGCGCTGCCAGCAAAGATATAAAGTCAAATTCTTTTCTTGCGACGCTACAGTTTATGAGGGTATTACCTTTTGTAGTTGTTGTTGTTGTTCCCCCTTCTCCCTTTTTTCTTTGTTATTGTTGTTGTTGCTAGCCAGTTCATTTGATGGTTGCGCTTGAAGCGTTTCCTCTGTTTTTTTTCAAGCAGTGCTTGATTGTATTTTACTGCACTTATCCCTCCCCCCCTTGCCCCACGCCTCTGTTCTGGCTGTTGTTTCTATTAAATGTAAATTGCAAATGAAGCACTCGACATACCCTGTAGTGCAGCAAAGCGTAGTGAGTGCGCTGCGCATATATTAATAAGAATTTAAAACTGATAAACAGATTTTTTTTTTATTTTGCAAAGAGTTTTTAATTAATAATTAAAGATAAATAATTTAATTTTTCCACATGATAATTATATATGCATTTTATTGTTTAATATCTGCATGCGAAACCTTTTTCATGCTATATCTTTTTGCTTTACCTTTCTCTCCCCTCCTCTCTCTCTCTCTCTCTCTCTCTCTCTCTCTCTCTCTGCTGAAGCATTTAAAGTCGTATGCTTCTTGGTTTTTTTTTTATTTTTTGTGCTTGGTTGATTAATTTATTTATTTACTTTTTGTTGTGGTTTCACTCTCTCTCTCTGTCTCCCTCTACTCGCTTTTGCTGTATTTGGCTGGAGAATTGAGGTTACGTTGTGCCATAATAAAAATGCATATAAATTATGTTGGAATTTTATGTTGACATTGTGTGTAACTGTGTGTGTGTGTGTGTGTGTGTGTGTTTTACTCTCCTCTCTGGGCTTTTCATTTCCCCCGTGCCGTTCTGTCCGCTCCCTCTCCGTCTGTCCCACTGTCTGTCTGCGTCCCTGTTTGTCATAATTCATTGCAATTTCTTGCCAGGCCTTTCGCCTGCTACAAAAGCCATAATACTTAATAAACCATAATTTGCTTTGTTTTCTCTCCCTCTCTCTCTCTCGCCCTGAATCGAGGCAAGAGAGACAGAGAGTGGGAGAGTTGGTAAAAAACAGCGTCGAAGCTTCGTTCATATTTTCAATTAAGTAATTGATTGGCTCTTAAATGGCTGCACGCTGCTCAATCCTTAACCGGATATGCCAAATCGATGCGAGTTAATTAATTTGAGTTGAGCTTTTCGCCAAGTTTTCGAACCTTCAGTTTTATCGCCTGCCGGTCCCACAGGGCCAAGTTTTCTTTTCTTTTCTTTTTTTTGCGTATTCGTTTTGGCCAAAAAAGAACAAAAAAAAAAAAAGAAAAAATATATCGACAGTTTGTTTCACCTGCGTGTAGAAAGTATATAGCGACTAAGGCTATATATAAACGTATATAGAGAAAGAGAGAGAGAGAGTGGCAACTCTGTATATAGCTTAGCCTCCGCCCCCGCCCCAAGTTAACGTCAAAATGTCAGCGAGGCGAGGCGAGTCGAAATATTTCTCGAGCCTCGAACCCCCCCGCAAGCCAGGCTGCCCTTTTCTTCTCAGCTGTCGTTTTGCGTCGTTTAATAATCAAACATTTTCCAAGCAAACTCACACACACACACACGCGCACACACACGCACGCATGTGCTGGCATGGGGCCATTAAAAATATGTAGCCTACTTTGCTGCGCCAAAAAGGCAAAGCAAAGCGAGCCAAAAGCTGAAGCCAAACCGTTTTTCAATGTCAATGCACAGTTAAATTTGAAGCACGCTAATTGGCAACAGAGCTGCGCAATAATTCACCGTTACAGCGCGCGCTCAAATCACGAACTGCCAGTCACGTAGTCACATAATTTGTAACCACGAGAAACTACCTTGTTTTTGAGTTATATTCGATTAACGTGATTACGCAGCAAGAGGGGAAGAGAGAGAGGGAAAAAGAGTGAGAGAGAGAGGAATAGTGTATGCCAAGTGAATTTATTGTTATAATTGCCACAGCAGAAATCGCATGTATTGTGCTGTCACAGTGACCAAAGCTGTGACTAGCTTAGTTGCCAGAGTAGTTTCAATTTTTATGAAAGCAAAAAAGATGCTTAACGAAAACGAAGCACGAACCACAAAGAGATCCAATTACACAAAAGTTTTACGCTCTCAAAAGTTAATTACCTGAAGATTAGCTAACCTGTAATTATCCTTTTGTTATGCGATATTTCTAATCTGCAAAATTCTTATCGCATTCAGCGATCTCGAGTTGTGCGCTTCACATCACTTCAAGTCTTGTGAATGGAACGAAGGAAGCACGCTTTACTTCTAATTAACAAAGCCAATTTGTGTGAAGGAGTGAGTGAGTGGGAAAGGGAAGGGGGGAGCGAGAGAGAAAGAGAGGGAATGCGAGGGTTGCCAGCTTGGTTGCGTGGTTGGTTGAGTTGAGTTGAGTTGCTCGCTCGCTTAGGTCATGTTATGTTTACTTGGATGCGAAACTAATTTTCAAAGTCAATGTCGCGAAGTTGCGGGAAGAAAACGAGAGAGAGAGAGGGGGAGAGAGTGAGAGAGTGAGAGAGAGAAATGGCAAAGGAGCAGCTTACCGTAAGTCGAATCCTTTCGCTGTTTTTTGGGGGCTGTCGAAAGTTGTCGAGTGTGTAAAGTTTTCATTATGTATTCACACACTCACGCAAACATACAAATTTGTAGAAGCGAGAAAGCAAGAGAGAGAGGGGGAGAGGGAGAGGGAGAGAGGGAAAGGGAATCAAATGAAGGTAAAAGCGGAATTCGGTGTTAGATGCTCGTTTGAAAAGTTTTCGACTTTTCGTTGCGCACAATTCAATCAGCAACAACAACAACGATAACAACAACAGAAAATAACTACACACACACACACACACGTACACGTACACACACGCGCGCACGCACGCACAACACAACCGTGTGTTGATTTGGCTGAAATGTTGCTTTCTCCCCCCCATTTTTTTTGCACTTTTATTTAGAAACCATTTTCATTTCCCATTGCACGGCAAAAAGTTGCTCAATGAAATTCGCAGTGCAAACTGTGCGTGTGTGTGTGTGTAGAGCTATGTAGCTGGTATTGGTGTGCGTGTGTGCGTGTGGTTGATATGCATTCATCTTATTTGCAATTGACAAGCAGATTGTTGGGTTTTTTGGGTTTCCTTTTTATCGTCTATTCGGCTTGCCTCAGTTGTTAGGGTTGTCATTGCATCTAATTTTTTAGCTAGCAGCAATTAAAAAGTTTACAGCTATTCAAACCCATTACTGCAGCAACCGGAATCCTGGGTAGCCCGTCGCATTTGTGTTTGGTTTGTCATTTGAAGCCATCAATTTATGCGCCACAATTTCATTTTGCTTTTTGAATTCCATTTTTTTTTTTTTTTAACAAATTACTCAACAATTTGTGGGCACTTTTCAAAGTTTTTCCAGCTTGCGTTTACTTTTTGATACCCTACGACCATTTAGAATGGTTGCAAAAGGGTATATTCAGTTTGTGGAAATGTACCCTCAGGCATGAGAAGCTGTGGCAAAGATCGAATAGTGTATCTATTCTTGCTTAGACGCATTAGCCAAGTTCATGGAGCCATGTACGTCTGTCTGTCCGTCTGTCCGTTTGTATGAACGCACAGATCTCAGCTATTACAAAAGCTAGAGGCACCAAATTTGGCATGAAGATTACTATAACTCATGCTTCAAAAGCTTACGTTAAATTTGAGCTGCCACGCCCAGCGCCTCTGCGAACCAATATGATTTGTAATGAAAGCATTGAAGCGACAACTTGCTGTTTTGATATATACGACAAAGGGTATCTAAAGGTCGAGCATGCTCGACTGTAGCTTTCGTTACTTGTTTTTTTGTTTATACTGCTATTAGCTACCCTATAGCATGTTGTGTCCATGGGGTGACTGAGAAGAGAGACAGAGTGAAACTTTTCCACCTGCATACAAAAGGGTTAGATGACATTTTTGTTTTATTTCTAGTTCTATTAAATGTTTGTATATATTTCAAAAACATTTTTACTTATATTTATGGGGGTATTCCTAAGTGCCATCTGTGCAGTTTGAAATGCAATTGTGAAACCTTGTTTTCTATTAATTATTATTATTTTTATTTTTTGTTTTTGCTCAACTCTTAAGAACATAAAAAAGGCTTTTGAGTGCACAAATACCAACATAATTGGCTCATCATTTCAACCACTGTCCGAGCTTAAGAGCTGTTAAAATCCCAGTTTGCACAGTGAGAGGGGGAAGGGGGCAGGGGGGGTCTAGGGCTATTACATGAATGGAATGTTGAGGTTGTTTGGAATTTAAAAGCTGCTGTGGAATGCGCTTTAAAGCGTAACCCAATGCGTACAAGCTTATACAAACACACACACGCACAGCAGAGACATGCATGGACATGCATGGACATGCACGGACATGCACAATATGTCCTGCAGACAGTTTGCTGCAGTTCCTGTTTACTTTGCAATTTGTTGTGTGCAAAAATAATTGATGTAAATGTTGGAGCACTCAAAAAAAAAAAAAAAAAAAAAAAAATAGGAACCGTACAAAAAAAGCCAGGTATACTTTGTATACCCTGCAGCTTGGGTTGTTTTAGTTATTTGAGCTGCCTGGCAACTCTAGTGCGTGGCCTGGGGCCAAAAGGCTTAAGGATATGAGCTAGGTATTTATGCTGCCTGTGTAGGGCAGCAGAGCTGAGTGAAAAGAGAGTAAGAGTGGGAGAGAGAGAGGTGGGAGAGGGGGAGGGGCAAGGGGCAGAGGTCATGGCAGCACATGCTTGAGAGAATGCTGAAATATAATTGCCCTCGAACGAAATGCAATATGAGCTTGGAATGTGCGCTTTTGATTAGCCATGACAAGCAAAAGGCTTTGCAAGTGCCTTTCCTCTGCCTTGCTCCGACTTCTCTCCCCCCGCTTCTCTCCCCCCTCTCAGCTCTGCACACATCTTTGCTGCCTTTTATGCTTTGGGGCAAAATGCGTTGTGTAATACGAGCTGCGCAATTGATCAAACGCAAATTAGCTTGGCGACCTGTGCAGAATAATGAACCCATTCGAAAGATGCTTGCAGCATGTTTTCGCTTGGCAAAGCAGCTTATGTGACACGCCCCCTCCACCCCGCACGCCCTGTTAACCGCGGTTGGGTTTTTGCAATTTGCAATTCTTCTTTCTTTCTTTCTTTTCTATAAATACATTTTCCACTTGTGCAACGCAGACAACAAAAGAAGAAAGAGGCAGAAGCAACGTCAACAAGAATAAGCAAAAACATCCGAAGAAGCAACAAGTATTATTATGTTATTGGATTTTCATTTGAAAAGTTAAGCTGATTTTCATATTACCAGAGAGAGAGAGAGAGAAAGGAAGAGAAAGGGGTTTATTTGTTATCAAAATGGGGCCGTGGCAGAACTTATTGTTTGCGCCTTGTTGCCTGCCTCTTCTATCTCTATTATTGTGGCAATTAGTTAGCTACTTTCCTGGCTGCTTTTCTAGCTAGTTAGCCTTGTTTGTCTATGGTGTTTTTTATCAGCCTGGATTTATTGCCAGTCTTGGCTTTTTGGCGCAGCCAACAAACTGTCTCTCTCTCTCTCTTTCTCTCCCTCTCCAGCTGTGCCTGTCTCGCTCCACTACACGACTTTGTTGTTATAATTAGATAACATGCCTCATAAATGTGCCTCAGCTCTAACCGAAATGATGCTGCACTTGGATGCGTTAATTAAAATAAAAACACAGCTGCTTATCGCCTGCAGCTACAGTGCCAGGAGAGAGCGGGGGGGAGCGTGTGGTGGTGTGAGGTAGAGGCGGCAGATAAAGTTGCAGCGAGCCAGGGCATAACTTTTGGCTCTGCCAGGCGTGCAAGAGTGAGCGATAACAACAAAAGTTGACTGCACTCAGTGCCAGAGCAGGGTTAGAGGAGAAGGGGGGCGGAGAAGGGGTATGTGGAGGAAAGGTTGCACTTATTTAGGAATTATGCGCCAGGGCGCAACTTTCCACAGTAGCACAGCAACAACTGAAGCAGCGTTTGCACACTTTGCCGTTGTCAACAACTTGTTTCCCCGGCAAAGTTTCAGCTGCAGCTCAGCCCAAAGACAAGTAAATCCTTCTAGGCAGTGGAAGAAGGGAAGGGGGGGGGCGGTAGGAGAGCAGACACACACACACACACTCACTCACATGTGTCTAAATACTGTAGCCAAGCTGGAGACACGCCCCAGTCGAAATGCGACTAACTGTTGGGGGGGGAGCAGCCACTCTACTCCCTGCTGCTGCTGTATGCCTGCTGTGCCGTTAGCCCGTCTCGTCTGTTGCCTGATTGAATTGCCTGATTGCTCTGATTGCCGCCGCCAGACATCTGACGTTCTCTTCCATGTCCATGTTGTCTGTCTCCGTCTCCGTCTCCGTCTCCATCTCCGTCTCAGTCTCCATCATCGTCGTCGTCATCATCATCGTTGAAACTAAATTAAGACACTTTCAATTGGCTTGCCTCATGCCTGCGCTCCCTCCCCTCGCTCCCGCATGCAGACATGTTGCAACTGCTGCTGTGCGGCCCCGGCCCGCACAATTGGCAGCTAAGCATCAAAAAGTGCCTCGAAAAATATCAGAGAAAAAAAGCACCAAGTACAACATGAAACTCTTCAATAAATGTACAATAAATACTGCAGCTGTGTAGGGTTTAGTTAATCGGATATGCCTGTACTTTACATACCCTGTAAAAGAAAATTAAAGAGTAAATTAAGTTGGAATCATAAAGAATTAATAAAATAATTAACATTAAAATTATAAAAAATAAAAAAGAAAAAAAGAAAAAAAAAAAAAAGAAAAAAAGAAAAAAAAAAAAAAAAAAAAAAAAAAGAAAAAAAAAAAAAAAAAAAAAGAAAAAAAAAAAAAAAAAAAAAAAAAAGAAAAAAAGAAAAAAAAAAAAAAGAAAAAAGAAAAAAGAGAAAAAAAGAAAAAAAGAAAAAAACCGAAAAAAAGGAAATAAAGAAAATAAGAAAAATAAGAAAAAAAGAAATAAAGGAGAAAAAATATAAAAAACTGAAAAAATATAAGTACAAAAATAAAATTTAAAAAAAAAAAATAAAATAAACCGATCAAAGTAAATAAATGACACATTGTATTAAAAATATCGTAGCATGATTTTGCCATGAAAAGAAATATAAATTGTGTTCCTTCAATTCCTAAAATGATAAAAAAAATATTATATAAAAAAAATAAAATACCGTTTTTTTTGCTACGAAAATACAAAAAAAAAAAAAAAATTAAAAATTAAAAAAAATAATAAAATAAAATATACTTCATCGAAAAAAAGCTGCAAATAGGATTCGTAAAGATGAAAAATAAAAAATATTTTTCCTACGAAATTAAAAAAAAATTCTCCAAGTACTAACCCCTCAGTTCTTCCCCGAAAACTTTTGATATTTTATATTCAATTACAGCGTATTTCGCTAGTGGCAAGTTCCCCCTAATCCTTCGGGCTAAGCTGCAACTTCATTTTCAATTTTTCTATTTTGCTAGTACAACTTTTATGGGAAATTTGTTTAATTTCCTTGCCAGTTTTCACAGTAGTCAGTCTCGTGCATTCTCTGCGTGTGTGTGTGTGTGTGTGTGTGTGTGTCTGTCGCCGGCCTTTGACATGTGCATTGCAAAATGGAAATGAAGTTTTCGAGCAATATTATTCGAACAATGCGGAGCAACTGCAAAGAAAATATGTTGGGGAGGGGATTATTTTGCATTGCAAATGGCAAATCTGAATGCAGATCTTTAAAAATATACTACAAATATATATATAAATGTAAATAGTGAGTAAAAGAGAATTCGGTTTACTTTCACATAAGTCGCCGTTTGAGAGCGGGAGGCGAAATTGTTTCCCAGGACAACGGAAGATTTGTTGCACGCAGATGTTTACTTATTACAGCCATGCGTAGTTGCCCCATTTTGCCATGCTTATCATGGACGTAGTACGTAAGGGGGATCTGGGGTGCGATAAAGCATTTTGTGGGGGCAGCGCGCATAGTGATTTATGCATAGGGAAAACTTGCGGCAAGTGTTTCGCGGCATTCGATTAGGAGAATGAGGGGAAATATTTTCCCATTATGCGATAAGTTTTCACTTCCCCCGGCAAAGTGGCGCCCCTTTTCCGCTTGCCCTCTCCCACCCCCTTTGCTGTCAACAGTTTCGACAGCTCATCGAAAATGGTTTTTATTTATAACATATCGATAGAATGTTTCATTCAATATTGATAATATTTTTATCGACTCGATGGTGAAACTATTAAAACATGCATAGATTATGATAGGTGGATGGAGGGAAACAACTCGATATTTTCTGGGTAATTTATTTTTATGAAATTTCATAAATTTTTCCATAATATTAAAAGACTTGATGAGCTATGAAAATCAATCTACAGTTTGTCATATTTATCGGCATAGAGTTGACTTTCGAGATTAGAAATCAGTAAAATGTCACCTAAATCGTTTCAATATTGGCAGTTTTTCAGGGCTTTACTTCTTATCTGATTTGGCATTAAAATATATAATATTTTCTAAATTAAATTTTTTTTCAAAATTTCTCAACTTTTTTCATGTAAAATTATAAAATTTTCAAAATTTTTTTTAAAAATGTAAAACTTTTCTTTTTGCTTCAAATCAATTAAGCAAGTCAATAATTGACATAAAAATCAATTTTAAAAGTGTTTTCTAGTCAAACTATAAAAATTGAAAGACTTAAACATACCCTAATCAAGGTGTTAAACTCTCCGACTGAAAAATATTGAAATATGCATAGCTCAGTTAAAAATCATTCGATTCTGGCCAATCTTGACATTTTTTTCATGGCTTTACATGTTTATAAACTTGACATTTAAATATTTTGCATTTTGTAAATTTAAAATTTTTTCAAAAATTTCTCAACTTTTTTAAATTTTCAAAATTTTTTCAAAAATTTAAAACTTTATTTTTTTGCCTTAAATCGATTGGGCATGTTGTAATTGACATAAAAAACAATTTTGAAAATTTTTCTGAGTCAAACTATGAAAATTCAGACACATTTTTGATGTACAATCCCTGGGCTGGTACGGGCTTCTGTAAGAGTGAGATGGCTATAGACGTGCATAGTGTTTATAAATGTATTGCAAAGCAGTGCTCAGTGTTGGGTAATGCTTAGGGAGACTCTGCTGAAGGGTATTCAATAGTCTTTTATGTTATGTTTAACAGTGACTTCTTGCTCCTTAGTTTTTCTTTGTCTCTCTCTTTCTCTATCTGTCTCCCTCTCACTAACTAAATAAACGAAATTTTCTGAGATTTTGTGGTTGGCTGCTTTACAAGCGAAATGTCAAGCTTTGTCGACTGTCGACAGCCGTTTGAGCTGCTGCTGCTGCCGTTGCTGCTGGCTCCTCCACTTGTCTCTGGCTGCAGAGCGAGACAATTTTCATGTGGCAACTAAAAATTGCAATGCAAAATGCAACAGCCACGGCGGCAGCGGCAGCGGCAGCGGCAACAATAACAATTTGGGTTAAAATGATTGTGGCGCACAAAGCGGGCAGCAGCAGCAGCAGCAGCAGTACAAAAGAAAAGTCAATAGAGAAGCCAGCAAACAAAAGAACAAGAGCAAAACAAAAAGAGGCAAATTGAACAAAATGCGGTTGTAGCGAGTCTCAGCGCGCTCGCTCCCTCTCTCTTTCTCTCGGTCTCTCTCTCGCTCTCTCATAGTTGTTGTATCGACACTTGGCGCTTTGTTGCAGGCAACAACGAACGAAGTTCGCGTCCAGCGCCAGCGATCGTTCACTTTGGTTTTGTGCCACTTTTGGTTGCATGCCACACACATGCAGCGACAGAGAGAGAGAGAGAGAGGGAGAGCATATGCTGAAACTGACCCTGCCCAGTGCGGGGCAAGCAAAGCATGCAAAAAGCGGAAATAAGCCACTTGAGGCGACCTCAAAAGCCGATGCAAAGGGGCGTGCAACACACACAGAGAGAGAGAGAGAGGGAGACGGGTAGAGAGTGCTTGCATGTGTGTGTAATCGTGCGCGCCACTTGCCACCGGCGGCCACAAAACAAAAGTCTCTGGCACTAAACACCCAAGCGAACTGAAGTTGCCTTCAAGTCGTTGCAGCAGCAGCAGCTGCAGCTGCAACACGGCACGGCAGCGGCAGCAAAAGGGGGGCCACCTTCGGCCGTTTGCCTTGCCACAGCACAGCACACTGCCTGCCCCCTTTGCTCACTTTTATTATGTGAAATGAAATGTTTGAAATAATTCAGCTGGAGCAGGAGTGGAGCTGCTGCAGCAACTGCTGCTGTTGCCTCTGCCTCGGCCTCTGCTGCAGCTCACAAAGGTTAATACGTTGACGCTGGCCAAAACCTGATTTACTTGTTCTGCTTCTGCTGCCTTCCGTTGCCTTTTGGTTGCATGCCACTTGGGCTGCCACTGATTGCCTTTGTTTTAGCTGGCCACGCTGACCTGCAACATAAATTTCAGCATTTATTTAAGCCTGACTGAGTAGCTGCCCCCTCTCTCCCTATCTCTCTCGCACTCTCTCTCTCCCTATCCCTATTGCTTTGCCTCCACATGTTGCACACGTTGCATGCTGCAATTGACTTGCGATCGAGTGTCGAAGGCAGCAAAAACGCTTTCAAAATAAACAATAAATATTTTTAGCCGATTTCATCAGCATTTCTAACGGATGTTACGCCCACCCCCCAACCCCCACCCCCCCAACTGGAAAATTGCGAAAATTGTTTATAGATCTAGTTTCGTTTTTTTTTTTTTTTTTAATGCACATTTAGCGCAACTCAGAAAGAGGAGCGAAGCGTGTGTGTGTGTGTGTGTTTTCTTAGCTCTATAAACAGTCAGTCAGTTAGCCATAATATCGTATATATCTGCCATATGCAACGTTTTCATTTTAAAGCAAAACTAAGCAATTTTTATACAAATCCAATTCCTGCCTTAAATTTGATATACATTTTCAAGTAATTGAAATCACATAAATTTCAATCAATTTCATAATAGTTCAAATTTTTAGGGGGCGAGCAATGAACATGAGACACTCGAATTTGGCTCGGTTTTTTTGGATTTTTTTTTTTTTTTTGGCTCTTTTCAAAAAGTAAGAAATAGAAACTTCAGGCACGATTCGTGCGTAATACAAATATTTAAACAGTTTCCAGTTTGATTTCTATTTTTGGCCAGATTTGTTTATCGCTTCAGCTTCGGTGGAGCGAGAGAAGCAGAGCGAAGAGTGGGAGAGAGACAAACAAAAAGTTCGTAGAACTTTCAGCTTTAAAATTAACTTTAGTTTAAGTTGAGGCTTCACTTGCTGTGTAGGTGTGTGAGTGTTGGTGTGTGTGTGTGTGTGTGCGTGTGTGTGTGTGTGTGTGCGCGTGTTTGTGTTGGCAAAGTGAATCACAGTTTGAGCAGCATTGGAAACACAGGCTACAGCTCATTGGCTTCCCACCTACTTCCAAGTGCTCTTCGCTCGCTCTCTCTCTCATCCCTCCCCCACTGCCTGCCCCATTGAACGAAGAATATATTTCTTAAAACAATTTCTTAAATCAATATTTCCCTCGACCAAAGACCACGACCAGAGCGAGAGCGAGTGAGGGAGGCCTTCGAGCAGATTCGCTGCGCCAACTACCGCTACCGCTTAATAAAGCAAGGCAGCCGATACCCTCTTACCGCCTACCCCACTGCTAATGCTGCTGGGTGTAAGGGGGAGTGTGGGGAGGGGGGTGGGGGGTGACCAGTTGGCGGTCTGGCTAAAACCAAAGCCAAGCAAGAAAATAAATTGCTTTGCTCAATTAGCGGTTTTGCCAATGTTGCATTTCACTTTGCCTGCGGGCTTAAAAATCTGCCCCTACCCCCTGCCGCTCCACATCTTGCTGCAATCCTTCCTTTTTTTTTTAAGGTATGCAGTTTTTTTCAATATATTTTACACTATTTTTTTATGGCGGAATTCAAGCTGAATGTGAAGCGCGCGTCGCAGCGAGTCCTGGCCGAAGTTGATTAGCAGAGGAAGGGGGAGGGGTGTGCGTGGGTATCCATCTATGGTAATCTGAGACAGCAGCTCAATTGTGACAGTTAATCGAGCTGTAAATTGCTGCAACAGAAGCAGCCGCAGCGGCAGCAGCAGCCGCAACGTCAGCCGGGGCAGCTGTTCCGCCTGAGCGACAGAACTTAATTATGAGACATGAAGTGATGAGGAGCGCATGGCATATAAGTTTTTCCCAGTGTGTGTGTTGTGGGGGCAGATTGCTCTGGGGCATGCCCCGTGTAGTGGAAGTTGTGTGTGCGTGGGCGCAGGGGGAGGTGCAGGTAGGGGTATGGGAACTCAACTCGGTCTCGGCATTGTTTCAATGTCACGTTGTTGTCGCAACGCCCAGCCGGAAATGCAAGTTGCAAGTTGTGCAAGTTGCATGTGTGAAGTGGCAGGCACTTTTGAGGCAGAGAGAGAGAGAGTCGAGACGAGACGCAGTCTCTGGCGCTCCTCAAAGACGGACACACAGGCGACACGGACGATGTAGTTGATGACGTTGTTGCCCCCATTGTTGTTGCTGTTGTCGCAGGGAAACACGCTAATTATGTTGCAAGTTTAGCTGCTGCTGCTGCTCCCATTGTTCCCGTTGAGTGGCGACCTTGTTTGTGTATGTGGCAACAGCAGCCGGAGCAACCGTTGAAGCTGACAAGAAGAAGAATCGTTTGATAAATTTGAGTACATGAAACAGGAAGAACTTCGCCACAGTGAGCTGCATTCGCTTTGTGCTTCAATGCAGTGCGGAATGCGCTCATTTCTTATAGAGGGGGGAGGAGGGGATGTCTGCCAGTTGGGGGGGCAGAAAAAAGTAATTAAAAGAGGTAATAGAGTGCAGCAATAAAATTTAATAAAGTAGACAGAGAGAGAGCGCAGAAAAAATGCGCCACAGAAATAGAGACGGAGTGGGAGAGAGAGAACTGTCTTTCAAATATGCCAAGGCAATTTGCTTTGAGTTCTATAAAGACCTATACCTACTTTTCTGCTAACTAACCAAGCAAAACTATGAGCTAAAGTCTTACACATGTGCATTAAGTAGTTGGGAATATCCTCAGCAAGTTTCATGAGAATATCTGCAGTAGTTTCCATAATAACTCAGAATAACTTCACTAACCTCAAATATAACCAAACTATGCTACAAACACCTATTCCCATACAAAAACAGAGACATTTATAACAACTCCAAGACTTGTTAACTTCTTCCGCATTACAAGATCCCAAAAATTTAAGCAGAACCTCCTCTTCCCCCTACTATATACACTCTATAAGTCCGATTATGTCCAAGTTACATCATGTTCACTTTGCTGTCGAGGGGCCTCTTTTAGGGGGGAAACTTTACACTCAATTGGCCAACTCTACGAATTGATATAGTCTTACGCTGGGGTATTCACTGGAAGCAACAACAACAATGCGTGAAGCATTACAAATGAGCACTAAAAAGGCAAAGCGTAAAAAATGCGCCTGCAAACAATGGCCAAGAAAAAAAACAACAACAACAACAAAGGTCATAAAATAAAAATTCTATATAGTCAACATATATGGTATATGTAACAAATAATTCCGAGAATGAGCTTTAATACAACTTGGCGCAACTGAAACAACTTTGGGGCAAGACGCAGACGAAGACGAAGATGAAGTAGTGTGAGAAGAAGCAGAGAAGCAGACGGCAAGCGAACGAGCGAAGATTTCCCAAAAGAGGAAATTCTCGCACCCGTCGCTTGGTTGAAGTGAAGTGCGGCATGTGTTACGTGCATGTGAGAGGCAGAGAGAATAAAAGAGAGAGCGAGAGAGCGAGAGAGGTAGCGCCAGCGAAGCAAGTAACATTGAAAGACTACAGAAAACGAACTACATAAATATAGCAACAAACAACAAATGCCAAAGCGTGAGAGAGAGGGCGAGGTCAGGCGAATGGTCGCCGCACAGGGAAAAGTAGTAGTAGTAGGAGTGGAGGGGGAGGGCGGAGGGAGGAAGTTAAGAAACATAGAATTGCCAACGGGCAGACAATAAACTAACCGAGCAAACAAGCAAACCGAACCGTACTCAACCCAACACAAACCAAGCCAAGCCAAGCCAAGCCCAGGCAGACAATTGCTGAAAATTATATTAAAATCAAAGCGCAAATAAACAACATGAGAGGCAACAAACGCATAACTTACCTGTGCGCCCCCTCCTTCACCCCCACCCTGCTGCCACGCCTCTGTAGCAGCAGCAGTAGCATCGCTCGTGCAGCGCCGCAGGCTGCAAAATGTCCTCAAATGAGACAGAGAGAGAGAGAGAGAGAGAGCATGATAGTGCGAAACAGAGCGAGAGACTGCATTAGATATAAATATCAGAAAAAACAACTAACAAACGAGCATGCCCGACAATAATATACCCTGCGCAACGTGTCGTGCAAATGTTTACTTCACTTTTGTGTTTATAATGCGATCGATTTGCAATTCGAAATAAAGCTGCATGTAGAAGCAGAAAGTTTTAATTTGGTTACTTCTGTTATAAAGCAAATTTATAAGCGAAGGCGGTGGGCGTGGCAGCTAAAATTTGAAATCAACTTTTGAAGCAAACAATGTGCAGAAAACTGCATGCTGGATTTGGTGTCTGTAGATTTTATAATAACTGAGATCTGTGCGTTCATACAGACGGACAGACAGACGGACATGGCTCAATCGAATCGTTGAGTCTGCCACGCCTTCTTACAAAGTTAGTATACCCTGGTCGAAGGGTACAAAAAAAAAAAACAATCAAACAATACCAACAACGCAAAGAAATAGTGTTGATTTAAGGATACCTTGGGGCCTCACCAGATGAAGTTGCTGGCACTCGATGAGGCAACGTCGTTTACTTAGTTTGCTTTAATAAATCTTAATTGTTTTCCAACGAATTTGATAATTAATTAAGCAAAGAATGAGGTGTTTGTTTAGACAGTGGAAAACAGCTGGCAGTCTTGATTTGATTTGAATTCTCAAGAATTTCCATTGTATATTAATTAAGTAAGTCTTTGATTTAACTGAAGTTCGCTTTGACAATTGTGATTAAATTTTCTAGGAGTTTAAGAAAAAAACTTGACCGAGGAGAGAGAAAACACACAGAGAGAGAGAGGGGGAGAGAGAGAGGGGGAAACAAGTTTTCAAGCATTATTATAAAAACATGAACACGATGGCATGCAATGGTGCACGGTGCCAGCTGTGTGGGCGCGTGGGCGTGGCATGTGGGGGCGAGCTGCTCATCGTTTGGAGTAAGTAAGCTTTAAGCTGCGCCAACCCCGCTTTGCACGCTCCCCCGATTCCTTTCACAGTTTGCTTACCATAAATTTCGAGGATTTATGTAAGTGCAGGTCGTTCTGCTCGTTCAGGTGCATTGGATTGTTTTATTTTTTGTTTTGCACGATTTTCGTAGCACTGCTTCTGCGCCACGCCCCCCGCCCCCTGCCTCCTTTACTTTTGGCGCCTCGTAATGAGCCTGAGCGTGAGATACGACTAATAAGAGCTCATTATCAAGATGATTATGATGTGCAGCTGATGGGGATGATGAGGATGTTTGGGGAAAGAGCATAAGGATGAGGATGAGAACGAAGGCGATAATGAAGCAGCCACTCGGCAGGCAAGGCAGAATGAGATGGAAGAAAGAAGATGAAAATTGCATGCACTGCAATTTGCGTTGCGTGTTGTGGCATAAGAAGAAGCAGCAGCAGAAGCTGTAGAAGAGCAACTTCAGCAACAGCTGCGTGTGAATTTGGTCTTGAGATGAGCATAAGCTACAAGTTGGAAGGCGAAGGAGGAGGAGGAGGCGGAGGCGGAGGGGAGAGGGGATAAAACCGGTTGGAGTAAAGCTCGAAGCGCCCCCGTTATGCATAATATGACTAAATGCTTTATGAAGAGTGCACAGAAGGAAAGATGGACAGGCAGGTAGACAGAGAGACAGACAGACAGACAGACAGACAGACAGACAGACAAACAGGTAGTCAGACAGCTGGACAGCTAAAGGGGGCGGGGGGAGGGGGCGGGGACAGCTGAGTGCGCAAAGCTGCAGATGAACCTGGCTAAGTTTCGTTTGTGCTGCAGCTGCCAACAAATTTTGCTCAACATTATTTTGTGATTTCTCAAGATTGTCTGCGCAGCTAAACAACAACAACAATAACAACAACAATAAGAGGTAGAATAACAACAAACAATGGCGCGTATATGTATAATAAGAAATAATTTAGCTGATCCAAGCCACATGGCCAAGGCCAAGTGAACGAGAGCGCAACGACGACGACGACTTGGAAGACTTGGCCACCCCACGACTTCTCCTCACACACAGCTGCTTTGCCTGCTGCCACTTGGTCTCGACTTTTAAATTGTTTTTTATTAATTCAATAAACATGAGTCAAGCGCAAAAGTTGCTGCACACACACACACACACACACACACACAGAGAGAGAGGAAGACAAAGCACTCGAAGAAGTCCAAGCGGCAAATGGCCAAGGGGCAACAACGACAACAACAAAGAAATCGCAGCACACATTTAGTCATGCTGCAAGCAGCGACACACACACATACACATGTGTTTATGTATGTGTTTTAGTACTGGAAACTAAATTTCTTGCAAAAGTGCCAACAAAAAATAAATAAAAAGCGGAACAGAAAGTAGCGGAAAAAATCAATAAACTTGAAGTTTTTTGAACTTTCTTTGTGACAGTTGTTTCTATATCTGGTAAAGCTATAGAGCGATATTTTTTGAATGTGAAGATTTAGCTAAAATTATGAAGAGATTTTTAGTTTTTTACTGGCTTGAAAATTGAATTTGCTTAGACTTTTTCTTGTGGTTTGTTACTTTACTTTATGAAGTGCATTTTGCCTATATCAAATATAAGCAAAATTCTAAAAAAAATTTTAATTTTATATATAAATATATGATATTATTTATGATATATTTTGTAAAATTTCTTAATCGAATATATATAGAAAGTCTTATATTTTATATTTTTTATTGTTATTATTATTATTATTATTATTTTAAATAGAAAAAATATGTGCAAAAATTCTTAAGTTTTTTATTCGCTCGAAATAATGGCCAATATATTTAACTATATAATATATTATATTATATTATATTATATTATATTATATTATATTATATTATATTATATTATATTATATTATATTATATTATATTATATTATATTATATTATATTATATTATATTATATTATATTATATTATATTATATTATATTATATTATATTATATTATATTATATTATATTATATTATATTATATTATATTATAATATATTATATTATATTATATTATATTATATTATATTATATTATATTATAATATATTATATTATATTATATTATATTATATTATATTATATTATATTATATTATATTATATTATATTATATTATATTATATTATATATATAATACTATATAATATATCAAATCTGTACACATATATTTGTTGCTTCATCAGCTTTTTAAAGTACGAAACTCTAGAAAAATATCTTTTAGCTTTAATCCAATTATCTTTAGCACACATTTTCTCAATGTTATAAAGTATATAGACAGCCATAGCAAGTGCATTGCGCATCTTCCTTCCTCCTCTTTCTCTCTCTCTCTCTTTCGCCCTTCCATTTCGATCAATTTGGCAGCTCCCAGCGAGAGTTCTCCACATTTAGTTCACTTCAATTTATGCAGTCAGAACTGACTAAACTAATTAAAGAGCATTTGGGAATCGTGTATCGCGTGTTGCTAACTCGCTCTCGCTCTGTATCTTTCTCTCTCTCTATTCCTACTGCTGCTGCTGTTTATATTCTCTTTTGGCAGCGCAGCGCTCGCTTGCATATGTGAAAGCGGAGCCTCGAAGCCTTGGCTGCGAATCCTTTGCCTCCTGCTTGGCTCTGCGTGTGCACTTCGTTTTGCCAAGTGCCAAGAATTTCGAATGGCATTTTAATAGTTTTGCTTTCTTTCGGCCTTTCTTGCTCTCTTTCTGGCCCATTGATGGTGCTGCTGTTGCTGCTGTTGCTGCTGTTGCTGCTGTTGCTGCTATTTTTATTGCAGTCAACTGCGGTGGAAATGGCGGCCTACTTGTTTGCGTTTTACAAACGACCTTTTTCAATTCTATCCATTTGCAGTGCCTGTCCTTGCCGATTCCTTCACATATTTGTCACACAATATTTGAATGTGTGTGTGTGTGTGTGTCACTGTGTGTGTGTGGTCAGTGCCTGTCATTTGGAGCCCAACTAGTCCCCTATAGTTTGCTCTGCGTATCTTCCTTATGCCTTGCCCCGCACTTCCTTGGGGCTTTTCGTTCGCAAATTGGAATCGTGCGGCTATAATACTTTGAAAATCTACTGGGACATTGTAAACTCATCAATTTGCGCTTGATTTGATTTCTGGATTTTCTTGTTGTGTTTTTGCGCAATTTTTCGTTTTCTTTTGATATTCACTCTCTGCCTCTGCCTGCGTTGCTCGCTCTCTCTCGCCTTGCTTTGCTTTTGATATTTCTTCATGTTAAATTGCCTTGCAATTCAAGTTGATTTTCCACTGTGTTGGAGCTGACTTATCACAAGGTTTTGTATTGTGTGCTGCTGCTGCCGCCGCAGTCGAAGGACGTTGATGACGATGATGAAGTTAAGAACTTTAAATCAAGTGGAAATTATTTTCGGCCATAAGGTTGCTCACTTCTTGATGAAGTTGATGGTAAAATATGCGTTTTTATGCTTGATTACATGTTTTTGGGACAGTGTACTTGTTGATATAGTTTCTTGTTCAGTCAATCGATTTATAGTTTATTTTGTGCAAACTTAATACAATGATATGAGCTCTAATGTTTGCTATAGTATATTTTGTTGGCACTTTTGTCTTAGGGGTTAGGGTGTATTTGTTGATATAGTTTCGTGTTCAGTCAATCGATTTATAGTTTATTTTGTGCAAACTTAATACAATGATATGAGCTCTAATGTTTGCTATAGTATATTTTGTTGGCACTTTTGTCTTAGGGGTTAGCTCTTGGGGTATACTTGTTGATATAGTTTCTTGTTCAGTCAATCGATTTATAGTTTATTTTGTGCAAACATAACACAATAATATGAGCTCTAATGTTTGCTATAGTATATTTTGTTGGCACTTTTGTCTTAGGGGTTAGCTCTTGGGGTATACTTGTTGATATAGTTTCTTGTTCAGTCAATCGATTTATAGTTTATTTTGTGCAAACAATAACACAATAATATGAGCTCTAATGTTTGCTATAGTATATTTTGTTGGCACTTTTGTCTTAGGGGTTAGTTCTTGGGGTGTATTTGTTGATATAGTTTCGTGTTCAGTCAATCGATTTATAGTTTGAGTTATTTTGTGCACACAATAACACAATAATGTGAGCTCTAATATTTGCTATATATTTTGTTAGCATGTGTGTCTTTGGAGTTGGTTCTTGGGGTGTACTTGTTGATATAGTTTCGTGTTCAGTCAATCGATTTATAGTTTAAGTTATTTTGTGCACACAATAAGACAATAATATGAGCTCTAATGTTTGCTATATACTTTGTTTACATTTATGTCTTAGGGGTTAGTTCTTGGGGTGTATTTAATGGTATAGTTTCTTGTTCAGTCAGGCGATTTAAAGCTTTTGTGCTGCTTACCTCACTTCATAAGCATTATAGTTCCTTTCTTTGCAACAAACATATATAGTTTGAATTCCAGAAAGTTCTTGGGAAATACTAGTTGCTATAGCTTCTTGTTCAGTCAGCCGATTTTAGGTTTACATTCCTTTTCAGCAATGCTTAACCTCACTTTGGTATTGATTGCATTCAAGAAAGTTCTTAAAGCGCATCTTTTGCTATAGTTTCTTCTGCAGTCAAAGCTTTAGTGCTTTCTAGCAATACATAACCTCACTTTGATACAATCCACGCTCTACTGTTTGCTACATATTTCGATGGCATTTCTTTCACTCGTGCTGCCATCTTTCTTCAACAAACGCGACTCAAATCCTTGACCGAAAAAAATCAGTTCAAAGTGAAAATCTGAAAAAGTGAAAAGCTGCGACTAAACCAAACAATATGAAGAGCCTTCGCGAGGCCAGTGAGAAAAAGTGCCGAAACAGCAGCCAAAAAAAAAAGAAGGGCCTAGGGGGAGGGGAGGAGAGAAAGAGAGGGAAGGGAAAAGGGGCAGAGTAAAAGTGATAAGTGCAATTTCTCACGTGGCACCAAAGAGCGCACGGATTAAGCGACGGACAAGCGACAGCGCAGAAATTTATGAGACGTGAGCAGAGGAGCAGCAGGATGTGAGAGGAGCAGGAAGATAGAAGGGGGGAAGGGAGGGTAACGGAACATGGTATGTGAGCAGCGGCAGCAGCAGCAGCAGCTCCCCGTGACAAACGACAATGGTGACAGCGTCAGCTGTGCAGGGCGAGGCGTGCGGTTCGAAATGGAAATGGGATCGTCTGCAC
This sequence comes from Zaprionus ghesquierei, assembly GCA_018904095.1. NCBI lineage: Eukaryota > Metazoa > Arthropoda > Insecta > Diptera > Drosophilidae > Zaprionus > Zaprionus ghesquierei. The sequence goes on along the minus strand of JAEIGP010000394.1, from coordinate 12,318,826 downwards.
CGCGACAAGGGAAATGCGAGAGGGAAGTGGGGGAGGGGGTGGGGGGCAGGCAGCAATGAAATTGCCACTTGAGTGGAAGTTTTCAACGTCACTAACTGCCCTGCGGCTGTGCTCGTCGCGCACTCAGACCTTTTACCTCGCATGGTCGCCTCCCCCTCGCTTCCCCCCTCGCTTCCTGCCCTGCACACTCTATCTCTATATTTACCCCTGGCGTTACATGTGGTTGCATTCACGTATGTACGTGCATGCCACATATTGATCCTGGGGCTGTAATTAACTCAAATCTTCCAATGTCACGGCCAAACTGGGGATGATTGCCGAAGCGAAGAGAATGAAACTATTTTTAAATGACTTTAATGAGCTCATTAATATGCAAATGCTTATAGGGGTGACGCGACTCCCCGCTCCCCCCCCCCACTAAATGCAGTCAATTTCATCAATCAAAGAAAGAGAGAGAGAGAGAGAGAGAGAGAGAGAGAGAGAGAGAGAGAGAGAGTGGGGCAGAGCTAATCAAACGCGCATTGTTCAAGAACCTGAGCAAAGGGTTCAAACATTCGAATGACCAACTGGGAAAGTCAAGACGATTTTTTTTAGACACACACACACGCACACACACACACACACAGTTTGTCTGCGCACACACGCACGCGCGGCCGCATATGAAAAAGTGTTGAATTTGATTGATGTGCCCAAAGCTGCAGGCAGACAATGTGAAAATTAGTTGAGGGAGACCGCTGCGGGTAGAGCTCTGTGTGTGCGGGTGTGGTTGCAGATCTAGGTATGGGTGCGTGTGCTGCGCTGCGCTGCTCTGCTCTGCTCTGCTCTGCGTGCTGTGGTTTGCCGCGTGCGCGCGCCACCAACCAGTCAAAATGATTGACAGACAGACAGTTCGCACAAGTTGCCAGTTTGAGAGTTGCAAGTTGCGAGTGGCTTAGCCCAAGCACTGCGGTGCTGCGTGCGGCAAGCGACAACACCAAGAACTGCAGCTACCTTCTCTTCTCCTCTCTCTCTCTCTCTCTCTCAGTTCTCCCAAGCCATTGATCAATCGCTTTTTAATTAAATAAGCCAAGCTAATTAAGCGAAAGCTGTAAGTTGCTCCACATGTGTTTTGATTTGTTTGTGGAAAGCGATGGCAAGTTTTAGCCAGACTTTAAATGGTTTATGGCTAACTTTACAGCAGTGCGAGCCGTAACAGACGTTTCTCAAGCCAATAAAGTGAGCAAACTCCAATTCTTGTCTGTATGAACAGCTTAAACTCAGAGACTATAAGAGCTAGAGCTATCAAATTTGGTCACAATATGTAAGCATATGTTATGCAGCTAAAGTGTGTTTTAGAATTTGACCACGCCCACTTGCGCCCTAGTAAATCGCTAAAAATGAAATGCAGATAACGTTTTAGTGTGAAAACAGTCAAGCAACCTCAACTATAGCTAGCTAACTGGCTTTCTCTAGCTGTTGCACTTTGGTTGCCCTGTGAGAGCTGCAGATGTAAATTGAAAATTCTTGAAAATTCCTTTCAAGATGTTCCTGAAAATGTTGCATGGCCCTGTGGCATGAGCGACCTGGACTGATAGGGGGCGAAAAACAAAACCGAATGCAGATAAGGCTGATATGCGTAGCGAGCACTTGTCTCTCAAGTGGACTAGGAAGAGGGAGAAGGGGACAGACAGAGAGAGGGAGAGAAAGAGAGGAAAGGGAGCAGAGCTAGGGAGAGAGAAAGCGAGACGAAGCGATTTGCTGTGAATGTCTAACATGTGTGTAGGTTGACTTACTTTCCACACACAACCAACAGGCACAACACACACCCACACACACACAGAGAGGGAGTACAAACACTGCCACACACACTTGAGGCACAACAGCAACTGTGACAAAACCGAAAGCAAAATGCATTCACTAGAAAACGCTCCAGTTGCAGTTCCCATTTTCGTAGTTCACTTTGAACTAACCAAAAAGCAGAAAGGCGAAAAAAGGGAGAGAGAAAAGAAAAAAAAACGCAGACAGGCAAAGAAGTAGCAGACGAAAAGGGAGCAGCAGGCAGGGAAGGGAGCAGCAAGTGGAGGGGAGAGGGAGAAAAACTAAAAGAAATTCGTATCGCATTTCATTGCAGATGCTGCACACACATGCGATAGAGAGATGCTCCCTCTGTGTGTGTGTGTGTGTGCGCGCACGTGTGTGTAAATGTTTTATCATTAACATCAGACGTTGCTGTTGCAGCAGGATGTGGCTCTCCCTCTCCCTCTCTCTCACTCGCTCAAATGTTGTGCCACTTGTAAGTGGCAATGTTGCATGATGCAGGCATCGTTTACGTTAAACAAACAAATTTCAACACAAAAGCTCAACGCCACGACAATCGAGTGTGTGTGTGTAACGAGTGTGTGTGTGTGTGTGTGTGTGTGTTGGGTCTGCTCGGCCTGACACAGTTTCCTGTCAACAACAAGCAAAACGTCCTGCAGGCTACTTGCTGGCTTGAGTCTGTGTGTGTGGCGACTGTGTGTGTGGCGAGTGTGTGTGTTTGTGCGGGTGTGCGGCGGTCGTGTGTGTGTGTGTGTGTGTGTGCTTCTAAGTGCTGTAAATTGAGCGCATCAACGAAAACTGGCAACATTTTTGCATAACAAGACGAGGGTCGCTGCAACAATGTGTCGGGCATGTGGCAACCTTTGTGCCCCTAGGCATGCTCAATTGATACGCAACAACACACGCACACACACACACACATACAGCGTTAGACTGGCCACACACACAGGCAGCGGCATATCAAGTGTCCATGTGCAGCCTCAGCCGCTGTTGCTGCTTGCAACGGAAGCCATTGAAGCTGCGTGTGGCAGTTGCGCATGCGCAAACCGCAAAGCCAACCTCACTAGCAATGTGGCTGACAGGGGGAGGGAGGGGGGGGGGGGGGCTTCAGATTGTTTGCCCCGTATAGATTGCTGGTGCAGCACACAAAGATGAAGATGAAGTGTTGCCAACCACAAGCCAAGCCAAGCCGAGCCGAGAGGCCGAAGCGTGTTGAAGAGAGCGTGCCAGCTCGAATGCATTGGCAATTTAACGCCTGCTTTGTTTGACATTTACTGCATGCCGCTAACACACACACACACACACACACACAGCACAGTACACTCCCCCCCCCCTCGCCCTGCACTCCCTTTGTTGCCACTTTGACTATGTTGCAGGTGGCAAGCGACCGCCGCCCCTTGAGTGCGCTCGTCTCATGGCAACGCCTGCGGCCTGTTGCCAGCTATTGGCGTTGCGAGTTCTGCCAGCTTGTGGGTAGAGCACGGAAAGGGGGGGGTGCAGTGGCAAGCACAACATGTCTAGAACGGCATAAGCCGCAGCAACTGCTGCAATGGCAACAAACACCTTGAGCCATTAGCCGTTTGTCGTCATAAAAGCCAACTGCGAATCGGCGATGCGTAGAGCCGCCCTCGCTTTGGCAGCCCTAACACACACCCCTACACACACACACACACCTACCTACACCCACATATGTCGGCCATATGCGCGAGTTCTAAGCGCTTGCATTTGCCGCTGTTAATTGCTGCCGCGTGCGTCAGCTTTGGCAGCTGCTTTACGTGCAGCACCCTGCTGCATGTTGCAACAACAACAACCGTGTGGCCCATCAAAATATTTACTTGCCATCGTCCGGTGTGTGTGTGTGTGTGCGTGCTAAATGCTGCAATCGATTGGGATACATTAAGTATTTGTTGGTAGATACATTTGTGCAGCAAACGCCAAGATACAACGCGTATTGCCATCTCTTTTCAATTGGTTTGCCATGTGAATAATTGCGCAATTTCATTGAATTAACAATGCGTATGTATTTGTGTGACTTGTGCACTTAAAGATACTTTTCGCTTATAGTATCTGCAAGATACTTTGGCATCTAAAAGATACTTGAGCAGTTAAGGTGTGCTATCTGGTTGAAAATAGTTATAAGGTTCGACATTAGACTAAAATTGGTTATGTATCTTGCAGATACTTTTTGCAACTCACAGATACTTTTGTATCTTGTGGATACTTTCGCAACCTTAAGTTACCCATGCATCTTACAGATACTGTTGCATGCTACAGATACTTTTGTATCTTGTGAATACTTTTGCATCCTAGAGATACTATATTCGTAGATACTTTTACGGCTTTTAGATACTTTTGCATTTTTTAGATACAATCTTGAATATACTTGAATGCTACATGCTACAGATACTTTTGTATCTTGTGAATACTTTTGCATCCTAGAGATACTATACTTGCAGATACTTTTACGGCTTTAAGATACTTTTGCATTTTGTAGATACAATCTTGAATATACTTGAATGAAAACTATAACCAATCAGTTAATAGATATTGTCGAATAATTATAGTATCTAAAAGATACATTTTCACCGACTAGTTACTTTTGTATCTGTCAGTTACATGAACGCATGACTGGCAACATATTTGACACATCCGAAACAAACATTTTATAAAAAAATAATTTTATGACAAATTTTTTTTCCAAAATCCAACAGATACTTTATCAATGCTGCAATTCAAAGAAACTTTCGAAGCGTAAAAACGTACGCTTATTTATCACATTAAACATATTTATCAAATATTTTGTGGAGTCGCCCCCGCTGCCCCTCCCCTACCCTATAGTAAATCGCAGCTCATCGCATACTCAGCCGCATTTATTGCAGCGCATAAATATTTTTCCATAGCGTGCACATACTTTTGCCCGCATTTTTCTGCTATCGCTAACATATTTTGTTGTTGTTATACCCTACGATCATTTAAAATGGGAGGGTATGCTAATTTTGTGCAAATGTATGTTAGAGGCATGAGCAGACATGCCAGAGCATACACAGTGTATATAAAGTCTTGTTTGGGCTTACTAGCTGACTCGATGGAGCCATGTCCGTCTGCCTGTCTGTATGAACACGCAGATCTCAGCTATTATAATAGCTAGACAGACCAAATTTGTCATGAAGATTCCTATATATTGTCTGCTTGATTAGATCATTTCACATGTTAACTGCCACGCCCACCGCCTATGTAAATTGATAAATAACAAAAGTATTAAAGTAACAACTTATTCAAAAGTTGAGCAAAGGGTATCTTACCATTTGTCCATGTTCGCCTGTAGCTTTCAGCACTTGCTGTGCTTGCTTGCTGGTTGTTTTTTTCCCCCCGTCATTCATTACAAGAGCCACGAGTAAAAGAGTGTTTGGCCCATAGTAGCAAAGAGCTTAAACAAAACTAGTGTGCAAAAACAATGCGAACAATTTTGATGATGGAAATAAACTATTGCATTTTTCCAGTTATTATTTTCAATTTTTGTGTTACGAGTGTCACGCAAAAACAATACGAAGTCAGAGTTGAAAAAAATTGTCAGCTGTATCAATAATATTGAAATTGCAATCGATATGCATTTGATAAATAACTGGCCAACCCAAAAGCAGAGAAAGGGTTTCTATGTATTTTCTATGTTGTTTTGTTCCGCTCCATTTTTGTTTTTTTTTTTTGCTACTCTATGGGAAAAATAAACGAATAATTGTTGCGTGAATATCAATAACCAAAGCACACACACACACACACACACAGTTGACTTAGTCGTAGTCGTAGTCGTAGTTGTTGTTGTTGTTGGGCTGCCCCGAAAAGTGAAAAATATATTTGCATGCGGAAAATGAATTTATAATCCTTCAAACAGGTCAGCTCATTCCTGCCCAACCCTCGCGACACTCTTGATATTTGCAAAAGAACAACAGACAAGCGGCCAAAGGAAGCGGGTGTGGTGAGAGGGGAAGGGGTAGCAACTTTGGTGTCGGTTTCAATTGTTGTTGTTGTTGTTGCTGCTTCGGTTGTTTGGGTTGTTTCGCTTGTTGTTTGGTTTGTTGTTATTGCTAGCATTGTCACTTGGATTTATTGGATTTATGACGGGGCACAGTGCGAAAGCAATTGCCAAAGCGTAGAGGGAGGGGGGGGGGGGTGTGGTCAAAGTAGGGGAAGGGGAGGGGGTGGGGGAGGCGCCTCGGCGATTTTGTAAATTAAATAAAGCTCACAGAATGAAAAAGTTATGTGCTCGTGTTTTTGGTCTTTCTGCATTTATTAAAACTGCCAAGTATTGCAAGCATTTTGTAGGTTGTTGTTGCTGTTGTTGTTGTTGCTGCAGTTGTTGTTGTTGTTGCTGCAGTTGCCATATTGGTTTGCAGGGCATTTTCTTTGTGCGCTGCTAGAATGCGAAAGCTGATCTCGCCTGGTTTATTGCATTGCCATGGTGATAAGTATGCCAGCAAGGGATGGAGCAGGGGGGGAGGGCAGCGGGAAAGAGAGAGGAAGAGTTAGCTTGAAACAAGCAGAAACCTGCAAAAATAGACATGCATAGACACGCATAGGACTTGCCCGGACTTGCACATAATCAGGCATTTGTTGTGCAGCAAAACATACGCATACACTATGTATGCATTCAATAAGCATAGACATGCACAAACATGCATGCAGTTGGCTTTTAAGCCCAATGTAATGATGCGTGTGTGCGAGTGTGTGTGTGTTGACTGCATTGGCTGGCAAAAGGCTAAAAAGGCACACATATTTGACCATAATTGCCCTGCAAGCTGCAGCATTGCAGTTGAAACAAAGCAAGTAACTCTCTTTTTCTCTCTCTCTCTCTCTTTCTCTCTCTGTCTTTTTCTGCTTCGTATGCATGCCGTGTACAGTTATTCGAGAGGGATTTTTGCTAATGTCTCTTTTGCCGCATTTAATTAGAATCGATTAGATGTTTGGCAATTTGATTAATTGCCTCGCACACACAGAGAGAGAGAGACAGGGTAAGAGAGAGAGAAAGATACTTTAACCCATGTTCTTGAAATCGGCTTAAAATGTTGCCACTAATGGCGCAGGTCAAAAGGTCAGACCGTGCTAGGCTTTTGTGTGCTGCATACTTTGAGGCAAACACACACACACACACACTGAGTTTATATGCATCGACACGTCTGGCAGCTCTCTTAGCCATGTTTATCAAGTGGCTAAAGTTCTTCCCCTCTCCTGCCTCCCTCTCTGCTCGTCTCGCTAAGTTTTTGGCAACTGTTTGCATTGACAACTCGCAGCAAAATGCTAATCATCTTTTACTATTTCTCTACTTACAGATGCTCTGCCGCAGTCGCAGCCGCCGTCGCCGTCGTCGTCATCCTCCACGTCGCAGCAGCAACAGCAGCAACAGGCGCCGCGCTTTATAACGCATCCCTCGTCATCGGGCTCCATTGTGAGCGAAGGACGCACAAAGATTTTACAGTGTCATGCGCTGGGTAAGTCGAAGCCAACAATAAGTTACTTTCAAGTGGTTGTTGGGGGGGAGGAGGGAGGTAGGGACTAAGGGGAGGATTGTCTAAACATTACACTTGTCCTTCAAAATGCCTGACAGCTCAGCTTAAGCGGGGCGGGCTGGGGACGGAACGGGGCGGCATTGTGGCAAGTGGCATGTAAAATGAAACCATAAACGAAAACACTTTTTTCACCAAAGGGGTGGGGGAGTGGCGGGTGGAGGGGCTTGGCTGGGCGTAATTTCGCCTTTTTGAAAGATAATGAAGTAGAAAAACAATAACTTTTATGAGGTTTCGCAGCCCAAGCAGCGAGAAGCCCACAAGAGGCAGGCGCCGTAATCCTTTGAGCCGTTTTGTGCGTTGCCGTATACCGTAGTCGTCGCAAGGGCGCTTTAGGGCTCTCGCACACACACACACACACGCACACACACACAGTACGCATACACACACAGGTGTTGTTTGTCGGCCATGAATTGAGCCTGCTGCGCCTGACATTCCCAAGTATCGGTTACATATTGTGTCATCCCAAAAATGTTATGAAACTTGCCCCACGGCCCTCAACTCGAGTCGAGTCGGACTTGCTTCGGTGCCTGCCCCACCTACTTGCGTCTTCTTCTTGGTATTTGTGTGTTGAGCTGAGCACCCTCAAGACAATTTGCCGACCTTGTGTCCTTGTCTGTGTCCCTTTTCAGCTCCCCCCCCTCTCTCTCTCTCTCTCCCTGCACAATTAGCCGTGAAACATATTAAAAATGAATGCATATTGGTTTCGAAAGAGCAGGGCAGCATGGGTTATACTCTATGCGGTCGGTCAGGCTGATTGTCAACTTGAGAGATCGAAAAGTTTTTTTGATTAGGGTTGCGTGTCGTGGGAATAATCTCGATATGAGCTAACAGATTGCCTAGGCGCATTTGGGTTGCCCTTTGAGGTCAATTTCATGCAGTCTATAGGCGCTTAATAAGCTTGAAAGAGAGAGAGAGAGAGAGAGAGAGTGCAGCAGAGAAAGAGAGAAAAAGAGTGAGAGAGAGAGAAGTGAAATTGCAATGCGCGCTGCAAATCAAAGGCAAAATTAAACCGTTTACAGATATTAACTCAATTGGTAATTGATGGTGGCTGAGGTAGCTCGCTCTCTCTCTCCCACTTACACTCATTCGCGCTGTCTCGCTCTGGCTTCAAATTTGCAGCGTGTCAGGGGGGGAAACTGTGATCCGGCAAACCCAACTGCGGTTACGTTCGGTGCTAATTGATTGGTCTTTGATGGCTGTCGTGGCATGTGGTGGAGTTTAAGGTAAGTGGGAGGGGGGCTGAGAGTTGGCCCACACACACACGGACACACACGGACACACACAAATGAAATTGTACTTATGTGCGTGGCAGAAGGGGGCACTTTGCACTTTGCGTAAGCTGCTGCCGCACGTTGCCTCCCAAAAGGCACAAAACAAAAGCAACAGCGACCACAACAACAACAACAGCAACAACAACAACAACTGCAGCATGCAAATCGTTTTAGCGGCTTTCTGCTGCCGCTGCTGCTGCTGCTGCCTCTTTTACTGCGCTGCACATGCCGCGAGGCGCAACGTTGCCAACGGCCGCGACGCAATGCGATGCGATGCGACGCGCGTTTGTACACACACACTCTCAGTCACTATGGCGCTTTTAGCTATCAACACACGCACACACGCACGCACTATTGCACACACACACACACACTCACAATCGCCTGGCAGCTGTGGCAATGGAATGCGCGAAAGCGACTGAGGATGCGCTTCTTTAGGCAGCGTCTCTGACCCCGGCAAGACGAGCGACGCTTTTGGGCTAACTGCCTTTTTTTTTTATAAGTGCTGGCCATGGCTAAGACTCTGTGTGTGTGTGTGTGTGTGAAGTTATCCAACGCTGCAGTTTCTTCTTGCAAAAAGGAACAGCAAGTAATGTGGGCAAGTGTCTGGCGCCCCATATACCCTGCAGTTAACTTTTAAAAATGCCAATAAAATGCATTAACCAACACTGGAAAAGTCTCTCCGCTATACCCTGCAGTTAACTTTTCAAAATGCCAATAAAATGCATTAACCAACACTGGAAAAGTCTCTGCGCTATACCCTGCAGTTAACTTTTCAAAATGCCAATAAAATGCATTAACCAACACTGGAAAAGTCTCTCCGCTATACCCTGCAGTTAACTTTTAAAAATGCCAATAAAATGCATTAACCAACACTGGAAAAGTCTCTCCGCTATACCCTGCAGTTAACTTTTCAAAATGCCAATAAAATGCATTAACCAACACTGGAAAAGTCTCTCCGCTATACCCTGCAGTTAACTTTAAAAAATGCCAATAAAATGCATTAACCAACACTGGAAAAGTCTCTCCGCTATACCCTGCAGTTAACTTTTCAAAATGCCAATAAAATGCATTAACCAACACTGGAAAAGTCTCTCCGCTATACCCTGCAGTTAACTTTTCAAAATGCCAATAAAATGCATTAACCAACACTGGAAATGTTTCAACATTTTTTTTTAGAATTTTTAGCATGTTTTAAAGTGCAAATTAACTGCTAAAAATTTAGCCGAAAATCTAAAAAAAACTAGAAATAAAATAAATGTACAGTCTCCCTTTTTAAGTGTTGTGTAATTGCCAAACAAACCAGCGCAAAAACCTGCTTAAATTTTGCAACACTCAGCGTAGCCTGGCCAAAAAAAAAAAAACCATAGCATACTTTGCGGCGAAAGGATTTTCACTTGGAAAGATGATCAGCTTCTCTTTTACTCTTTTTGCTCGTTATGGTTGTGTGTGTTGTCGTCGTTGCTGGCGCCATCTGGCGGCCAAAACGCGTTGCCTGCCACCGAAAATGACCCGATAAACAGAGGCACGCAGAAAGAGACAGAGAGCAGAGAGAGAGAGCAGAGAGGGAAAAAACTGTTAATCAGGATTATCTACGACAAGTTGAATGGGGCAATTGAGGTGCACAAATGTAACTAATATGCCGCAGCACGTGCACAAGTGTGTGTGTGTCTGTGTGAGTGTGTCATAACGCAGACAAAATATGAGTGTGTGTGTGTGTGTGTGAGTCGCTAACCCACAAGAAGTCGAAGCAGCAGCAGAGGCAGAGCAGAGGCAGAGGGGGAGCACGAGAATGGCGACTCAAGGCGCAGCGCGTCTTAAATGTGGCGCATTCACTTGCAACTTGCAAGTTGCAACAAAGAAGACTTCAGCACTTACGGCTACAAAGCTCGACCGAGCGAGCGAGCGAGCCAAGCTGAGCTGAGCAGCCGTGGCGGCAAATGGGCTTGAAGCGCGCTGGTTGCCAGGATAAAAAGGAAACGGCAGCAGGCGGAAGAAAGAAAACTGCGAGAAGGAGTGGGGTGGGGGGGGGGAGGGGCAAGGGGTGCACAAAAAAAAATTCAAAACAAAAACAGCAACTGCAGCGAAGGACAGACGTGTTGAGAACGTGCGTGGCTTACTTCGCCTGGGCAGCGAAGGGGGCGGAGCAAGGAGGCAGCTGGCAGTGGGAAGGACGCTGGAAGTGAAGCCGTAGCCGTGGCTGGGTTCGGGTTCGGTGTTGTTGTTGTTGTTGCAGCCGTTTTTCTAGTTCTCATCTTCAACAGCGTCAACAAGGAAAACTAACAGAACGAAAACAAGAAGCATTACTAAGCGAACGACAACAACAGCAACAACAACAACGAAAATTGTTAAGTATTGTTTTTGTGCTTTTTTGCCATTCTTTGTCGCACGCTTTTTTTTCCCTCATGTTTTGTGGCACAATGAGAGGAGTTGTTGCTGCTGCTATTCCTGTTCTTTGGCCGTTAGTCCTGTTTTCCGTGCCGTGCTTTAAGGCCGGCATTGTTGCGCTGTCATGCTTTAGGCCATCTTGGGCGCAACTGAGGCTGAGCGAAAAAGAAAAACCAAAACAAAAAAAAAGAACTACACATTGGGGATGTGTGTGCAAAGAGTGTGTGTGTGCGAGTGTGTGTGCGAGTGTGTGTGTTTGTGTGTGGTTGTGGTCTGCTTGGGATGGCAAACTAAACTGGAGAGCGGCTGCCCGAGGGGCAGGAACTAGAGCAAGGTATTATCAGAAAAGCAACTGCCCGTTGCTGGCAGCGGCAGAGACGGAGACTGAGGCAGCGACAGAGCGATAGGCCGAAAACTCTTTTGTGTGTCCTGTGAAATGTGCTTAATGAGCTGTTGAGAATATCAACAAAGTTGCAAGAAGTCACTTCAAAACGGATAAAAAAACGGGGAGAAAAAAAACAAGAAGAGCATGAAAGAAAAGTTGCTAGAAATGGCATAAGAAAAAACTATGTAGTTTTTATGTTTGCACAAAAAGAAATGCTATTTAATATGTTACGTAAAGCGAGAAGGTGTTTTCAAGTAAGCGGGTTTTTTCTTATTGCATTCTCAGGTATTGATTTTTATAGCTGACGGTTTAAGAAATTGGAAAAATGTTCTTTGCCAAAAATATTATATATAAATAACAAGAAAAAAAGGCTATCTTCAGCACGCTAAAGAGATCATACTATTACTCCAAATATTAAATCGGCCAATGGGTTCTATGGCAGCTTAACGATATATCGGTTCGATTTTGATCAAATATGCACAGCTTTGAATGGACATACAAAGACATAGATTGCGTAAGTTTCATAGCGATAACTTCAAAAAGCGATAAAAGTTGGCCCATAGGTTCTATGGCAGCTATACGATATATCGGTCCGTCTCACTTTGTAACGCACAATAGAAGCAAGGATAAGTTTCATAAGACAGCCTTTTAAAAAAAGGACAGTCAGACTTGGACACTACTATTGGGAAAGTTTGATGGCAATATCTTGAAAAATGACAAAATTCGGCCGATAGGTTCTATGGCAGCTATACGATATATCGTTGCGATCCGGCTCGTTCCGACTTATTTACAGCGTGCATCATTGAGAAGCATGTATACCAAGTTTCATCAAGATAGCCCTGAAACTGAGAGACTACTTTGCGTTGCAACAGACAGACGGACAGTCAGACGGACATGACTAGTTCGACTCCTCTATTCATGCTGATTAAGAATATATGTATATACTTTATAGGGTCGGAGATGTCTTCTTAGGTGCGTTGCAAACTTCTGGCCAAAATTAATATACCATCTGCAATGATATAAAAAAACAATATAGAATATTTTGAAAAATACGTAAAATTTGTTTAGAATATTTTAATTATTATTATTTAAAAATATCTTAAGATATATAGATATATATTTTCCAAGTAAAGTTAAATTTCTAAAAAATTTCTTAAAGTGTTTCAAGAGTTCTGAGATTTTAAAATAGTGCCCAAAAGAATTTTTGAGAATATAGATAAATTATCATTGAATCTTTTAGATTTTCAGTTCACAAAATATTAGAAAATTTTATAAATATAGTTTGCTCTGTATGCAAATCAATTAGGTTAAGATTTCATAGATTCTGCACTTTATTTTCAAAGCTAACTTTTTGGATTACAGGGAAAAGGTTTTTAATCTGCAAATTTTCAATAAATAACTGAGAAAACTCTTTATGCTTTAAGACAGCGAAATGAAGGGAGGAAAAGAGCGAGAGAAAGGGAGAGAGCGAGACAGAGCTTAAGAGGTCGCTTGGCTCATACTTCTTTCTGCTAATCTGGCTAGTAAATTTTCTCTTTCTCCCTCGCCTTATGCAACGTCTGCTGCTTTGCTGTGTTTGCTGCCTGTGCTTTTGCTTATCTATTACCAAGCTCGTGCTTCGCTTTCCACCTGTATCTGTGTGTGCGAGTGTGTGTGACATACTTAAAGATTTGGCGCTATAACTTCGCCTAGCACAGCTTGCCATCTACTCGTAACACGCCTGTCGGCGACATTTACGATGCTGGTTCACGTGTGCCACGTGATGAGAAGTGCTTGGACTTGCTTGCAAGTCGACTCTGCCCCTTGTAGCTTGGCCACGTTTTGTGGTTAAGAGAGTGAGAGAGAGAGATGTGAGAGGGGAAAGAGAGAGAGAGGTTTGGATGACGAATGTGCAAACAATAGAATGCATAAAAGTGAAATGTGCTGCCAAAAGTGGGAAAACAACTGCAAAGTGACAAGGGAGAAGCAACAACAACAACAACAACCAAACTGCAGCAGGTGCAATAGGAACAACAACAACAACAACAACAAAGCCGGCGCCACTAGACAAACGTGTTTGGGGGGAGGGGGAGAGAGAAAAAAGCCTTTTAGGCGCTTTCTTTGTTGTTCTTGTTGCGCTAAGTTTACTTAAATTCGAGTGCAACAACAACAACAGCAGCAACACAAGCGCTACCACACGCACACACTCAAACACACTTCACTCACACACACACTCACACACACACACTAACACACACACACCTGCGTGAGCAAACAACGTTGGGCGATGTCCTCGCGGCGTCAGCCACGTCAGCATCGGCGCCTTGCACTGTGCATAATTAAGCAAACATTTGTCACGCACACACACCCAACACACACGCATACACGCACACACACTTAACACACACATATGCAGCAGCACTCGAACTGACGCAAAGATCAAACAGGTGAAAAGGTTGCAACGAAAGCTCAAAAACCAAAAGACAAATCCAAGCGTTGGTCGAGGCACAATGTTGGCTGCCCCGCCTGCCGCACGATCGATGTGGCATGCAACAATTGCTGCTGCTCTCTGGCCACTGTTGACGAACTGTGTGCTGCATTGAGCTCGGCTTATTGCCAACTCTCGAGCGCTGGTCTCCATACGTTTGCGCCTGCACAGCATTTGATTTTGGGGTTATGAATCTGCAGCAAAACACGCTGACAACAACAGGAGTTGCCGCTGCAGTTGCCGTTGCAGTTGCCGCTGCAGTTGCAGCAATGCCTGCACTGCAAGCTGAGATGCGATGGGTCCCGTGGCGACATGGAAAGTTGGCAACTTGTGCTGCAAGCAGACGTAGCCACAAATCAAACAATTTTCACCATTTTGTGCAGGAAAAGGGTGTGTGCGGCACAGTGGAGCAAGCAGTGCAAATAAGCAAAGAAAATATTAAGAAATTATATGAATATATGTATGCAATGATAATGATTCAATAACCTAATGATATTCAGAAGTATATAAACTAGAACTAAACGTTATTGTTTGCAAATGATGAATGAAAAAAACTGTATTTCTTGATTTACGAGTACAAAAAGAGGCGTGGCCAAATTTTGGCATAAAGTTTATGTGCCTGCATTAAAAAGACATGTTGTGAACAAATTTGTCAGCTCTAGCTCTTATAATCTCTGAGTTCTGCGCGTTCATACGAACACAATTCCACGGTGCAGTAGCTGTTGCAAGGCTAAGGAAGACGCACAGAGAGGTTGACACAGGCAGACGCATAAATAGGCAAAACCGCACACTAGATGGCACATATACTAGGTACACACAGCACACACACACACACACACAGCGCACACACCCTGCGCACACCCACCCACTCGAGAAACACGCGTGCAAATGCAATTTGTTGCGTGGCGTCTTCAGTTTATTGAATTTATTTATATGCAAGTTCCTTGCTTAGACATTGACTGATTGATTGAATGATTGAGCGATTGAGGCGGCTGTGAAAGAGCAAGCGAGTGTGAGAGAGAGAGCGAGGGAGATGCAGCATGAGGCCAAATTTTGCTTTAAGTCGCACTTGTTGCGCCCCCGCGCATCAACGCTTTAAGCAAGCAAAGTATTACGCAAAATGTGTGCCATAAAAATCAGTTGCTATAAATATATATATAGTATATATAGTAAAGTGAAAAGCCGCCATTAAGCTGTTCGCTTTGAGAGATGTCAAATTTTTGGGTGACTCTCGTAAGCTGTTAAAATCAATAAGCTTATCTGCTATGGCAAATCTTTTGCTTGCTTTCGTTTTGTTTTTAAGTCCTTCCTCCTTTCTCTCTCTCTCTCTCTGTCTCTCTTTGTCGTTCACGTCTGTCGTGCGTGCTGTGAAAGCGTTTCAACTCGATTATGATTTCTGTGTGTTTTTCCCCCTTCTTTCCATCTCTATCTATGCATGCATCTCTCTCTTTCCTGCTGCCACTTGTGGTTTGTGTGTTTTTTTTTTGCGCTCTGGTTGTAACTGTGATTCTGGCTTAAAGGATTTGTCAGTTTAGTTATTAAAAACTCATTTGTGTGGCTGCATAACACACACACATGGACACATACACATGCAGGCGTCTGTTTGACAGCTTCCGCCCGGGGGTGGGGGGGGGTGAGGTAAAAGGGAGTTTTAGCCACTCATTGGGGGCGGCTCACTGTGCTTATTGGGGCTTTCGCTTCGATTTAACGCTGACACATATCGCTGGAGAACGTTGCTTTTGCTCCTTTTCGTCTTTTTTTTTTTTTTGTTGCCTTTTGCTTTTGCTGTTTGGCTTACTTACTTCTCGTCTGTGCCACCTCCTGTGCCTCCCCCTGCCCCTTCATCTTTGCCTCTTCATTCTGTCTGCTGCTACGTTCATTGAGCCTGCTTTGCTGTTGACCAAAGCGACGGCGTTTGCTAAAGTAAATGTGCACAGTCTGTGTGTGTTGTGTGTGTGTGTACTGGGTGTGTGTGTGTGCGCTGTGTGTATTTGCCTTACAATTCCCCAAATTGTAATTTTATAGCAGCGTCATTGCCCAAATGCTCAAATAGACTTTGCCCGGCGCTTGTTGGCCAACTTTCTATGCCGGACAACACTTGAAGAAACTTTTTTTCGTTGCCATTTCGCAAGTGGCAAAAGGGTATGCGCGACTAGGCAAAATTGGGAGAGGTTATAGATTGATATAGATATTTCCAACTCAGAGGAACTAAAAGAGCTTAAACAAATTAATAAATAAAAAAAAAAAATTAAATAACTGCGAAAATTAACTTTTTTTAATTAAAATATTTTGAAAAAATTAATTTAAAAAACTTAAGAATTTGAGTAAATTTTTTAATATTTTTTAACTTTAAATTATTAAATTAAATAACTGCGAAAATTCACTTTTTTTGAGTTTAAATATTTTGGAAAAATTAATTTTAAAAAAATTAAATACATTTAAAAAAAAATTTAAGAATTTGAGTAAATTTTTTAATATTTTTAAAATTTAAATTATTTATTTAATATAACTGCGAAAATTAACTTTTTTTAAACTTAAATATTTTGAAAAAATTAATTTAAAAAAAATTAAATACATAAAATTTTTTAAGAATTTGAGTAAATTTTTTAATATTTTTAAAATTTAAATAAATTGTTAAAGATAAATTAAATAACTGCAAAATTAACTTTTTTTAGAGTTTAAATATTTTGGAAAAATTAATTTAAAAAAAATTAAATACATTAAAAATTTTTAAGAATTTGAGTAAATTTTTTAATATTTTTAAAATTTAAATTATTTATTTAATATAACTGCGAAAATTTACTTTTTTTAAACTTTAATATTTTGAAAAAATTAATTTAAAAAAAATTAAATACATTAAAAAATTTAAAGAATTTGTGTAAATTTTTTAATATTTTTAAAATTTAAATAAACTGTTAAATGCGTTGAGTTCCTTTTGGAGAAAAACTATTTTATTGCATGGAAATATCTATAACAGTTCCTTAAACTGATAGATCTCTGGCTTGATAAGGCAACATGTCGTGAAATTTGACAAGCGGCTAGTCTGCGCAATAAACTACACTATTATACATAGTATGTATGATGCTATGCCATAAACTTTGTTATAGTCAAAGAGTATCTCTTTGATATGCTGTGCCTTCTGCTGGGTTCTCGCTAGTCGCGCACACTTCTCATTTAACCTTCTTACAGTAGTTTCAAATATACATACATATATATTCTTCAAATTTCTTCTTCTTCTTTTGGACTCAGCTCCTACTGGGCTCCTGTGTGCTATGTTGCCATCTCTGTCTCTTTTTGTAGCCTCGTCTTGGTCTTGCACTTATTTTACCATTTTGTCTGCTCAATTCGATTTCATTTGCTGCCAAAGTGCTGCCAACTGAATGCAATTGCATTGCCATTGGCAACGAAGTCAGCTCTCCATGTGTGTGTGTGTGTGTGTGTGTGTGTGTGTGTGCCACACTCAGGCAAATATGGCCACATTTGTGTTGTACTTGCCACACACATTTTGATATTGAAAATTTTCAATTTTGAAATTATAATTTTGGTCAAAGAGTTTGCAAGAAGGTTAAGCTTATTAAGTTTGTGCAAGTTTACTATATGTAGGGTATTTGAGAGTCGTCTACGCGCGTCTGTCTGCCTGTCAAGACTTGTTAAAATGTTTGTTTGCTGCGCGCGCTCGCTAAATCGTTGGCTCTGCAATTGAGCCTGCTCTGAAAAGGGGGCAGAAGGGAAGGAGAGAGAGAGAGAGCGAGAGAGAGAGAGGGAGAGGCAGGGACAGAGAGAGCTGCCCGCTCAGTGCATGTCTATTGGCTTTCAGCAGCTGCAACAGCCATAGCAACAGCAGCAGCAGCAGCTTCATCCTGTTGCATGCCGCGGGGGCGACGTTTGGGCCATTTTGCGTTTAGATATCTAGGCAAAGAGGGAGGGGGGGAGGGTGGCAGGCAGGATGTACGTAAAGGGGCGTTAACAGTTAGGTAAAACGGATATTTTATTCAATGCTTCATTTACAGTCAGTCAGTCCGGCCAGGCGAGGTTACATTGCAATTTTTGTTTAGCAATTGCAATCGCAATTTCATTTTGTGCTGCAGCTAGCGGGGGAAAGGGGGAGGGATGCTAGGGGGGTAGGAACTGCCTGCCCGCAGTGCACATAAATCAACTTTAAATTAAATGCTCGTCGTTGGGCAAATCGGAATCAAAAACGCCGTTTCAACAATACAGAAAAGTCGTTTATTTAAGTCTCTCTCGGCCGATCGCATTTTGCAAATTGTCTGCCAAAGCGAATGCGAATCTCTCTGTGTGTGTGTGTGTTGGTGTGTGCTATCCCTGTTGTAAGCCATATCCTTGCGCTGGTTCAGCTTGGTTTCGCTATATCCTGCTGGTGGCTGGCGTGGCCGATGCTGCCGCTGCTGCGGGTCGAGTCTCTCCGTCGATAGGCAACGGAAGCTCAAACAAATAGTCGCACAGCACAACTACAACTACAGTGCACACACACACACGCACACACGACTACCACTGTCGCACTGGTAGAAAAAAGAGCCAAGTAATATCCTCTTTTGTGCCGGTCACAAGATTTAATCGACGCACAGCCGTAAGTGAGATATGGCGCTTAAAACGCATTACATTATGCAACAACAGGGGGGGGATTTCATATATACACTATATACCTACAGATATATGCTTACTATATACTTAATCTATATACTTACAGGTTCACCGCAGCCCACATATCGCTGGCTCAAGGATGGCACACCCGTTGCCGATTACTCGTCCAGTCAATTCTATCGGTTGCCCATCACGCGGCGCGAGGATGCCGGCGGATATCAGTGCATTGCCCGCAACGATGTTGGTTCCATACTCAGTGAGAAGAGCGACGTGGTGGTGGCATGTAAGTACAAACAAACAGAGAGAGAGAGAGAGAGAGACACACTTCTATAATGTGTATGTGCTGCATATTATTAACTGTGCCCACCCGAAAAGAAAAGCTAGGGCGATTTTGTTTGGCAACTGCGGCGCCTATGTGGTTAATAAGTCCTTTGGCCATTTGATTGAACCTGACTACTTACATAGTATCTAATTGCGTGTGCAGCACAGCCAGACTGGCAACGTCGACAACTGGCCATGACGTTGGCAATTTTGATTTTGATTTTGATTTAGCCATTTTGTGGCATTTAAATCCAAATCTAAAATACATACAGACAAGATATAATCATCGATACTCACCGCTTGTCAATGCTTCATTTCCGTCATAAATATGTGCAGCACGAATCGAAAACAAGCTGGGAGAGGGTTGGGGTTGCGGTTGGGGTAATCATGCACAACCTGCCATAAACATAGATTTTATTAGACAGATAAGTTGGTCCCGTCTAATGGCCGTCACGAACCGATACAGACTCGACCCGTTATCGGGTCACAAGGCAACGCAACATGCAAACAAAATCAATAGATACCATGTACACACACACACACACATGCATACATTTAAATAGACAAAGCTGCGTCTGATAACTGTAATTGTGCACAGATATGTGCGATTAATTTTGCTGTACTGGAACGGACAGAGCACAGCAGGTAGCAATTTGTTGAATTATTTAAGCTACATATACATAAGTATAATCGGGTTTGGTAGGAGAAGATATATCTAGTTATAAAAGAGAAGCAAGCGTACTCAGTCTCAGCCATTTACGTTTACAGTTTACAGTTAACATTTCCATTTAATATTAATAATTAATTACTATTTGTACTTATCGATTGCCATTATCGATAACACTTGGCACGATACAATGGCGCAAGTGCAATTAAAAACTCTTTGGAATAAATTCAATTGAAAACTTCTTGCTGTCTGAACTGCCAATTAAGGCAGCAGCAGCGACAGAGAGAGAGAGAGAGGGAGCGGGAGCAAAAAAGTGTAGCATACTTTTTAGGGCAAATCAATTTAAAACACGAGCGCGCGCGCAACTAGAAGCCGTAAGATAAATGAATTCAGTCGCGGGGCCAAGTAAATAATTAAACGCTGAAGGGGGCAAGGAAAAGCTGTCACACGTCGGGGGAGAGAGAGAGAGAGAGAGGGGTAATGGGAGAGAGAGAGAGAGAGGGAGAGAAGAAGGCGCAACAAGATTGCGGCATAATCGAATCGAGAGAGTATTTACTGTGTGCGCTGTGAAGTCACGTACCGCCAAATAGTGTCAACTTTCAACATGGGGCAAGTTGACAATTGGGGGCAGGTTGTGCCAATCAAACGACGCGACTGACACAAACAACAACAACAGCGAAGCAGAGCAGTGCAGAGGATAACTCGGCTGTAGCTGCTAATTTTTCTTTAATGCCAACTTAATTACAACAAAAGCAACACAGCTGGCAGCAAACAATTAGAGCGACACTTGAGCTGTGTGCTGCGACACATGTATGCATGTGTGTGTGTGTGTGTGTGTGCCTGCACATTACACAACTGCTTGAACCTAATAAATCGAGCTCTCGACAAGCTGGTGACCTTCTTTTCGGGGCACGCCAAGTCAACCCCAGCAGCAGCAGCAGCAGCAGCAACGTGTATGAACATGATGACGTTGCCACTGCCACTGCTTGCTGATGTTGATGATGATAATGGCAATGTTGATGACGACAAGGAGTGGCCTCACTAGCCTCATACCTTCCCTTTCCCCTCGCTCCCCCCAACCGGGTTATCCGCCCCGACTTGCAGCGGCGTCTTGAGCACTTAATTAATTGTAGGAGTGTGCTTAAACTGAACTAATAACCTTTAGAGCTGCCTGAGAGAGAGAGAGAGAGTTCTCATCTGAAAAAGCGGGCCAACCAAGTGGCGTGAAAGGGTGTGGGAGGCGGGGGGTTGAAGGTGTAGGGTTGCGTGCACTACGCCTTGATGGGAATGTTAAGCAAAATTGCTTGCCCGCAGGCCGACGACGATGCTTGATTCAATTAGCTGGCGTGACACTTGAGCTAACTTCGCGCCACATTACGACGGGGTCAGGCAGGGGTCATGGGCAGGCCAGAGGAGGGGGATGGGGATTGACACTATTAAAATGTAATAACCAAGCGCGCGCATATTTCAATTTCAATTTCAATTTCATTTTCTATTTTCTCTCTTTCCTCCGCAGATATGGGCAACTTTGAGAACACCACCGAGGGCCGTTTGAATGTTGTCAGTGGTCATCCAGCTATTTTTGATATGCCCGAAATTGATTCAGTGCCGCAACCATCGGTGGATTGGCAAACGGCAGAGGGACCGCTGAACTATGACATCAAATATGCCATCACGCATGCCAAGCAGCTGATCATATTGAGTGCCGATGAGAATGATCGCAAGGCCTACCGTGCCAGGGCAATGAACACGCAATTGGGCAAGGAAGTGAATAGTCCATTTGTGCATCTGAATGTCACAGGTGATCCCTTCGTTGAGGTTGCACCACAGATCGTTGTGCCGCCCGAGGATCTCAAGTTGAAGCGTGGTGAAAGTTTTGCCGAGTTGCAATGCATTGCCAATGCACGGCCATTGCATGAACTGGAAATGATTTGGCTAAAGGATGGTGTGCCTGTGGAAGGTGCTGGCATAGCACACACGCTCAATGATCCCTGGAATCGTACGCTGGTGCTGCAGCAGGCGAATAGCTCGCACAGTGGTGAATATACGTGTCAGGTGCGTTTGCGTAGCGGTGGCTATCAAACTGTCACAGCTACGGCACGTGTTCAGGTACTCGAGCCACCCATGTTCTTTACACCCATGCGAGCTGAGACTTTCGGTGATTTTGGTGGACAAGTTTCGTTGGCCTGCGATGTGGTGGGAGATCCTACGCCCCTGGTGCAATGGTATCGCAATGCGGAACGCATCGATGCGCAGTTGCAGAGTGGACGGTAAGTTGAAGTTGAAGTACTACGGTTATATTGTGACTGATGATTGAAGTAAGTGTCTTAGATTGAGTTATGTCCGTCTGCCTGTCCGTCTGTCCGTTTGTAAGAACACGCAGATCGATGCGCAGTTGCAGAGTGGACGGTAAGTTGAAGTTGAAGTACTATGTGACTAATGATTGAAATAGTAAGTGTTTGAGAAGGTAGCTGCAACGATTGAGTTATGTCCGTCTGCCTGTCCGTCTGTCCGTTTATAAGAACACGCAGATCGATGCGCAGTTGCAGAGTGGACGGTAAGTTGAAGTTGAAGTACTATGTGACTAATGATTGAAATAGTAAGTGTTTGAGAAGGTAGCTGCAACGATTGAGCTATGTCCGTCTGCCTGTCCGTCTGTCCGTTTGTATGAGCATGCAGATCTCAACTATTATAATAGCTAGAGACACCAAATTTGGCATGCAGATTTCTGTGTATTGTCTGCTTGATAAGGTGATTTCAAATTTTAGCTGCCACGCCCACCGCCTTTGCAAATCGATATACATAAAAAAAATTAGTTTAAAATGTTAAAAAAAAATCGTTTTAAATCTTGAGTCCATTTCTAGTTCAACGCCTGCCATGCTTGTGCATATTGCATGCATAATGAACACGTTATTTCTATTCCCGTACAAATCTGATTGAATACGAGAATTCACTCAATCATTCCGCAGTGACTAAATCCATTAGGGATTATCGATTCATTTGCCGATTCCTCCCTGACGCAGCAGAAATGTGAAAATCGAAATGGGAATTCGGACGAATAACTGTCTTTATGCATACACCTACACACACACACACACACACACACACACACTATATATAGTAATACAGTGTGATAAAAATCGAACGCAATTAAGTCGCCCCCGTGTGAGTCTGTGTGTGTGTGTGTGTGAATGGGCGATAATTACTTACTTAACCGGAGATGCCTCGCTAATGATGAATCATTATGTGTTTGCCTTGTCTCAACGTGCCTCATCTCCCCCTCCTCCTCCTCCTTTCCCATCGACAGGTACGCGCTGAAAGCGGATAATACGTTGATAATTAAAAAACTGACGCTGGATGATGAGGGAATGTTTCAGTGCCTGGCCAGCAATGAGGTGGGCGAGAAGTCAGCCTATACGTGGATGCGAGTGAAAAGTAAGTCAAGTGTTTAGTTACCTATCTCTCTCTCTCTCTCTCTATCTTTCTATCATATACTCTGTCTCGCTCGTGGCGATGGCAGCTAATCTTAGTACTAAAAACTAATCCATCCCAAAATCAGCTTTGCGAGCGCGCGCGCCTAACTAATGCGATACTAAAAACGGTGCTCTCTCTCTCTCCCCCTCTCTCTCTGTCTCTATATATATCCATCTCCCTCTCCCTCTCATACATACACGCTGTTACATTGTTGTTGTTCCTGTTGTTGTGCCGTTCCCGTGCTAACCAAAACATCTTTCCCTGCTCATACGCATTTGCTCCCACCCGCTACTTTCCTAATTCCTTTCTCCCCATCCTCTACCCCCCCTCCGCACACATACATGCAACACTTGCAACAAAGCAGCAACAACATCAACTTCATCGCTGCTGTACCACCTGCGCGTGAAGCGTCTGGCGCAACCGCGTATCTTGCGCGTGAGAGCATCGCATGCCGGCATGGGATCTGGTACGGGATCGGGCGGCTCCGGCGCCACCGGATCGGGATCGGGCTCGGGCTCGGGCATGGGCATGGGCACGGGCTATAAACGCAAGGAATTTCGCTTTGGTATGGGCATCCCAGAATGCAAGCAAAACAAAACACAAAAGAAAAGAAAAACTAACAAAAAACTAAAGAAAAACCAAACAAGCAATGCGGACAAAAAAAAGACTCACTTTTTCGATTGCCGTTTGGTATTTTTCTTTTGGTATTAAATACTTAACTTGCACTGCACGCACGCACAATGCACTTGTTTCGCATGCGAAGCATTCAAATTGCACTCGTTATTCATACTTGCACTCAACTCTGGCACACTTCCCCCTGCTTTCCCTCATTTCCAACTGCAACTACTAACCCATTATAACACTCACTCTGTCTCCCTCCCTCTCTCTTTGTCTGTCTGGCAGACAACTGTTTGAATTGTGGCAATTTGTAGCTATTTATCACTAGTTTTATGCTTTCATTACACTTGTGTGTGTGTGTGTGTGTCCAAGTATGTGTGTGTGTTTGAGTACGTGTTGTAGTTAGCTGTTTAGTTAGTTAGTTAGCTTGATTAGTTGCATTTAGAGTGAGTTTATCACTTAATCACAAAGAGTGAAAACGAGTATGATGAATGCAGTAAGAAACTGATACTTTTCAGTTTTTTATATATACATATATATTCCTGTGCAGCATGTCAGTTGTTGCTGCTGTAATCTAATGCCAACTAAATCTGATACCTAGCTCAGTTGTGCAGGGTATCTAGTATTGGTAAGAAACTGATACTTTGCAGCTTTATATATATACATATATATTCCTGTGCAGCATGTCAGTTGTTGCTGCTGTAATCTGA
The DNA here is from genome assembly GCA_018904095.1 of Zaprionus ghesquierei. Lineage (NCBI taxonomy): Eukaryota > Metazoa > Arthropoda > Insecta > Diptera > Drosophilidae > Zaprionus > Zaprionus ghesquierei. The sequence goes on along the minus strand of JAEIGP010000394.1, from coordinate 12,294,565 downwards.
TGCCAACTAAATCTGATACCTAGCTCAGTTGTGCAGGGTATCTGGTATTTGGTATTATAGAGTAAGAAACTGATACTTTTCAGTTTTTTATATAAACATATATATTCCTGTGCAGCATGTCAGTTGTTGCTGCTGTAATCTAATGCCAACTAAATCTGATACCTAGTTCAGTTTTGCAGGGTATCTGATATCTGTTATTATAGAGTAAGAAACTGATACTTTTCAGTTTTTTATATATACATATATATTCCTGTGCAGCATGTCAGTTGTTGCTGCTGTAATCTAATGCCAACCAAATCTGATACCTAGCTCAGTTGTGCAGGGTATTTGGTATCTGGTATTATAGAGTAAGAATCGGATACTTTTCAGTTTTTCATATATATATATATATATATATTCCTGTGCAGCATGTCAGTTGTTGCTGCTGTAATCTAATGCCAACTAAATCTGATACCTAGCTCAGTTGTGCAGGGTATCTGGTATTTGGTAATATGGAGTAAGAATCGGATACTTTTCAGTTTTTCATATATATATATATATATATTCCTGTGCAGCATGTCAGTTGTTGCTGCTGTAATCTAATGCCAACTAAATCTGATACCTATCTCATTTAATGCTCTCAACTGTCCTTCTAAGTCAGCCTCAAGCAACACTCTCAAGTACACACACACGCACACGTAACACACACACACACACACACACACACATACGTACGCACACACACCTTGGTGTCAACCTTCAAGCCATATTAGCAAGTAAGTTCATCAATTTGAGAGCACTGAAAAGCTTGTTCAATGTTTGCCTGTATGCTGTGTGAATAATTGATGTGCTTGGCAAGTCTCCAGTTTGCCATAAACATGCATTGTTATTGTTATGTTTAGACGACATCCTCTGCTCCTCATATGATACTCTACTATATACTATATATATAATAATCATAATTATTATGATTATCAACATTATCATGTGGCGCATGCATATTCATTGAGTCGCTGCTGCTTCTCATGCTCAAGCTAAGCTCTCGACGCCTGTTGCCTGTTGAGCGTTGAGAAGCTTTGTGACACCCAAGTACCGTTAAGTGGCGCCTCTTCAGCAGTAGCAGCAGCAGTAGCCAAGCAACACACACACACACACACACATGGAGGGAGAACGACCTACACCTACACACAGACAGAGCAAAGTTGGCTTGGCATTTTCTATTTGTATTTACTGCGGGACAATTTCGCATTTTAATGAATTTCATAATGTGAAAATGAAGACAGTTAAAGGACGCACACACACACACACACGCACACACACACACACACACACACACACTGTGCTACAAAATTGTTGCGTTTATGAATGACTAAACAGAGCAGCAAAGCTCAAGTTGAAATTTTAGCAAAATCGCAAAATGGAATATTATTTGGCTGTGAGTGTGTGTGAGTGTGTATGCATGTGTGTGTGTGTAGCATCTATCTGATTGCAGGCAGTTAAACGCAAGCGAGTTTCCATGTATTTTGTCAGCTTGAGATTTACCACTGGGCATCGGCGCCGAAATGTATGCTACACTTTTTGCCCCCTTTGCTTGCAAGTCACAGAGTCGCCGAAACAAGCAGAAGAAGAAGAACAGCAAACAATTACATGCAATGCAATTGTATGGGGGGCAACTTGTACTACACTCTCACTCACACTTACACACACTAGTCGGCCGTTTAAATATTTGACAGTGAGTGCAGTCAGCGTCGACATTTGTTTACCAGAGACAGTGGGGCAAAAGACGACCAGGAGTAGGAGGAGGAGGAGGAAGAAGAAGAGGAACGCAATTTCTTGCACTGCTTGTCGCAAAACATTTTGCGCAAATGATTATGCAAAATGGCAAATACACAGAGTAAGAGAGAGAGAGAGAGAGAGAGAGAGAGAGAGTTAGAAAGTGAGAGTGAGATAGAATTGGAGGCGGGGGCAAACGAGATAGCAAGACAGATGCTTATTGTTCGAGCTGTAGTTGTTGTTGCTGCTTTTTATGGCTCTTTAAAAAGTTGAACAACTGTCTTCTCTCTCTCTCTCTCTCTGTCTCTCTCTTGCTGTATTATTTGGAATATTTTTGGTACATTTTTATGGGCAGTCTGTGGAGTCATCCCGGCTCAAGCTGTCGACCACTTGCCATGTAAATTGGAAATTTCGATGCATATTTCTTGAGTTATTCTTCTTGTGCTGCAATTTCACCCACCCAACCAACCAACTCGCTAGGCCAGCTTCTGCTATAGCCAAGGATTTGTCCCCTTAAACCGCTGCCGCTGCTGCTGCTGCCGCTGCTGCCATTGCTGCACTTCATCGAGTTAAACTAGTTAAAAGATTTTGTCCTCGGCGTTGTGGCAAGACGGCGTTGGTTTATTGAAAAACTTTCGCCAGTTAACTTGAGCGACTTTGGCTTGAAACAGCTCAGTTACTTTAGAGCACCCACTGGCTTACCCACCTCTCCCTACTCCCCCCTCGTCCTCCCACGCGCCAGCGCCTCTATTTAAACTTCAACTTGTTGTCGTTGTTGTTGGTGTTGACGTTGCGCCTCATTTCATTTTATGTGCAAGACAGAATTTCAGTCAATTTGTTTGTCTCGCATTTTATGATGCCACGCCCCACCATTACCACGAAACAACCCCACTCCCTGCTGCCCACATCCCCCTACCCTCTCTCTACCGCTTTAATGCCGCTATTGAAATCGCCACATTTGCCTGCCTCACTCGGTGGGGTTTAGTCAGAGCTCAGAGATAATTTACAATTGCTTTGCCCTGCTACTGCATTTGCCCCTAGGTGTGGCACGGCAGGCCAGCAGGCAGCATCATCTGTGTGTGTGTGTGTGGGCCACCAAGATAGCTGGACATAAGCCGATTTGCCTGCGCAAGGAAAGAGGCTTGACTGACTGGCAACCTCTGCGTAGCCAGAAAAGGAAGCCATGCGCTATAATTATCCATTGAAGGATATTAATTTCGATTCGATGACTGTTCAAAGGACGCAACCTACTGCAGCTCGTAGCTCTTGTCTCTGAGTCTTGAATGCATTATAGTCGACGTAGATAGACGGGCTATAGATTTCTAATTATGTTAACTATTAGGCAATATCTTAAGGTATTCATGCATCATTTTGCAGTATCTATTTGTGAGTATTAGTTTAGTTTTCTTATGTCAACTGTATCTTAAGATACTAGCTATGTCCGTCTGACTGTCCGTCAGTCTGTTGTAACGCAAACTAGTCTCTCAGTTTTAGCGCTAGCTCGATGAAACTTGGTATACATGCTTCCCATATCCGCACGCTGTAAATAAGTCGGAACGAGCCGGATCGCAGCGATATATCGTATAGCTGCCATAGAACCAAACGGCCGATTTGATATCTGAGCTGCAAGTGTATAAAAACTTCGGCGTGCCGAGGGTAGCCTTTCTTTCTTGTTATTCTTTATCTACTTGTAACTATGGCTATCTATGGTTACCCATCAATGGATATATCAACTTATTTTGTCGAATTCCCCAATGAGTTTCTCTATACTTTTTTAATTACCCACCCTTCTCGGCGATTCTCAAACTGGCCGCCTTGAACCCTCGTCGTCATAATTGCAACCTCGTATAGGCTGCCAATATCGTTAGCCGTTAGTTTGCTCACAATTTCCAATAAGTTTATTTACCGCAAGCTTGCAACTTGACAGCCATGTGCAACAAGTGGCAGCTGGCAAGGTGGCAAGTGCCAGTGTGGGCCAGACTGGGTGCCATGTTGTTGCATTGGCTCGAAATAATTTTCCAGCATGGCGCGTCTAAGCGGCCACTGCGGCGCAACTCAGCTCACGCCATTTTCCGGTTTCGCGACTTGTGTCTGCATTTTAATTGCTGCGCCTTCTTCGCCTCGAAAAGTTTTGCATATTTTTAGAGCTCTCTTCTGCTTTTTTTGCTGTTCTTTTTTTTGTTTTCTGTAGCTTATCTTGGCGTCTTGGATTGCACCTGCCGCCTTTTGCTGTTGCTGTTCTTGTTGCTGCTCACTTTCCGCTTGCCTGAGTCGCTTGAGTAACATAATTTTGTAATTTCGCAGCGAAACGTAAAGTGATTTTAATCGTCGCTTCCTTTGGCGCTGCTCGCTTTGTCTATGCAGGCAAGCTAGGGCGAAGGGGGCGTGGCGACTGTGAAACGTTTTAATAAAGATTCAGTCAGCTAGGCGTGGCAGCATTTTCCACGCACACTTGACAGGCATAGCAGCGAGTTCTCTCAGCTGACAACAGGTGGCGCCAGTCGAGCTATGCCTGCAACCCGTTCAGCCGATGAAGAAAAACAAGGCAGCTTTTGTTTGCCGTGCATGATTTCTATACCATTGCAGATGATATATTAATTTTGGCCAGAAGTTTTGCCATCTTTGACCCTATAGAGGAGTCGAACTAGCTTTGTCCGTCTGACTGTCCGTCTGTGTGTTGCAAAGCACTCAGGTCTCTCAGTTCTAGAGCTATCTTAATGAAACTTGGTATACATGCTTCCCATATCTGCACGCTGTAAATAAGTCGGAACGCGCCGGGTCGGACCCAGATATCGTATAGCTGTCATAGAACCTCTTGGTCTGACTGTCCGTCTGTGTGTTGCAAAGCACTCAAGTCTCTCAGTTCTAGAGCTATCTTAATGAAACTTGGTATTCATGCTTCTCATAGCTGCACGCTGTAAATAAGTCGGAACGAGCCGGATCGCACCGATATATCGTATAGCTGTCATAGAACCTATCGGCCGAATTTTGTTGTTTTTTATGATATTGCTATGAAACTTTCGCTATATATGCCTTAGTATGTCCATTCAAAGCTGTGAAAATTTTATCAAAATCGGCCCGATATATCGTATAGCTGCCATAGAACCTATTGGTCTGACTGTCCGTCTGTATGTTGCTACGCAAACAAGTCTCTCAGTTTTAGAGCTAACTTAATGAAACTTGGTATACATGTTTCTTATTACTGCACGCTGTACACAAGTCGGAACGAGCCGGATCGCAGCGATATATCGTATAGCTGTCATAGAACCTATCGGTCAAATTTTGTCATATTTTTAATATCTAATCGTTCGATTTAATATTGGAAACTGCAATGATATGGTAGCCGCATTTACTTATTCTGTAAACTAAACAAAAATTTGCATATATTTTACAACATTTAAACTATTTTGCTGCCTCGCCTTACGTTGAGTATATAAATTGTTGCATCAATTTCATCATCAACTGCCGTGAGTGCCTTCTTAGTGGCGCAAAGAGTTCCAAACAGATTTGGGTAAAAGTGCCATACCTCTGAAGGGTGTGTGTACTGCAGTTGCCCCTCTGATGCGTGGACGTTTAGCCGGCGGCCCTGATTCACTTGCTCTATGGCCTGTGCTGCCAGTGTTGCGTCGTGTTGTGGCACGTGCACGAGTTGCTCTTGCTCTGGCCGGCACGCGTGTCGAAGTCGTCTGGCGTGTGACACGTGCTGGGCGGCGTTTGTCTGGCTGCCTACGGCGGCGTGTACGAGTCTGGGCTCTCGAGGAGCGTCCCCGAGTAACAACTGCTGGTCGTGCTGGTGCTGCTGCTGGGGTCTGCGTATTCATTTGGGATGTCGAGTAAGATCGCTTTCTTGACCTGCTCTGCATGCGTTGATTACTTGTGGAGGCTTCTACCGCATCGCGTGCTGCCTGCTGCGCCTGAGCTGCTCGGGTTCGTGAACGTGTAATTGGACCTGTATAGCTGCTTGTCGATGGCATCTCCGTTTGTATCCTGGCCATGGAGCGTGTACGCATACGTTGAGATGGAATTGGACTTGGGTCAGGCTCGGGTGCCGCTTCCACATCGGGTGCTTGGCCAGCCAATGGATTCTCTTCCAGCGGATTTCCATCAACTATAACCAATGACACTGTTGCTGGTCCTGCAACCAGTTGAGATGTTTGTTGTAGATCTGCTTCCATGGCGGCTGTGGACACACGTCTACGTCGCTGTGCACGGGTGCGGGTGCGGGTGCGAGGTCTCGTCGTCGTGCTGCGCGTGTTACGTCTCCGGTTACGGAGTATGTTTCGTGTATCTATGTCTAAGCCACTGATCAGTCCATTCCTTCTGTTCTCAGCTTGTGCTCTTGCTGCACGTATACGACCACCACGCGTTGGTGTCATCACTTGGTGTGCAACATTTGCGAAATACGCATGTAACCGGAATCGGTTCTTCAACTCTTCCGGCAAATAGGGCCAACGATTGATTGCAAGTTTGTGTAAATTTCTTAATTCCGATACAGTTAGACGCGATCTGCCCGTCTCCTCTAGAACAGAGCGACGCAGCTCAGATATGAAATTGTGCAGAGATAAGCGCGACATGTAGCGTGTTGGGCCAAAGCATGCCAAGGCATCGTCGTTTAAAGTGAAATCTGCAGATGGTCTTGAGTTAAGGCTGCGTAGAAAGTTGCGTAACAACTTGAACAGCCAACTCATAAATAACTCAAATGAACCGATTGTTAATTGAATACAAAAATATATAGAAAATAAAATTTTGATAAAAAAAAAACTGCTTGTGAATTTTATTAGAAATTTTCAAAAAAAAATTAGATTTGTTTATGTTGTAGTTTTTGTTCGCTTCTAGTCTGAAGTTGGACTGATGTTTTCTCAGAAGAACAAACACTAGGTTGGATTTTCAAGGGGTTTCTCAAAGCCCGAGCTTACTTAGTTTTGAAAAATTTAATTACTCACAACAATTTTTCGATTGGAGGGGGGAGTAAAAATGCGCGAATTGCCTGCAGGCAAATGCAGAAAAGCTACAACAAATTTACATGCAAATGTTATGCAGCCTGCACGGTCATCAATCCAGTGCGCCCTCTCTCTCTCTCTCTCTCTCTCTCTCTTTGAAGGCGGGTAATGGCAATTATCGCCGGTGCACGCCATTCCGGGAGTTTATTGTTACGGCTTTCGCCTTTGGCTTTGGCTTTAACTTGAGGCCGTCTCCTTAGTGGGTCAACTTGAAATTAATTACGAAACGCAGCAGCTACCACGGCGACAACTTTGTAGGGCAGAGCGCTGTGCTGTCACATTGCGCATACGCCGCGTTGCATATTGCGCATAAATCGCGCGCGCTCTGGCAAAATTGTCAGTTTGCTGGCTCTCTCTCTCTCTCTCTCACTCACGACAAATTTTATTAGCGCCGCGCGCGTCTTTATATTTTCTCGTTTAATATGCAAGTTAAAGCTGGCCCCTCTCCCTTCCAGCTTTCTTACTTCTCTGGCTACGGTGTGCCCCAAAAATTATGCTACATTAATTTTTCTCTTTTTTTTCCACACGTTTCTTTAATACGCCCTTTGCGTGCACACCACGAAAGCAACAGGGAACGATTGGAGGTAGGGTGTTCTGGTGTGGGGCAATGCCCTCTGGCATGCAGCCGCTAAAGCACTTTTAACACGTTAACGCACGTTAACTCCCTCCTGCCTCGCACAAACGTAATAAGTCAGTAAAAACTGTTCTTGTTTTCTTTTCGTATACCCTTCGGCAAAAATTGCAAAAAGTGTATACCAACTTGGTGCAAATGCAGTTAACAGGCATAGGCAGGCGTGGCAGGGCTCACATCTGTGTCCATCCAAGTGTAAACAAAAAGTTTTCAAGTTCTGGCGCGCAGGGTAGCTAACTGTCGGGCATTGTTGCTTGTTTCTTGTTCATTTCTTGCTTATTTTAGTGGATCGATCAGACGACGATTTTGCGATTAACCTGCATAAGTTATAAGGAACTCTTAGCTCACTAGTTTCTCATTCATGCCAAGGCATCATTATCATGCGACGTTGCCATTCATCACGATTTCTTTCATAGCTAACGGTAGTTTTGCATAGCATCGAAAGTTAAAGCAGCGGAAAAGGCAGTGCAAATCAAAAGGCGTCTGCAAGTTTGAAGATATACGTGTATATATGGTAAAAATTTGATATCAAAAGGAAGCAAGTTTCTAGCACCTAACTGGAGTATATACATATGTATATTAGTTAAAATTGAATTACGTTGCTAATGCATTAAGTCGATGCATTAGCTGCTTCTCTAGCGTTATCAATTCATTTCGCTTTGCCTGCGAGCCTTGGGCGCAAGGGAAGGACTTAACTTAAAGTGTACTTAAAGCTACTTAAGTTATTGTACCTATAATGCTTAACATTAAACCCCACTTAAAGCGCTCCCACTCTCTCTCTCTCTCTCTCTCTCTCTCTCAATATATATTGTCTTGTTTGCCTTCTCTCTCTCTCTGTTTCTGCCTCCGCCCACTCGCTGTCAGTTAACCAGCATTTCCGCATCTTTTTTCGCTGCTATTTTTTTGAACATCAACTGGTTTTATGCTTCTTTGCAGGGCAGACAAATTATACTCTGTAAAATGGGCTAGCTGTTCGATATTTGGAACTAGGCAAAGTCAAAGAATTCGTTTGCAGTCATTTTAATGTCTTCTTTTTGTACTTTGCTGTACAGGGTATCTGTTCGTTGCGCTTCTTGGCACCTGCCTGATACATTAACGTATTTTAAATAAACATTTTCAACCATTTTGGCGTCCTCTGCTCGCTTGTCTTTATTATTTAACAGTTTTACTTGTCAACTGCATAACGGTTGCCTACTTTGCGCCACGTTACAGAAGAGATTCGTGCACGCACACACACACACGCACACACACCCAGCGAGCACTTAATATCTTAATGTTAAAACACACACAGTGAAATTTTTATTGTAATTTTATGCACTTATTTACATAAGCGGAGTTAAAATGAAAGCTTCATCATATGAAATTATTACATTATTGCTTTCACTGTGATTGTTGGTGGAGCCACAACAACACACACACACAGTAACGGTAGTGGCAACAACAACTGGTAACTGGTAACTGGTAACCGGTAGCTACCTGCGGCATGGCATTTGGCCATAACAATGAAATGAATTTTCGCCAACTGTGGCACTTCATAAATATTATGTGCATTAATCGCATTCGGCCAAAGCATTCGCTGTGCCTCTGCCACAGTGGGAGAAGGAGTGGCGTGCAAGGGGCGTGGCACGCGATTTTAGTACTTGATTAATGTCGTATTAATTGAGCAAAGTTGCAAAGGCAAAAAAGGGCTTTAAGTTGCACATACGCTGACTGCAAGTTAAATTTGAAAATTAACTGCAAGTTAAAGTGAAGTTAAGTCTTTAAGCTGGCAATGTGTGTGTGCTATATATGATTTGCGAATGGCTTTAAGTTAATTTGAAAATTTAAAAAATTACTCTACTAACTGTTGGTTAAGGTATTTGAGATAATGTTGCACTAACTGCTGGTTAACTATTGTAGAACTTATTGTTAAATATTTAATGGAAAGCATTGGCTAGCATGTTGCACACTCTTCTATATTACAATTAACTGAAACATTTTAACTTACACACACACGTTGCTGGCACGCTCGAGTTGAGGTCAGTTAACCGGCGGTTAACATGCATTTGCATTTCTAGCAAAGCCTATTATGGTATCACACGCACACACGCAATGCAATCAATCGAAAGCTTTTAAAAAATATGATATGCGTGTAATCATTGCATGTTCAAGTGGATTTTGTTGTTATTTGCTTGCAGCGTTGCCAGACTGTTGCAATGCCACTCAGAATCGCACGCACTCGCACTCGCACTTAACGCGTATCAGCCGCACTTCATACTTTTTGCACACACAACTTGTTGTTTGTAGCATACCAACACACTCACACACACACACACACACACCTAGACCAACACTCACAGACCTGCCCGCCTCCCTCCCTCCCACACACACACACCCTTGCACAAGTAGTCGCACAAATATTGACGCACTCTCAGCCACAATGCACACTTACACACCTGCGAGCACATACGCACACAAACGCAGCTACATGTGCGTATTTACCTTTGACTTGAACACACACACACACACAGGCATACGTTGTATGTACATGTGCACCTGCATGTGTACGTGATATTTATTTATTTATATTTATTGGTATGCGTATTTGTTCGCTTGTATTTGGCACACTCAACCAACCCACTGTAGCACTGTACAACATACCCCACTGTACCCTCTGAATACACACACTCACACACAATGCGTCTCAGTTTACTAAATATCTGCTCACATCTTCATCACAGCCTCCGCCCCCGTCATGGAGCAACCGCCGCAAAATGTAACCGTCTTGGATGGCAAAGATGCGACCATCTCGTGTCGCGCTGTCGGCGCCCCGAATCCCAACATCACTTGGATCTATAACGGTAAGTGCAATACAAATTGTAACAGCACAATGACTGTGTACATTTCGCATGCAATCGATCCTAAAGTAATCAAGTAAAAAACTATAGCTAATTCTCTAATGCTAATCGATGTTGTCTTTCCATGTTCTCTTGTTCTCTCATTTATCTCGTATGCTAACCCTAACGCTAACCGTAACTGCAACTGCAACCACAACCCGCTAAACAAAAAACAAACAAAAACTGCTTGCTGGCATCGATACCCCGATGATTAGAAACCCAATTGGTCGAGATATCGAGTCGTGTGCAAATACTTGAATCGGGCGATTTACTCATCTCAAATATACGCGCCTCCGATGCGGGACTCTATATATGTGTGCGTGCCAATGAGGCGGGCACGGTCAAGGGCGAGGCCTATCTGGGTGTATTGGGTAAGTACAAGAGCAAATTCCCTTTCCCCTCCTAACTGCCTTCAATCGCAAGCTCATACTGCAAATATATTGCACGAAGTGGGTACTATGTATAAGAGGAATCTTATTCGTTATACCAGTATATAGGCATGTGCTTATCATATTTAACATTTAAATAATACTATAATAGATGGTAATAGAAACAAGTAACCAAAGCCAGAATTAGTTGCATCATATAGAAACAGAAGCATTGTCCAAATCATCATGCACTGAGTGGCTCCCCTCAGGCATTTTTCTCCCAATATTTAATTTGCCAGATTTCACTTTAAATGAATTGCAGAGTGTCAAAATTAATATCAAATAACTGTTAAATATTTATTTATAAATTAAATAATTATTATTTGTATAAATATTGATTACCTTTAGCCAGCTTTGGCTTAACCTGAAGTAGCACATAAAGCGAGTATCTAATTACCGCCTCTCTTTGCGCTTCTCACACACCCAAAAAAACGTTGCATACTTTTCTGAGCTAATGAAATGAACATTTCAATATTTACTGCGTTAGTGCAAATAATTGCATTTTGCTCATTTGAAAACTAATTGCATTAAACAATCGATTGAAATTGAATTAAATCCTAATTATGTCATGTCATTAGAATTAACCAGAGAAAAAAAAAATCGTCAAAATGTAATCGGGAGGCTATTAACTGTTGACACAGACCCTCTCTCTCTCTCTCCATATCAAAGTCATCGATTGGGTATTTGCTTACCAAAGAAATTTACGGACAATGTGCAACTGATTGAGCCGCTTTTGGGCAGGGAAGGGCAAGCACTTAGTGGATAATTAATTTGTAATTAAGCATGTCTGTTGTGACTGAGTTAATTAAAAGAGAATAGAATTGAGATGGCGGCATGAAATACGAGTTAGAAAAAGTCGATTGAGCAGAGCAAAAAAAAAAAAAAGCATGTGAATAATGTAATTAATTAATGTCATTATAATGGACGTTTTCAACATGGATTCCAAGCTAACGAACTGCCAGAAAATTTTTAGAAACACGTTCGACTAGTGAATAATTGAAACATTCAAACGTTTCCAATTATTTGCGACGCGAAATGAACAACTGAAATCAAGTGCAGATTTCATTTCGTATTTTTATACCATGCGATCATTGAAAATGGTCAAAAAAAGGGTATACTAAGTTTGTGCAAATAAATGTAATAGGCAAAAGGAGGCGTGGCAGACCCCACAAAGTATATATGTATATGCTGACTCAGGATCACTAGCCAAGTCGATTGAGCCATGTCCGTCTGTCTGTCCGTCCGTCTGTCCGTTTGAACGTCTAGATCTGAGCTATCATAAAAGCTAGAGACAACAAATTTCACATGAAGTTTCCCGTATACCATAGGCAGATCGAGTTTATTTTCAATTTTTGATGCCACGCCCACCGCCCACGCAAATCGATAATTTGCGATTGTCAGGAGAAGTAATGAAGTTACAGCTTTCTGCTTTGGTATGAACATAGATAGGCGGATGAACTTGTCTTCTTAATTTTCTTAATGGAATTAAATGTGTGATAATTTCTTTCGAAACTGAGCGAATGGTATCTTACGGTCGGGTGCGCTCGACTGTAGCTTTCTGTACTTGTTTTTTGGAAATCTAGTTAAAGTCATGTTTTTGCGGCGCAAAATATATGTCCCTTCCCTTTCCGCCACCTACGACACGCGCACACACAAGCTGACACAGAGTGTAAGCAGAGTGTAGACCACACAACAATAAAATGTGACAAAATGCCAACAGCATCAGCGACAACAACAGCAACAACAGCGGCAACAACAATGGCACCAGTGGCTGCAATAATGATGTTGCTACTGATGATGCGAGTGCCCAAGCTGTGGTTCTATCTCACTCTAGCTCCATCTCTATCACTATCTCTGGTGCTTTTGCTCTTTGCCACAAATGCGACTAGTCAGGCATGCAACATGCCACAAAATTGCAACATGCAACGACCGCCGACATGAAGTGACGCATCAAATCAGTTAAAATGCATTGGACCAATAATAACACTGTCCTGCATGCGCTCATTTCTTGCTTCAACTTGCAACAAGAAAATGCAAGAAAAATCTATACTTACTTTGAATGAATGAAAATAAAAAACAGTAAATTATTTTCAAGTAAATGTTGCAACATTTTCACTTAGCCCAAAATGAATTTCTCAAGTTTGTAGCACAGGCCAAATATATGTACAGCTGTGTTCACAAAAATAGCAGTGCTCATTAGCTGCAACTTTAAACTTAATTTTCTATATCTATCTATACTTATTTTTGTGAATGAAAATAAAAAACAGTAAATTATTTTCTCATCACATTGAATTACAATTTTTCTCAGCTCAAGTGAAACTTGCAACATTTTCATTTAGCCCAAAATGAAGTTCTCAAGTTTGTAGCACAGGCGAAATATATGTACAGCTGTGTTCACAAAAATAGCAGTGCTCATTAGCTGCAACTTTAAACATAATTTTGTGTATCTATCTATACTTATTTTTGTGAATGAAAATAAAAAAACAGTTAATTATTTTCTGATCACATTGAATTACAATTTTTCTCAGCTCAAGTGAAACTTGCAACATTTTCATTTAGCCCAAAATGAAGTTCTCAAGTTTGTAGCACAGGCGAAATATATGTACAGCTGTGTTCACAAAAATAGCAGTGCTCATTAGCTGCAACTTTTAACTTAATTTTCTATATCTATCTATACTTATTTTTGTGAATGAAAATAAAAAACAGTTAATTATTTTCTGATCACATTGAATTACAATTTTTCTCAGTTCAAGTAAAACTTGCAACATTTTCATTAAGCCCAAAATGAAGTTCTCAAGTTTGTAGCACAGGCGAAATATATGTACAGCTGTGTTCACAAAAATAGCAGTGCTCATTAGCTGCAACTTTAAACTTAATTTTCTATATCTATCTATACTTATTTTTGTGAATGAAAATAAAAAACAGTTAATTATTTTCTGATCACATTGAATTACAAAATTTTCTCAGCTCAAGTGGAACTTGCAACATTTTCATTTAGCCCAAAATGAAGTTCTCAAGTTTGTAGCACAGGCGAAATATATGTACAGCTGTGTTCACAAAAATAGCAGTGCTCATTAGCTGCAACTTTAAACTTAATTTTCTATATCTATCTATACTTATTTTTGTGAATGAAAATAAAAAACAGTTAATTATTTTCTGATCACATTGAATTACAAAATTTTCTCAGCTCAAGTGGAACTTGCAACATTTTCATTTAGCCCAAAATGAAGTTCTCAAGTTTGTAGCACAGGCGAAATATATGTATGTAATATAATCATCGATGCAAATACCAAAAGCAATGTGCGCAACTACTAAAGCTTTATGCACTTTGTTGTACTTAATGCATTAAAATTTTCGGTTTTTTTTTTTTTTTGGTAGAAGAGAGAGGGAAAGGGGGAGGGAGGGAGGGGGGCAGCTAGCGGCATTTTTGGGGTCTAGGCAAGCGGCGAGGTGGCTCGCTTAAAGGCCACATCAATGTCTGCTAATTGGCAAAGCGGCATAGTTATAGTGTGTGTGTGTGTGTGAGTGTGCGTACATGTGTGTGTGTGCGAGCTATTCTGTTTTTGTGTTTTGTGTAGCATAAAACGCGGCGCATGAGGATGGTAATCAAAAATATGTGCACTCTATGCAAACGAGGCTGCATTTCGAGCTAACCAACAGCAGAAGGTCGACCTGCTGGCAAGATGCGAGAGCGACAGAGAGAATGGGGTAGGGGAAACGGGTGGCATAGCCGGACTCGACAACAAAGTCTGGTGGAGCGCGTGCCCGTTGAACTTTTGATGCATGGCAAAACCAAGTTGACTGAAAAGGCACCGAAAACGAGCATGCAGTGTAAAAGAAATAAAAAAAAAGCGAAAAAAAACACAGCACACATACTCATACATATATAAATACATACATAGCTGGTGTAGCGTGTTTTTTGTCCGCCAGGGCTTTAAAACTTAATTTCCTGCAGGTCTGGCAGCCAGGCTTTTGTGCTGTGCTGTGTCTGGCAACATGTCGCACTTAATCCGAATAGTTGTTTAATGCACGTGCTCTCTCTCTCTTTCACACGCCTCATCTCATCTCATTCTTTCTCTCTTTCTTTTGGCAGTGCGCACACAAATCATACAGCCGCCAGTGGACACAACCGTATTACTTGGCCTGACCGCGACACTGCAGTGCAAGGTGTCCAGTGACCCCAGTGTGCCATATAATATCGACTGGTATCGCGAGGGTCAATCGGCGCCCATCAGCAATTCGCAGCGTATTGGCGTCCAGGCAGATGGCCAATTGGAGATACAGGCAGTGCGGGCCAGCGATGTGGGCAGCTATGAGTGTGTGGTAACATCGCCAGGTGGCAATGAGACGCGCGCCGCACGGCTCAGTGTCATCGAGTTGCCATTCCCGCCGAGCAATGTGAAGGTGGAGCGTCTGGGTGAGCCGCAACAGCGTAGCATCAATGTATCCTGGACACCGGGTTTCGATGGCAATAGTCCAATTGCTAAATTTATTATACAGCGACGTGAGGTTTCCGAATTGGGTAAGTGTTGTTGTTGGAGTAGTAGAGTAGAGTAACATACCAAGCCGGCTACTCGCATCATACGCTCATTCTCATCATGATGCGCGGTACACACACACACACACAAACAGAGACAGGGTTTTAGCGTAACGTAGTTGGGTTTGTTCTTATTGGTTATGGCATACTGCTCTGGTATTGGATTTTGATTTATCACTTACACAAACATACAAATAGAGAGAGAACTACACGAAAGAATTTCGACCATGTTGTGATTTGAACACGGAGCAACTACAACAACAGCAAACACAACAACATATACAAAAATCACAGACAAATTGAATAAACTTTATAAGTTTCGTCGAATTGAACTCGTGGAATGAAAGAATTTTTAGCATAATTTTAAAGCATTTCCTTTTTGTTCTCTCTCTTTTTTCTTATACACGCTGCGTGTTTCTTTACTTTTCCGATGGTAAAATGTGTCGTGTTTCAATGTGTTACATCGCATCGAAATTATCTCATATCTTTTCGCATAATATATTTACTTAATTTATATTTTTTTTTTTTTTGATTTTTGTACATTTTGTTGATTTACTAATTTTGTATTATTATTATTTCTATTCACCTATAACGCACATTCATTTCGTTACACTTCATCATAACTGCTAAACGCGCACATCACAACTCACCACACTAATTCAACTCTAACTCACATACTCACCATACTCACCATACACCATACACACACTCTCTCTGTCTCTCTCTCTCTCTTTTCTTTATATCACACGCACTCCACTTCACACGCTCTCTCTCTCTCTTTCTCTCTCTCTGGTATACTTCAACTGCCGCGATTTATCTCTCGCGCTCTTTCTCCGTCTATCTCTCTGTCTCTCTCTCTTACTTCCTCTAACCCAACTACCGTTACACATTAACATAACAGAAAAATTCGTAGGTCCAGTACCCGATCCGCTACTCAACTGGGTCACCGAGCTAAGCAATGTCTCAGCCGATCAACGTTGGATCCTGTTGGAGAATCTGAAGGCCGCCACTGTTTATCAGTTTCGTGTGAGTGCCGTTAATCGCGTGGGCGAGGGTTCCCCATCGGAGCCCAGTAACATTGTCGAGTTGCCACAGGAAGGTAAGTGCTAAAGATCTAAATAATCGCTTAAACATCTGTCGCCACGATAGAAGAAAACACAGTTTAACTGTGGTATTTTTTTTTAGTATTTTTGTTGGTATTTAATATTTTTGTAGTATTTTTTTAATCTTGAGAGAGAGTTTAAACCACTCATTTGCCAGAGTTGCATTTATAGACCGAATGTTTCTTCAGTTTTTAATTAATTGTTTAGTATTTTTATAGAAAAACTAGTATTTTTTTATACAAATCGTGCAGATTTCAATTGAAATTAGGTTTTTCTCGTTTGTTTTCCATTCGTTTCTTTTGTCTGTTGTACCGTTACGTCAAACTGCACCACACATTGCTTTATCAATCCAATATAGTACCTAGAACTAATGCTATATAACCAAATATGTATGTATATTGTACTTCTTATCGCTATCGTTGTCGTCAAACTGCAAACTCGTCGCCTTTGCCCAACATTTGGATGAATACTTAAAATGCGCGTAGAGTTTCCACTACACCGAGGTATACATAACCTAACAAACGAGTAATGAAAATGATCACAGAATATCTGGCCCTCTTTTTGAGTATATGTATATGCGAACTAACCTTACTTTATATACAGCGCACCATCATTGATCCTGTTGAAGTTCCCCTAATAATATGTTCTCTTATTTCACTTAGCTCCATCGGGTCCGCCAGTTGGATTCGTGGGCTCCGCTCGTTCCATGTCGGAGATCATAACACAATGGCAACCACCGCTTGAGGAGCATCGCAATGGACAGATCTTGGGCTATATTCTACGCTATCGTCTCTTTGGCTATAACAATGTGCCCTGGTTGTATCAGAACATAACCAACGAGGCACAGCGCAATTTTCTAATACAGGAACTGATCACTTGGAAGGATTATGTAGTGCAGATCGCAGCTTACAACAACATGGGCGTTGGTGTCTATACGGAGGGTGCCAAGATCAAGACCAAGGAGGGAATACCCGAAGCACCGCCAACAAATGTGCGTGTTGTGGCACTCAACTCGACAGCGGCGCAGATCAGTTGGACTCCACCGAATCCACAGCAGATCAATGGAATCAATCAGGGCTATAAGCTGCAGGCATGGCAGCAGGTGCTCATTGAGGGCGAGACGCGCGACGTGGAGAAACGTATGATCACTGTGCCGCCTAGTCTGATCGATCCGCTGGCCGAACAGACGGCCGTGATGAATGGCCTGGACAAGTACGCCGAGTATAATGTGAGCGTGCTCTGCTTTACCGATCCCGGTGATGGTGTGGCCAGCCTGAAGGTTCCAGTGATGACCAAAGAGGATGTACCCGATGAGATAACCGCTCTGCATTTCGATGATGTCTCTGATCGATCGGTGACAGTACTCTGGGCACCACCGCGTCATATCAACGGCTTGCTTACAGGGTATACGGTGCGCTATCAGGTGCGAGATCGTCCCGACACCATGAAATCCATCAATCTGACTGCCGAGGATACCCAATTGGTGGTGAATCAGCTACAGGCCACCACACACTATTGGTTCGAGATCTGTGCATGGACACGCATCGGTAGCGGAGCACCCAAGACGGCAACCATTCAGTCGGGTGTGGAGCCAGTGTTGCCACATGCGCCAACCAATCTGGCACTCTCGAATATCGAAGCCTTTTCGGTAGTGTTGCAATTTACGCCCGGATTCGATGGCAACTCTAGCATTACCAAGTGGAAGGTGGAGGCACAAACGGCACGGAATATGACTTGGTTTACCATCTGCGAGATCAGTGATCCCGATGCGGAAACTTTGACAGTTACCGGTCTAATGCCCTTCACACAATATCGATTGCGCCTGAGTGCCACCAATGTAGTGGGCAGTTCACGACCCTCGGATGCTACCAAGGATTTCCAAACCATACAGGCACGTCCCATGCATGCACCATTCAATGTCACGGTGCGTGCAATGAGCGCTACCCAGCTGCGTGTACGTTGGATACCCTTGCAGCAGACCGAATGGTTTGGCAATCCACGCGGTTACAACATCTCGTATCGCCATTTGGAACGCGCGGGGCCTTTGAAGAGTATACCGCGTAGCGTGTTCATTGAAGATCACACAGCGAATTCACATGTACTCGACGCACTCGAGGAATGGACTGTCTACGAGGTGCTGATGAACGCCTGCAACGATGTGGGCTGCTCGCGGGCCAGCAACCCGGCCGAGGAGCGCACACGTGAGGCGACACCCAGCTATGGCCCCTTGGAGGTGCAGGCAAATGCCACTTCGTCGACCACCGTGGTGGTGCGTTGGGGTGAGGTGCCACGGCAGCATCGCAACGGACAGATCGATGGCTTCAAAGTCTTCTATGCAGCCACCGATCGTCCCAGTGTGACGCCCGTGTTGCATAAGACCATACCAAATAATAGCTCGTTCACCACCACGTTGACCGAATTGAAGAAGTTTGTGGTCTACCATGTACAAGTCTTGGCCTATACCCGGTTGGGTGATGGTGCACTGAGCACGCCACCCATACGTGTTCAGACCTTTGAGGATACACCGGGTGCACCGTCGAATGTTAGCTTCCCGGATGTTACCTTTACCATGGCTCGCATCATTTGGGACGTACCCGATGATCCGAATGGCGAAATCCTGGCCTACCAGGTCACCTATACCCTCAATGGCAGTGCAAATCTCAATTATAGTCGCGAATTTCCTCCTTCGGATCGCACATTCCGTGCCACCAACTTGTTGCCCGAGCGTTATTATAGTTTCAGTGTGACCGCTCAGACTCGCCTGGGCTGGGGTAAGACCGCATCGGTGCTTGTGTATACGACCAACAACAGGGATCGTCCGCAAGCGCCTTCAGTGCCACAAGTATCGCGCAGTCAGATTCAAGCACATCAGATCACCTTCAGCTGGACCCCAGGACGCGATGGTTTCGCTCCGTTGCGCTACTACACGGTGCAAATGCGCGAGAACGAGGGACCATGGCAGCCACTGCCCGAGCGTGTGGATCCCTCCTTGAGCTCGTACACAGCGTTGGGTCTACGTCCACATACCACGTACCAATTCCGCATTCAGGCAACCAATGATCTTGGCCCCTCGGCCTTTAGTCGTGAGAGCATTGTGGTGCGCACACTGCCCGCTGCACCGGCTGTGGGTGTGGGTGGCCTCAAGGTGGTGCCAATTACCACAACCTCGGTACGTGTGCACTGGGGCGCCCTGGAGACGGGCATGTGGAATGGCGATGCGGCAACAGGTGGCTATCGCATCTTGTATCAACAACTCTCGGACTTTCCCACCGCCTTGCAGTCGACACCCAAGACAGATGTGATGGGCATCAATGTGAATAGCGTGGTGTTGTCGGATCTGCAGCAGGATCGCAACTATGAGATTGTTGTGCTGCCCTTCAACTCGCAAGGACCGGGACCCGCAACACCGCCGGCAGCAGTTTATGTGGGTGAAGCAGTGCCCACTGGAGAGCCACGTGCCGTAGATGCCGCGCCCATTTCGAGCACCGAAGTGCGTCTACGCTGGAAGCCACCAAAGCAGAGCATGCAAAATGGTGATATACTTGGCTATAAGATCTTCTATCTGGTCACATATTCACCGCAAGCACTCGAACCCGGACGCAAGTGGGAGGAGGAGATTGAGGTGGTCTCTGCCACGGCCACGTCGCACAGTCTCGTCTTTCTGGATAAGTACACGGAATATCGCATACAATTGCTTGCCTTCAATCCCGCTGGCGACGGTCCCCGCTCGGCACCGGTCACAGTGAAGACACTGCAGGGTGTACCTAGTGCTCCGCTCAATTTACGCTTCACCGACATCACTATGCAGAGTCTCGAGGTGGCCTGGGATCCACCGAAGTTTCTCAATGGTGAAATACTTGGCTATCTGGTAACCTATGAGACCACCGAGGAGAATGAGAGTAAGTTCGGAAATCGATGTGATTCGATTTGATTCTTGCTTAGCTAAGGATTTCCCTCCTTCTCCACAGAGTTCAGCAAGCAGGTCAAGCAGAAGGTATCGAATACAACGTTGCGTGT
Organism: Zaprionus ghesquierei; assembly: GCA_018904095.1. NCBI lineage: Eukaryota > Metazoa > Arthropoda > Insecta > Diptera > Drosophilidae > Zaprionus > Zaprionus ghesquierei. Next base: position 12,274,221 of record JAEIGP010000394.1, on the reverse strand, counting down.
GCAGAATCTTGAAGAGGAGGTCACCTACACCTTCACGGTGCGTGCCCAGACCATTGACTATGGGCCGGCGGTTAGTGAGAATGTCACAACAGGACCGCAGGATGGTTCCCCCGTTGCACCGCGAGATCTTATACTCAGCAAGACCATGACTAGCGTCGAGATGCACTGGATCAATGGACCGTCGGGACGTGGTCCCATACTGGGTTATCTAATCGAGGCCAAGAAGCGCGGTATGTAAATGTTTCAAATCTCTTTTATTTATTAGTTTTTGACTTTGGTTCTCTGGTTTTACCTATTCTAACTCTCTTTTTCCTTCGATAATCTAATCTTTGGTGAACTGGTTCCAAAAAAACAAAAAAAACTATTAATAAACTTTGCCAAACTGCTTGCGTAGAAAAAGGAGAACCCTCGTTTGTCTGTAAGTATTGTAGACTAGAGACTAACTACTCTCGTATAAGTATGTACACAATATACTAATACATATATAGTGTGTAGTGTATCGATTACTAACCATAGTTGCATTTGAAACTTAGTTTTCTTTACGTTTTTTTTCGCTATTCTTTTTCTTTTCCTTTCGCACACTTAACCCCTTTCCTATCGATTAGCAGACGATTCACGCTGGACTAAAATAGAGCAGACCAAGAAGGGTACTATGCAGGATTTTACCGTTAGCTATCACATACTTATGCCATCGACGGCATATACATTCCGTGTGATTGCCTACAATCGCTATGGCATCTCATTTCCGGTCTACTCCAAGGATTCCATACTGACCCCATCAAAGCTGAATCTAGAGTATGGTTATTTGCAGCACAAACCATTCTATAGGCAAACCTGGTTCATGGTCTCACTGGCAGCCACATCGATAGTTATCATTGTGATGGTCATTGCGGTGCTGTGTGTGAAGAGCAAGAGCTACAAATACAAACGTAAGTTGAGGCCAGAGTTGGCACAGTTGGGAATCCCATTTAATATTTGCATTTCTTGCAGAAGAGGCACAGAAAACGCTGGAGGAATCGATGGCCATGTCGATTGATGAAAGACAGGAACTGGCACTGGAATTGTATCGCTCGCGTCACGGCGTCGGCACCGGCACACTGAATAGCGTGGGTACCCTACGTAGCGGTACACTGGGCACATTGGGACGCAAGTCGACAAATCGTCCGCCGACCAGTGTGCAGCTTGGCAAGAGTCCACCCCGTCCATCGCCCGCCTCGGTGGCCTATCACAGCGATGAGGAGAGCTTGAAGTGCTACGATGAGAATCCCGACGATAGCAGTGTGACCGAGAAGCCATCCGAAGTGAGCAGCTCGGAGGCATCGCAGGTGAGTTTAACCAGAGAAGTTGACATCTGTAAATGCATTTTCTAACTCTTTCCCCCCCTTTTCGTGCAGCACTCGGAGAGCGAGAACGAGAGCGTGCGCAGTGATCCGCACTCATTCGTCAATCATTATGCCAATGTGAATGACTCGTTGCGACAGTCGTGGAAGAAGACCAAACCGGTGCGCAACTATTCCAGCTACACAGACTCCGAGCCAGAGGGCAGCGCAGTGATGAGCCTCAATGGTGGCCAGATTATTGTCAATAATATGGCCAGATCGAGGGCGCCACTGCCTGGCTTCTCCTCATTTGTCTGACAATCAACTGAGTTCTAAGATCTAAGCAACAGTAGCAGCAACACCGTCATCCGGGAGACGTTCGTCTAATTACCTGAACGTCTCTCGCCCGCCCTGTGGACAGGCACAACAACGACAACAATGACAACAGCAATTGGCACACTCAACCTCAAACTCAACATTAACCCAAACATCAAGAACAACAACAAGAACAACAACAACAACAGCAACAACTGCCAGACGATCGATCAACGTCCTCTACAAGAATTTAACCCAGCTACCCCGCCACATATCAAACGCATTGGGGGGGATCCAACGAGTCCCACCCCGTACTGTCTCGTACTGTCTGGAGCTATCTGTCTGAGCCGATGAGCCGAATTGAGCTGAGCTGAGTGTGCGCGTGTGCGTGCGTGCATGTGTATGATGTGTGTTCGACTGTTGCTGGTGCGCTGCTATATGGACAATTAGTTATAGTAGTTTTATCTTTATACATCTAACTTATAGTTTCTAGTTCGAGAGATCTGAGATTTAACCGCATTTAAGTTTTTAAATGCCCCAACTGACCCAGCCCAATAATTAATAGAATTATTTTTATGGTTTATTTTTACTTTTATTTAACGTATATTTTTTTTTTTAATTGTCGATTTTTATTTATTGTGCGTCCGTTGTCTGTCACGCCCATTTAGTTTGTAACTGGCATTTATCGAGAGAAGGAAGCAAAAACTTGTGATACGCGTAATTTTTTGCTCGGTTTTATAATTTGTAATTTGTAATTTTATCGTATGTATTTCTCCAATGTGTTCAGCGTGTATGCATGAATATTGAATGTCGTGAAATGAATGATTGATGATGATGCATGATTTATAGTACGATATATATATTTGATTGACTTCCCAACGTTTCGCCCTTGCGCAATCTCATTACATTTATATTAATACTATTTAACTATTTTAAAACGAAACGAAACGAAACGACAAACTCGCAAACTGAGTAAATGTTACAAGACCCAAAAAGAAAGAAAAAAAAAATGATAAGAAATGAAAGAAAATTTTATAAATTTTTGTAATTTAATTTTTAGTTTCGTTTTCAATTTTGTTGTTGCCTTTGCCTTTAGTTATAAAGTTAGGGCATTTAGGAGAAGGCAACTGCAACTGATGCAATCAGTTGAGGACGCGACGAGCAGAAAGAAGAAAAAGAAACTGAAGAGATACGCAAAAGAAAAAGAAAAAGAAAAGCGAACGAGAAACGATAGAACAAAGCGAATGAAATGCAGAAAAAACGTGAAAATTGATAAAAAATACACACACAAATAGCATATCCACTAAGCGAATGAGATGAAAATGGAAAAAGGAGTGGAAGAATTAGATAAAATCGGATAATGAAAACGATGATGATTTTTTTTTCGGGAGATACTACATTGAAAGTAAACGACATAAGGCGTACAAAAATATATATATGTTCTGTATGTGTGTGTTCTTCATTAAATGTATAAGTATAGGCCATATTAAACGCAAGTTCAACACAAACAACAAGAAACAATCGAAAATCACATGACACAAAGAAACACAAGTGTTTTTTTTTTATTGATATCTCCTCGCTCGAAACGAAGATTGAAAACGATGGAAGAGTATAAGGAGGAGGAGGAGGAGGAGGAGTCTAGCATTAAGAGACAGACAAGCTACATAGATGTATTACCCCATATATGCATGTTATAATGAATGTTTCAATATACGATCGATCGTATACGAAATGGGGGGCATTAGGCATGAAGTAAGTGCGCGCAAACTAAGCATAGATAAATCTCTCTAGATGGTACTATGTTTTAATTGTTAAACTAAAGAACGAGAATGCATAACACATGAACACATAAACACACATAACACAACCACAACCCACACACACACACATTGTACATGTATGTCTAAGCTAAAGTTTATATATACTATTTGTGTATTTGTATATGTATGTATATCTATATAACTTAAATGACTGATTATATATTTTTCTCTTGATTAATTACCATATACGTATATGCTAGTATATGTATATTATATATATTATAAATATAGTTTTTTTTTCGGCGCATGCAAATAAATTGGAATAGAAGAAGAATGAGAATGAGAATGGAGAAAGGAGGAAGGAGAGTGAAAAGCGAATGCACGCATACACAAGCTTTCTCATGACTTTCTCACCTTAATGTTCTATTAATTATAAACAATTTTTTTGTCTATTATTACTTCAAAGACTCGAAGCACAAGTTCATCTAGATATTTATGTAATTGTAACTGTTAATTGGTCAAGAAAGTGAAGAAAAAAATGAAAAGAAATTCGCAAAAACAAAAAAAAAAGAAAATGGAAAAAAATTATATTCAATTGATTAAGTACCGAGCATATATACAGCATTTACATATGCTATAAATCTTAAGGCATAGGGAATGAATAAGGATGAGAGTACGGATCGCGTTTGCAATGACGTGGAATGTGAGGTGACAGTGCAGAGGCGTCGCAATTAGTGGAAATCGCGCAGCAAAGCGCCAAGTATTAGCCTATATTAATGTGTAAATGTAATTGACGAATCATATGAATCAATAAAAAGTGTAAAAAATTACAAAAATATCCCAGAGTTTTTGTTTCATGGAATTTCAGAATGCACTAAAAAGCTGGAGAAACGAAATTTCTTACATAAATTGATGCAATTCTAAAGTTTTATCTGACTTCATTTCAGTGTACGAGCTTTACCGATTATAATGCTATAACAAGTAAGAATGGCTTCACTCAAGTGTTGACTGCAAAAGACCATGGATTGTGGAAGATCATGAAAAAGATTTCAAAGAAAAAACTATAATTTTTAGATTTGAACCAACGACCCCATTAAAACATTAGATTCGCAGTCCGCAACTTAACCACGGACACACTTATGCGTTGGTTGTCAACATTGACATCTAAGACACACACCAATTGATTATTGACATGCATCAAAATCCAAGCAGTTGGCAGAAAACACTGCTTGAAAAAAACACTGCTTGCTTGCAGTGGGCGCATTGCAAATCTATATGAAACGTCGAATAACTTTTATGCTCATAATCCGATCGGAACCAGAATTTCAGCGGTCATTTGGGTGGTATCTAATTATCATACACCTCAAAACTGAATACTGTAGCTTTATTATTGCGCTTGCAATACGGTTTTTCGATTTGCGGGGTGGAAGTAGGCGTGGCCCAAATTTTAATAAAAATTTTACAGCGTATGATTCTCATAAGTGTTGTCACCAAATTTGGTGGCTCTAGCTTTTTTAGTTTTTGAGATATAGGCGCTCGCAATACGGTTTTTCGATTTGCCGGGGCGGAAGTAGGCGTGGCCCAAATTTTTATAAAAAATGTACAGCGTATGGCTCTAGCTTTTTTTTGTTTCTGAGATATAGGTGTTCATACAGACAGACAGACAGATACGGCTTAATCGACTCGGCAAGAATATATGTACATATATACTTTATGGGGTCGCAGATGCCTCCTTCTGCCTGTTATGCAAATTTCCGAATATATGTATTTATTTTAAGTCCATGGCCTACAAATTATCTTATATAATAATCCCAATTCAATCGTAAATTTTCTAATCAGTTTATTTCGCAGTTTTCTCTTTTGACATTTGAAAAAAAATGGTTGGGGGAAATGCTGAACTGTCTACCAGGTGGGCGGTGCAAATCAGTCTGGGCGTGGTTAATACTATGTGGGGGCGTGGCAGTTGCTGAGGCAACTAAACAACACTGTTTGACTCCACAGCCGGCGTGGTGTTTGGTGGCTCGAGAGCAAGTTTCATCTCAACAGCAGCATCAGTATCGGCCTCCAGTTCGCCGGATGACGATGCCTCTGACTCCTCCTCCAGTTCGGATTCTTCGCTCTCTATGTGACGTGCCTGCAGACTGGGCGTAATGTCTGTCGGTTCGACGGGCACAGGCAGTGGCACGCTGCTGATGGCAACACCCGACGGCCGGTCGCGTTCCGTGCTTGTTGGATGGCTCAGTCCCAGGTTGGACATGCCCGACAGGCTGGGCATGCTGATGGGACACATGCAGGGCACGAACTGTATGCGGCTGCCGCTGGGCTTCTCGGCCAACGCATTCGGCGGCTGGTAGTTGAAATAATCCGGATACGGATACTGCGGTCGTGCATTATACAAATTGTTTACACGCCGATTGTACGTCGGATATTCCGCATTGTAGGCGGCATAGCGCAGCGAGGATGGCGGAGATGCCTCGGCTGTGGTACTCGAAGGCGGCGGCGGCGGTGGTGCACTCGTTGTGCTGCTTGTAGTGGTTGTTGTCGTAGTTGTTGTTGTTGGCGCCGGCGTTGTTGTTGTTGTGGTTGTTGTTGTTGTAGGCGCTGGCGTTGTGCTGCTGGCTGAGCTGATGCCAATGGCTCCGTTGCTGCTGCTGCTGCCAGTGTCCGGTGGCGTCACATTTGGCTTGTAGCCGGATACATTGTTGGCATCATGACGTCGCGCAGCTGCATAGCTGGTCACCGCATACGGATCGAAGGGACGCTCCGATAGCAGCGGCGTCTGAGCAGCGCCAAAGCCGAAGAGAGGCATGCCAAATGGATCACCGCGCAGCGGCTGATAAGTGTAGGTGCGGAAATAGGTCAGCGGTATCTGTTGCAGCACCTGTGCACGAGGTGTTTCCCTGTGGAGAGCATGGGGAGTAAGCACTAGACGGGCTAAGGCTGCAAAGTTCATCTTGTTTTCAGACTTACGTAGTTGCTTTGGGCCACCAAAAGGCGCTGCTTGGCGGTGACAAGCTGCACAGGCTCACAATTAGCTGTAGGTAAAGAAAGAGGGAAAAAGATAAATATAAAATATATATGATGTTAGGTTCTCTATTCTTTATCCACGCTTTCAGTGCACGTAAGCGTCGTCTCCTGCAATTTTATATGTCTTAAATTTAGACTTTTGGTTTATGATATATAGTATCAATAAGCAACATTTTACTAATAAAAAAATTTTTGAAAAATTTTAAAAATTTTCAAAAAAATTTCTTAAGTTTTTATCACCCAATCTCACTTTCTTTTTGGTTTTTCACTCCTTATTGGTTTGCATAAAAATAATAATGCTTTCTTTATTTTACATTTTCAACGATTTTTTCAACATTTTCAATACCCTTTCCCCATAAAGAATATTCAAATTTTTCCAAAAACTAAAAACGCGATTTATTCTTCTCAGGCGATTCAGCAAGTCAAAATTAGTGCACAAAATAAATTGGAACCAAATTTGTATTTTGAAATATCAAAAATAATGATATATCTCGGGCTTTTTCAGTGTTCGTTACCCATGAAGGAAAATTGAAGGTTCCCTTCTAGTTGTGCTATAAAACGTTTCAAGGAATCGCTATCACTTAAATGTTCAGTATTTCATAATAAATTTCAGTTTCGAAAAAACTCTAAAATGAAGTTCTTAGAATAAAAACTGTTCAGCCTTTAAACGATCCTTGAGTCGCTCACGTACCACAAGATATTGCCACATATTATCGACTGTGACTTTTGTTCACTTTTCACTAGGCACTTCACTTGATCTTGAAATCCTTTTATGATCTGCGCTAATCCTTAGCAGATAGTAGATAGTGTCAATACGAAAAAAAAACCACTAAGCTCTTCCCCGATTGTCCGCACACGAGGCCAGCTGCATTTGTTCTAAACACAAAAACAGTTATAAGCCGAGCTTTTATAGCGTGCACTACCACGGAATAGAACTGGGCACTGCGACATGGGGCAGGGGATTCAACTCTGGCGTCGGCGTCGGCGTCAGTGTCGGCTGCAGCTGCAGCCTGCTGCCCAGAGCGGGGTTCGTTAGACATGAAAGATGCCACGGCGCGAGCGTGTGTCTTGTTTCCATGTGTGTTCGCTTGCGTTCCTTTTGTTTCATGTGTGCAGGGGGCGGAGGGCGGGGCAAACCGAGGGTTGGGGTATAGAACAACGCGAGAAAATTAATTGCAGGCTTGAATAAAGGAGGAGAGGAGGGCGGAGAGAGAGCGAGAGCGAGCGCAAAATAAGTTGGGAAATCAATAATAATAATGAACATGCGTTTAGAATAGAAAGCCACACATCATTGACAAAATGATTGAATGAATGACGCGGCACGGGGGCGGGGCCTCCGCCTCGGCTTAAGCTATCGAACTTGTCTTATTTCTGTTGTTCTGTTCTGTTCTGTTCTGCTCTGTTCGGTTTTGTTTTGCTTTGTCTTGTCTCGTCTTGTCTTGTCTTGTCCGAAAGGGCCGCAGTTCGATTGGATTAGCCATAAACATTTCTAGATGACTCTTTCTTGGCTTTATTTGTATTTTGATTTTCAGTTCGTTTAGCTTTTTTTCCACCTCCTTTTAGTATTTTTCCGCTTTTCACACATTGGAAATTTCGAATTCGAAATGGGAATTTAGGTCAAAGATTTCTGTTGCTGTAGCAGCGCCAGTTCTTTTTGCACGCATCGGCTGCGGTTCTAAAAATCGACCCATCATTAAAATAGCTTTTTATGGCAACTTTCGAGCCCAGCCCAGGGCAGCTAAGGCACAGGCTGTGCCCTTTGTATGCCCAGGAATTTATTGCCATTTTTTATGGTCGAGATAGACCATCAATAGGCCCCACTGAAAAGAGACTACGACTTATAGAGGTGTTAATGGGATCGTGATATGAAAGCGAAGTCGCAACGTTTCCATAGCCATCAAACAGTCATTCAATGATCATTTCAAATGATCAGCAGTGAAGAATTGAAAACTACATATTCTTAGAGGTAATGTGCGAGATTAGAGATTGTCAAGTAAGCTGTGAGATCAGTAGATAAATGTAGATCTACTTAGAAGATCGCTTATGTTTTATGATCATTTCAAATGATCAGCAGGGAAGACTTGAAAATGTATTCTTCGAGGTAATTGTGTGAGATCTGGTTAAGCAAAATTAAAGATCAGTAGACAAACATAGATCATCATAGAAGATCGCGAATGTGCTAAGATCACTTCAAGTTATCAGCAAGAAAGATTCTTCGAGGAAATTGTGTAAGATCTGAAATGGTCAAGTAAGCTGCCAGATCCGATGCGATAATGAGATCAACTAAAAAGATCGCGAATATCCGATGATCATTTCAAATGATCAGCAGGGCAGACTTTAAAGTTGTTCTATGATTGAGGAAGCTGTATGATCCGAAGATCATGATCATTAAAGAATATCGCAAACATTTTAAGTAAAATCAACAGTTCGTTTATTTCTTAAGTCTAGCAAAAAAATATCTTTATTAATGATTTCTATATAATTAATCTAACGATCACATTGTCAACTATTTTCTCAAGCCCTTCGGGCTCTGTACATACTTTGAGGTATAATAATTACCCTGATCCTTCTGCTGGCCCTTGCGATGAGGTCCCTTGTAGCTGCAATTGAGATCGGCATGAGAGATCAAGAGAAGGAGAAGCAGGAGAAGCAAGGGAAGCACCTACCGCGAGTTAAGAATGAACCAAGTGTTGCTGTTCTGTGGCGTCGAGGAATTCTCCGAGTGATCTAGCTCCAGTATGTGATCTTTGGGCAGCCTATGGCTTCCTGTATCCTGTAGCAGTTTGCCCAGCGTGTACACGGGAAAGGCAAAGTACTCCCGCTTCAGGGCGTAGCGGGAACTCTGGCGCTGATGCGTTGGCGTTGCCATTGTGCTGCTGGCATCCGTATCGCTGGGCGACTCGACGCTCTCGTCCATATACACAATCTGCAGGGAGGAGCTGCCGGTGCTACTACTGGCTGTGGTGTGCTCCGGCTGAGGCGATTGCTCTAGCTCCTGACTGGGCATTTGCAGCTCTGTTTCGTATTCCTCCAGTTCCTCCACATTCTCCTCCTCCTCCTCTTGCTCCTCTGTCGGCCTGACTTCCGTGTCCATCAACTGATGCCGATGGTTGTTGGGTGCGGGCAGAGGCGGCGAGCTGCGCAGCAGTGGCGGCCGCTGCACCACCTCGTGGGGCGAGTGGTACGCGTTGTATTGCTTGGCCTTTTTGGGATTCCTTTTGCGCTGTGTGCGTGGTAGCTGCGTCTCGTAGGGCGTTGCAGCGGGCATGGGCGTGGTCAGTGACAGCGGCACAGCAGCTGATGAGGAAGTTGCCGTTGCCGCCGCGACAAGATCCTCAGAAGAAGTCACCGACACAGGCGAAGCGTAGCTGCTGAAGTCTGTAGCCAACAAGGTCGCTGTTGCTGTTGTTGTTGTGGTCAGTGGAGCCGCCGTGATGGCTTCATGCGCGTAGAATGGAATCAATGTGAGATTCAAGAGCTCCCGCTGTCCGGGCAAGCGGAAACGCTCCACAATTGGCTTTGGGCGGAACATGGGCGTTGAGGGCGGATATAACACCTGGCCGGGTACAGGCTCCTGCATGGGATAGCGCTGTGTGCTGAGCATTGTGTTGACCAACAGTTCCCCCCTGGAACCGTTGTACACGAATATTGGATAGCTGGCAGACGACAGCGTGTTGTCCCCGGGTGCATTGTCGAAAATCGGCAGCGATTGCGGCTGACGGCGTCGCTGCTCCGTCCTGGCCTGACGCCGTGAGCCACGTGGTGGCTGCTGCTGCTGCACATAGTGACTTGGCAGCTGCAGGCGATGGGGCAACACAAAGCGTCGCTGCGCTGGCGATACCTGCGGTGGCCTCAACGGACGCTCTGCATCGGGTCGCACCAGAATTCGCAGCGCCCGTGTTTGCTCCACATCACGCCTATGGAGCTGCTGCTGTGTGCGTGCCCTGCGCATTGTCATGGGGGCACGTGTGGTGGTGCTATAATCCGCATCAGGTCCATCCACACGCTGCCGCTTCATCAGCTCATCCTCAAGTATCCACAGTGGACGCTGTGCCGCATTCAGGTAGCTGTTGGTCAGCGAGATTGGCGATCGCATCGGTGTCCACGCCCAGCTGTAGTGCACAGTGCCCAGCAGGCGCAACAGCAGCGCCAATGTCCAACTGCCTAGGGCTTCCATTCGCAGCAGTGTCGCCTATTTGACTGGCCAGCGGAGCCGCAGCAAGCGGTGTCTTTATAAGCCGCGAATCAACACTTGCCCGTTGACAGTTTGCGGTTTTCGCTGCAGGTTTTTTTGTGGCTTGGGCAACTACTCGCACTTTCTTTCGTTTGGCCAACTCGTTCTCAACGGGTCAGCGGGTTCACTGGGACTGCTCCACTTGCCGCCAGTTAGCTGCGCCACTTTGCAGGGGCGACGTCTTGCGCGGCTGACCTTGTTGGCAGCGCGGCAGCTGTTCCACTTGCCCAAGACTTGACATTGCTATCGGGTCGGGAATTCTTTCAAAGTGTCGGAATTTCATCGAATGAGGTTCTCTATATAAGGCGGAGAATCTTTTTATACCCTACGACCATTGAAATTGGTCAAAAAAGGGTATACTAAGTTTGTTCAAATGTATGTAATAGGCAGAAGGAGACGTGGCAGATCCCATAAACTATGTACATATTCTTGCTGAGGATCACAAGCCGAGTAGATTACGCCATGTTTGTCTGTCCGTCTGTTGGTTCGTTCGTCTGTCCGTCGGTCCGCCTGTCTGTATGAACGTCGAGATCTCAGCTATTACAAAAGTTAGAGACACAAATTTTGGCATGTTGGTTCCTGTATACCATACGCAGATGAAGTTTATTTCAAATTGAAGATGCCACGCCCACCGCCCACGCAAAACGATAATTTACGTATATTAAGGAAGGTATTAAGGTTACAGCTTATTGCTTTGGCACACGTAAAGATGCTGATTCTTTCAATAATCTGAATGTTTGAAATAGTTAAGAAATCATATTTAAAAGCAGGTTTTGGAAATAATAAAAATTCTCTAAAATTTCTTGAAATCTTACCTAATATTTTGAAGAGAATCTTAAAGTCTAGGCAGCACAATTATAGCATATATATCAGTTATAAGTAAACTGTAAAAAATGAATTAATCGCTTCACTTTGTTGTAATTGACAAGCTGCATTTAGTTTTTCCAATTCTGTTTATAATTTTCTATTTCATAATTGAGAAACGCTTCAGCCTGGATCTCAACTATAGCACAGATGAAGTGTGTCGAAGACACGTCTCTCTCTCTCTGATGAAAGAGGGGAAAAGGGGGGAAAGGGTTGCCTCTTCACCTGGACAGCTGTCAAAACTGACATTAATCAAAACACTCTAACTGATTTACCTGCTTGCGGTTGCCTCCGCTCTCCCGGTCTCCCGGTCTCCTCGTCTCCGCTGCATTTCTGAGTTGGACGATCAAAACATGAAGTTATGATGGGAATGTGCCAGTTGCCCCGTACATGTTGCCAGTTGGGGAGGGAAGGCAGCTACATACGACGCAAAGTGCCTGCTTCGTTTTTGTTTAACATTTGGCGCTCTGCTTCCACTTTTTAGTTTTCGGTGTTTGGAAAAACAATTTGGGCAACGGACGAGTGTTTTCCAAGAGCGAGAGAGGGAGAGAGAGTGCGTGAGTGAGCGAGAGAGCGAGAGAGCAGGAGCGGCACATGAACAAGTGGAACGGGTACGCCAAAACGGGGTTAATAGCCTTTGACAGACAATCGGACGGCCACGGGCGGTCGTGAGTTCTCACTTTGCCAACGCACGGGAAGAGAGCAAGAGAGAGACAGGGAGAGAGGGAGAGAGAGAGCGAGCGCGACCTGTTGGAAAATGGAAAATGAGAATGGAAAAATGATTTATTAGCCTGTATCGGAGCTTTGATCGATCAATCGGCGCTATCTGCGGGTCCCTCTTCCGCCGGCTAATTACAAAAATAAAATCATTTTCCCAGATTACCTGCGCGTTGCCTCCGGTGCCCTCCTGCCCCATCCTCGCTCACTTCATCGGCAGCGGGATGCATCGTGTAATCTTCGACGTGGAATCGAATCGAAAACGAAATGAAGCGAGTTTCATTCGCATTATTCATTCATTCATATCGATCAATTAAGTGCGATCTTTAGGCGGTAATTTATGGCTAAGCTAAAGAGAGAGGCATAGAGAGAGTGAGAGAGAGAGAGAGAGACAACTCTGATATCATTGCAAGATCGGTTCGCGTGACTTGAAAACATAATTAGATCGCCGCATTGCCCCTGTAACTGTAACTGGAACTAGACTAATTCGATATCGAATTGAAACGAAAATATCCCCGCACTTTATGAGCTTTTAATGGTTCCTAATGCGTTTTAAATTCGCTCTTAGCACACAGTTTTCTCGCAGTTCCCTCTCTCCTTTTAGAGAACTTCTTGATACGTGTGTGAGAGAGAGCCCAACTTGGGGCTCGGTAATGCTGCTTGTAGTGCTGTAATTCCCTTGTAGATATCTCAAATTCCACACATCTATCACGCACGCCAACTCGTGCCTATAATTAACAGCTAGAAATATTTGGACAGTCATAAAACACACGCACACACTGGCAGAGACGCTATCGAAGCAGAAGAAAGGCATCCCAAGTTGGGGCCCGATGCATATCTCGGATCGGGGATTTTTGACACCAACAATTTGTTCTGTCAATTTGTTATAGAATGCATTTTATGCAAATGAAAGTTGTCCTCAATCTATCTGACAGACGGGCCTCACACACACACACTCACACACACACGCACGCACATACTCTCACGTAGTCTTGGTCTTTCTTCTGCGACTGATTGATGCGCCGCTTGCAGCGCGAGATGAACAATAAACAATAAACTAATCAAGCGACGCACCAAGCAGCGCGATGAGCAGATACATCTGCCAGATGCAGAGGCAGATAAAGATATAGATACAGGTACAGATACGTATATAGAGAGATGCACTTGCATTCCGACCAAAAATGTCAAACGATTCGTTTGTCTCCTTTCTTGTGGTCGCTAATAGCTGTCGCTCTTTGTGTGTGTGTGTGTGTGTGGGTGTGGGTGAGCTCTTATGTGCATGTATTGTAGAAACTGTCAAGCTCATCTAGACAGCTAAAAGACATTTTCCGCTAAAGAAATTTCCCATATATTTCCTAGTTTATATATGTTTTTATAACAGTCAATCATTGAAAATGGTCAAAAAAGGGTATACCCAGTTTGTGCAAATGTATGTAACAGGCAGAAGGAGGCGTGGCAGACCCCATAAAGTGTGTATATTCTGACTCAGGATCACCAGTCGAGTCGATTGAGCCATGTCCGTCTGTCTATCCGTCTGTCTATCCGTCTGTCCTTCTGTCCGTCTGCCCGCATGCGTCTGTGTGAACACACAGATCTCAGCTATTATTAAAGCTAGAGACACCAAATTTGGTATGAAGATGTATAAATATCACAAGCTCCTGGAGTTTATTTCAAATTTGAGCTGCCACGCCCACCGCCTCTGAAAATTGATTAATGCATTTTTAAGGTTGTTTTGTAACGAAAGTATTTAAGTTTTAACGTTTTGCTTTAGCGCACATATAGATATATATTATATGCATATATATTCCAAATTTCAAGCAGATCAGATTATAAATACAAAAGGTATTCAGTGTGCAAAGCTGACTGCTATGACGTCTTCATATGTATAGATGGCGCTATTCAAAGATAGATCTAATCTAAACATTGTGTGACAGATGAACTTGGGCAGAGTAAATAAAAGTGATTTCATTCGAAACTGGGCGAATGGTATCTTACGGTCGGGTGCACTCGACTGTAGCTTTCCTTACTTGTTCTCTAGCTGTCTCAGTCTCTCGTTCATGCGCAGCATATTAATCGATAATCGATAGTCCCAAACGTTTGCGCACCTGCTTCGCTTTGACAGCTTTCCGACTTGTGTTGACCGAGTTCATTCAGTCAAATTGTTTGCAAATCTTATCAACACACAAGCTCGAGTAGCACCCTAACTCTCAAGGTGTAAGCCCATAAAGATAGCTTACAGTCATGATATCATCGTTTACTCAATGTGCTACTTGAATCAGTCGCCTCTCGCTACAATTTAACAGGGTAAACGCAGGTCAGCCCTCAGTTAGTTAGCTGCGCGGAGAGCTTTTTGCGGCTGGAAATTGCTGGCAAGCTTTTGGGCTAGAAAGAGACAGAGCACAGAGAGAAAGATCGAAAGCTTTTTTGCGATCAGATCAAAAATTGGCACTTTCTGCTGAGGCGCCGCTGCTGCTGCTGCTGGGCGGGTTAGCAGAGAGCAGGAAGCTTTTCCAGCACGCGCCGACAGCTGCGTCACATGAAAGCTCACGACTTGCCGCCGTCTACCACCGCCCCCCATGAGCCCCTGGCGACGACTCCAGCCCTGCGGCTGCCGGGAGGGGGAATGGGTCGTGCTGCTGCTGCTGCTGCAGAATTCTGCCTGCTTAGCCTCAGCTGTGGCGGCGGCGGCTGCTGCTGCTGCTGCGGGTTCGGATTCGGGTTCGGGTTCAGTGCGAATTCAGTTGTCGCGGCGCGCGGAGGTCACAGCACGTTGGGGATACGTGCGATACTTTCTTACGTTCTTTTTGCTACATTCTTTTCTCTGTTTGTTTCTGTTGTTGTTCTTCGATTTGAGAGAGAGAAACAAGTGTGCATTGCCCCAGGCATTCAAAACAAAATTATCGGTGTTCGGATCCAGCTCTTCGATTTGTGTGTGTGCTATCTCTCTCTCTCTCTCTCTTTCTCTTTCTCTTTCTCTTGGTCTATCAACCGTGTCTAGCCATCTTCCTGCTACGCTGAGCTGCATGCAACCTACGCATCTTTGCAGCTACGACAATATCTGCAGCTAGACTCACGCACACACGCGCACACGAATCGTATATGTTGAGATAAGTAAGTCACTTCATATACAGGCACACATACACACACACACACACGCGCGCACACACACGGAAATATTTTGGGCAGCAAATCAACGTCTGAAGAACTCGAAGTACACCATGAGCCACAACGACATACCGCCGGCCAAGCGGGCCGCCTTTCAAGTGCTGGCAGGCGGCTCAGCTGGATTTCTGGAGGTGTGCATCATGCAGCCGCTGGACGTGGTCAAGACGCGCATGCAGATACAGGCACGGCCGGCCATAGCCGCCGCCGCTGCCGCCGCCTCACCAGTAGCAGCTGGTGCCACGGCCGAGGTGAGTTTTGAGCGCGCAACTTTAATTAGCACAGATCAGCTGGGCGGGGGCTTTCGCAGAGCTTGCAGAGAGCGGGAGAGAGCGAAAGCGCGTTCAAGTGTTGCGGCTTGAGAGGTTCGCCAATAACCTTACCTCCCTGCCTCCCTCTGCTGCTGCTGCTTCTGCTACACTTACCCCTTCAGTTACGCCCCGGGGCTGATAAGGCCGGACATGGCCTGCCGTAAGCAAGCATGGACGGAGCAGACACTTCGGTAATGTCATGTCAAGGTCAATTTCGTTTGAAATTTGTCTTTGTCTTTGCTCGAGTTGCGTGCTGCGTGACACACATATACAATATAAATAGAAGATAGCCCCAAAAACAGACGCAGCACTCACAGCTGATACAATGCTGGCCACAGTGCGTGCCATAAGTTTGCCCACATCTTGTCTAATCGCACCTCCAAAGAATATGTAGTATACACGCTGCTTATCAGCGACCACAAAACAATAATCTTTCAATCACACACACACACACCCAGTGAGCCCTAGCAGTAGTCGCACCAAATTGCCAAAATAACCTCTCTGCCAATGCCCACTGTAGCGTAATCTTGTCAGAGCGTGTGGCATTTTATGTCTAGCTTGGCTAGTGAAAGTTCTATGTTATGTCTAGACCCGTCGTTTCTGGGGTCTTTGGCTTTATCTTATCGCAGTGGATTCTAATTTGAACCTAAGCGTTTTATGACGCTGCGAGCAAAGCTTTGCGAGCATTACTTGCTCAGCTGTGCCCCTCTCTCTCTCTCTGTTTTTTTCTCTCTTTTGCTCTTTGTTTTTCGCACTTTATAAGCGCAAATCATATGCTACCTCTGCGCGTTGTGCGCATTTGTTTTTCGCCAGAGAATTTAACTAATTTATAGCGCAATATTAAAATAGCTGCGAAATGCAAATTAAAACACACACACACACACACACGCACGCACAACAAATGAGGCGAATTAGCACGGTGTGCAAAATGCACAGCGAAAAGTTTCCAGTGGCAAACAAAGAATATAATAAAATATTTAAGCAAAGCTACAGTCGAGCGCGCCCGACCGTCAGATACCATTCGTCCAACTTTGTAGTTGCACTAACTAGTACTAACTCGCTCTCACACACACATACAGATTGTAATTTGGATATTAGCATATTTACGCGTGTCAAAGCAGAAAGCTGTAACCTTAATATTTTCGTTATTATTCGTAAATTATCCATTTTCGTGGGCGGTGGGCGTGGCAGCTTACATTTGAAATAAGCTTGATCTGCGTATGGTATACAGTAAACATCATGCCAAATTTGGTGTCTCTAGCTTTTGTATTAGCTGAGATCTCGACGTTCATACAGACAGACGGACAGACGAATATGGCTCAATCTACTCGGCTAGTGATCCTGAGCAAGAATTTATACTGTTTATGGGGTCTGCCACGTCTCCTTCTGCTTGTTTCATACTTTCGCACAAACTTAGTATACCCTTCTTTGACCAATTCCAATGGTCGAATGGTATAACAAAATTTGAGATAAAGAAATATATGAAAATATTTTAGAATTTTTGGAACATATTCTTTGCTTGATTTAACTGCATCTCTTTATTCTTCCATTCCCCCCACAGGTGCACTACAATGGCGTCTTTGATTGCTTTGCCAAGATGTACCGCCAGGAGGGTTTCCTTTCCTACTGGAAGGGCCTAATGCCGCCCATCTTGGCCGAGACGCCCAAGCGTGCCATCAAGTTTCTGGTCTTCGAGCAAACGAAGTCGCTCTTTCAATTTGGCTCACCAACGCCAACACCGCTGACCTTCTCCCTGGCCGGTCTCACCGCGGGCACCTTGGAGGCCATTGCCGTCAATCCTTTCGAGGTGGTCAAGGTGGCACAGCAGGCAGATCGTCAGAAGAAAATGAAGAGCACCTTCGAGGTGGCGCGTGACATAGTCAAGCGCGATGGCTTCGGTTTTCGTGGCCTCAACAAAGGCGTCACAGCGACCATGGGACGCAATGGGGTCTTCAATATGGTGTACTTTGGGTTCTATCACAGCGTCAAGAATGTTGTGCCCGAGTTCGAGGATAAGACACAGGAGTTCCTGCGCAAGGTTGCCATCGGCTTCACGGCGGGCACCTTGGCCTGCTTCGTTAACATACCCTTCGATGTGGCCAAGTCGCGCATACAGGGCCCACAGCCGGTGGCCAATCAGATCAAGTACCGCGGCACGTTCAGTTCCATAGCCACGGTCTATCGGGAGGAGGGTTTCCGTGCGCTCTACAAGGGCCTGGTGCCGAAGATCATGCGTCTCGGACCTGGTGGCGCCATCATGTTGCTCGTCTTCGACTATACCTATGAGTACCTCTTGCTGCATCACTCATAGATCAACCACTTACATAGGTAGGGCACTGGGCAACCCTTGACCTTCCGAGGCGCTAACTTACTAATCTTAATCACTTTTTTTTTCCTTTTGTACTCGCTCGACAAACGTTTGGACCTAGCTATAATAGAATTTTATAATACTGGCTGTATATATGAACATATACTATAATGATAATCATAATAAAGAGATGCATTTCTATGAGATTTACAGAGCGTCCAAAGCGTTATCAGTGGAGCAGCGAAGAGAAGTAAAGAGAGTAACTGCTGAGCGAAAAGCTCATTGAAACTTGCAAAGCTTGCTTGATGTTGTACTCACTTAACGAGCATAAGCTCACCTAACGAAACTGCCAGTGTGTGCAGCAACCTTAGCGGAGACACGAACCTGCTGCGTGAATCGACAAGCTCACCTAACGAAACTGCCAGTGTGTGCAGCAACCTTAGCGGAGACACGAACCTGCTGCGTGAATCGACTAGGGTGCATTTTTGACAGCTTTCTCGTTCTATATTCTCATAATTTATAGATTGATGCATATATTTTCGAATATTTTATTGATTGTTAGTGCTGGAAGTTGAAAAAAATCGGTAGTATTTTCGAAATCCAATCATTTATTTTACATTTCAACGGGGTTTATGCATATTTCCACGGCGCAGTGAGAGAATGTCGATTGTCAAAAATTAATATGTTACTTAGAGGGAATTTTTATTTCATAATAAACAATTTTTAAAACATTTTTTTTTCAAGATCTAAGTAATATTTTGCTTTAACAAAAATTTTAGTAAGTTTTTTGAAAACATTTAAATGAATAAATTATTAATTATTTTCTTTTTAATTTTTTTAAGTCGTTTTTATTTATAATGAGGTTTTAAAGGTTTTAATAATTTTGGAGAATATATTTAGTAAGTATATTAATCAACTTGCTTCACTTGCGAAGTCCTTGCGATACTTTCAGTCGTGACTATCGCATAGTCTGGCTCCACTTGCGAAGTCCTTGCGATACTTTCAGTCGTAACTATCGCATAGAATGGAACCGCAGTTGGAACTGGAACTGGTTTGTGTTGCAAAGCAGCCCTGAAAGCGCTTAGCACCTGCTGCTGTTAAAGCTCCGTTTGAGCTGACGCACTCACACACACACACACACACACACATACACTGGCGAAATTCACCCCTTGCGGCAGGTTGCAGCCTCGTCTCGTTTCGCACTTAATATCGATTCCTGTGCACGCGCAGGCGCCTTGCGTCGAGGTCGAAGCCGCGCTGGCGAGTTGAAAGTATCGAGTTCAGTTCGCGAACCGAGTCCGAGTCCGAGTCCGAGCTCGAGTCCGCGCCTGAGACTGAATCCAAGTCCGGAGGCAACGAGTTGTGCGTGCAGTCAGCGCCTTGTGCAGTCGTTTGTGAGCGTTCACAGCGCAAGGTACACTTTCAAGTTTCCTGGCGCATCCGAACCAGAGTCAACACTGTGACTGAACAGCACACAAGGTTGTCAACCCGCTAACGCACAGGAGCAAGTGAGAGAGACAGACAAAGAGAGAGACAGAGAGAGAGAGAGAGAGAGAGAGAGAAGAGCTGCACACAGAGACAAAGAGAGAAGGCAAAGACACTCAATTCAAATTGTACAAGAGACAGAGAGACAAAAGAGAGCGAGAGAGAGAGAGAGAGAGAGAGAGTGTTTCTCACTTCTTTATTTTTTTTTTGCTGTTGTTCTTGTGTCGGCATTAAAATTGTTGTTCCATTTGGTTATGTTTTTTTTTCGAGTGCGTGACAAAAGCAAATGAAAAAGAAACACGAAAGAAACAAAGTGCAAAAAAGAAAAACAAAGCGAAAACGAAAACGAAAAGTTCAAAACTAACGAACTACAAATACAAACACAAAACACACGCGCACACACACGCAAGCGAATATTTATCGATATATTACTGTGGCCAAGTGTGCGTGCGTGCGTGTGTGTGTGTGTGTCTCAAAGAGTTTCCAATTTTTGTGCTGCCTTCGATTGTAAATTTGCAATTTTTTTTTTAAGTGTCTTTTGCGCAATGCGAGCAAGCGACTTCGCTGCGAGAGTGTCAGTCACTCAGCGTGTGTGTGAGAGTGTGTGTGTGTGTGGGAGAGTGTGTGTGTGTGTGGGAGAGTGTATGTGTGTGTGTGTGAATGCTTTGGAATTGTGCGTGCGCAGTTGTGCCACAAACACGCTGGAACGAGAGCAGCAGAGAGGAGCGCCAGAGAGAGAGAGAGTGTGAGAGAGAGAGAGAGAGAGCGTGCGCAAGAGATAGCGCGTGCAGGGGGGAAGGGAGCAGGAATGTCGGGCGAGGTGTGCTGTGTGAACCTACGCAAAGCTGAAACCTCGAGCCAAGCTGAGACCGAGCCGCGCTGATTGCAGCTGTTCCACACGCAGCTGTTTGCCAGAGAATTCGCAGCAGAATTCGCTAGAGAAACGGCAAGAGAAGTGCTGCTAAGTGCCTCATTAACGAACACGACACAAGTAGCAGGCATTGAGTATAGAGTATAGAGCATCGGGTATCGGCTATCGAGCAGTGTGCAGCGAGTACAATAGCACCGCGAACTGGCAAAGCATACGCTGCGACGTATGTTTGCGCTGTCTCTGTCGCACTCTCTTTCTCTCTCTCTCTGGCGCTTTCTCGCTCACTCTCTCTCTCCCTCTCTCTCTTGCTCGCCCTCTATGTGGCTGCTCGCTCGTGCAGAGAGCTTCTACTACGTTCTACAATCAAATACTATAAGGCACACACACTCGCGCGATAGTTGACGCTGCTTTTCGTTGCATACTTTTGGGGGCAGCGCAAAGGAAACACGAAGAGGCAGCAGCAGCAGCAACAACAACAACACCAGCTCCGTTTCTAATACAATTTCTTTTCTATTATTGTTGTCGCTGGCAGTTGCAGTTGCAGTTGCAGCCGTAGCAGAAGCAGAAGCTGAAGTAAACGCCAAAGAGAGCGAGAAAGACACAATCAAAGTGCAAAAGCAAAACAAATTCAACCAAAAGAAAAATATCAAAAAATTACGAAAAAAAAATAAATAAAACAAACAGTTAAACAGCGTAGCAAGTGCAGCGTGTTGCAGTTGCAGTTGCAGACAACAACAACAACAAAAAAACAAAAACAAAAACAAAAACGAAAACGTGCCGAAAATGTTCGCCTCGTTGCGTCGCAATTTGTTAAGCTGCCTCTTGGCCGCCGTCTTGCTGATTGTCGCGGTGCAGGTGAGTCATACCAACCGAAATGCCCTCTCTCTATATATGTATTTCTACTAACACATACTAACCCACACTAACACACACACACGCACACACGCACACTGAAACCACACACAGATACTTAAACGCATGTTCCACGTAAGCAAGGCTGGCTTGGCTGTGCGCGCCGCAAAGTATGCTGTGGTAACTGTGGCAAAGCATAAGCGACACGGTCTCATGCCTCAACGTGCACACACACACGTATACGCACACGCACACACACACATACACCGCGCAAACCACGTGAGTGTGCGCAAATATTGGCTTAATTGAACAGTTTTTTGTGTTCCCTGCTGCCTTTTGTTGCCTTTTTCGGTTTTGTTTTGGCTGCCCCCCAAACCGGGCACACACACACACACACGAGCACACACACATACACTCACAGCCAGAGCACACACAACACTTACACAACACGCACCCAACCAATTTGCATATGAAAGCAGCCTTCCCACCTGTGCCTTCCCCCCGCCGCGTACGCCGCGTTGCCTTTGCTGTTGCGTGTGCGTGCGGTGGGTTGCGGGGAGTGTGGAAAATACCGTTAACTAATGACACGATTAGTTTACCCCCCCCACCCCAAAAAGAAGGGGAAGAGAGAAAGAGGGGGGACTGTGTTTTGCCGCTGCGTAACGCGGCTCCACATGCCGCGTGACACACTCACCTGGATATGGCATGCGTTGCGTTGCGTTGCGTTGCGTCGCGTTGCGCTCGGTCAGCGGGAGCTCTGCAGGGGAGAGGGGGAGCTGGGGCAGAGGGGGAGCCTGTCGCACTCAGCTATTCAATATGCCAGCAGAAGCTTATGCAAATGAAATCCCGTGGCTGTTGCACTTGAATAACTTGCAGCCATTTCTTCCTGGAGCCGTGACAGGTCGAGACAGCTTAGAACACGAGGCAAGACAGGACACGACACGACACGACACGACACGACACGACACGTTGCAACGCAGCCACACACACGTGTCGTTGAGGCAGTTGCAATTCAAGACGGCGAAACAAAAACCTTATCAAATTCATGCACACACATTCACATGGGCAATGAGCTGCCTGGATACCATGCAAACACTTCAAGCTGTGGGGTGGAGAGAGAATATGCTAAGGGTAGCTAGTTTCAGTTAGAGGAGAGGGTGGGGAGGGGGGGTGGGCGCACACTAAGCTGCTTTATAAGTTGCTTGTGCTGCTGCTGCTGCTGCTGGTTGCACGTTCAGGTGCCTCGGACTCGCTGGCTTTTTGTGCAGCCAGCGCCGTGTCCCGTTGCTACGGTGCTTTGTGTGTTTATTTGTGTGTGGGTGGGTGTGTGTGTGTGTGTGTGTGTGTGTTGGCCTGCAATTTGTATTGCCTGTTCCCCCTTGGACCCCCCTAGCTTTGTTGCTGCCCCTGCTTAGGTGTCTCTGTGTGTGCTGCCTGATACTTTAATGCCGCCATTCATGCTGCTTGTTTCTCCTTCTCCTTCTCTTTCTATTGTTGTTGTTGTGGTTCTCGCTGCGCGGTATTGCCAGCAATTTATGAGTGATCCGGAATGGGTTGCACAAGGTGAGAGGCACAGGCATAGATATAGGTACAGGCGAGGCCTTACTCTGTTTTGCAATCACAGTCGCAGTCACAGTCCAAGTCAGTCACTGGCCAGTCAAGATAAGGATGGCAGCCCCAGCCTGTGAAGCAGTCACGGTCTCAGTAACCTAGTAACAGTTGCAGTCACTATCAAAGTCACAGTAAAGGACTCTGCCTTAGTAGCAGTCACGATCACATTTAAATTCTCAGTCACAGTTATGTTAACAGTTGCAGTCACTGTCCAGTCACAGTAAAGATGGCAGACCTGGGAAGCAGTCACAGTTTCTGTTCACAGCTGCAGTCACTGTCATAGTCTCTGTCGGAGTCAGAGTTGAAGTCACATACGCAGTCACAGTCTCAGATTCACTCACAGTCTGTCACTGTTGCATTTGCAATCACAGTCGCAGTTACAAATGCAGTCACTGTCAAAGTTTCATTATAAGTTACAGTCACAGTTTTATTCTCTGTTACAGTCGCTGTCCCAGCCACAGTTCTGTTTATCATGCCAGTCACCTTTCCTGTAGCAGTTCCTAACTTGACGCAATCAAAGTTGCATTCTTTCAGTCGCAGTCACAGTAGCAGTTCTTCTCCCCTATTCACAGTTACAGTTATAGTCTCAGTAAAGGCTGAGCTTCAGTTCGCATAAACTTCTTGGCAACTTTTCTTTTAGCAGTCACTCTGGCATTCTCTCTCTCAGTCACAGTGGCAGTAGCAGTTACTCTTTCTAATTAGCAGTCACAATCGCAGTTACATATACAGTCACTGTCCGAGATCCACTCTCAGTTTTAGTCGCAGTCCCAGCCACAGTTCTGTTCATCTTTTCAGTCACCTTCCCTGTAGCAGTTCCGGCTATCTTTTCAGACGCAGTTCCATTCCCTCTTTCAGTCACAGTCACAGTAGCAGTTCTTCTCCCGCTTGTCACAGTCACAGTAGCAGTTCTTCTCCCGCTAGTCACAGTCACAGTTACAGTCTCATTTCAAAGTCGAAGTCACAGTCACAGTTTGAGTTCCACTTCGGCTCACTTTTGGAGCCACCTTCCTTGTAGCAGTTGCATTCTCTCCCCCAGTCACAGTTACAGTAGCAGTTATTTTCCCCAGTCACTGTTTGCAGTCACAGTCACAGTTACATTTGCTGCATTGCCAGGTAAAACGTGCAATTCTCCATTCAAGCAGCAACCTCCAAACTTCGCCCAGCGTTTCCGTTCTCCGCTTCCCCCCTCCGTGTCCTGGTGCTACCCCTTGGCCAACCCGTCGCTTAGCTCGTCAGCGAACCGTCAACATTTGCCGTGCACGTTATCAGCGCAACGCATCGCCCGTCATCGTTCTGTGGTTGTTGTCGGTGGTTGCTTACACTCGCCACGTCCCCCCCCCCGCACACCTCTTCCTTCCTTGCCTGCCCTCTCGTTTTTTTTGCTTTCTCTAACTTCTTGCCTCGCTTCGTCTGTATCCCTCTGCTTCCCCTCTTCACTTGCAGTTCTTGCTGCGTATTTTATCGTCTGTTTTTTCACATTTTTTCCACTTCCTTTTTTTCCATTTTTGTTTTGTTTCAAAGGACTCGTTGCACGCGTGTCTGACTCATGCGCCGTGCAGACAGACAGACAGACAGAGAGACAGCGAGACGGGACAGAGTGTGCAATATGCCCGAGCTGCAAGCCAACAAGAGTCCAACAAAAGTCCAACAAGCCGAACAAGCCGAACAACCCGTCAAATGGCACCGGTCGCGGCACAAACCATAGAAAGTCTGGTCACATAGTTTGAGCCCTCATGGTTTGCGAGCGTGCCAAGGCACACAAACAGTGCAGGCAGCGCTTTGGCCATTTGATTGTCGGCCGAGCAACTGTAAATGGGCAGCAGGCAGGGAAGGGGGCAGGGTAGCTGGGGGAGCTACTGTCAACTGGCAGCCAGCAAGTTGTCAATTCGTTGGACGCTCAACTTTAGCTACCCCTAAGCCATGTTTACAGCAGTTCAAGTTAACTCGGTTATCTATGGCATAGAGGTAGAGAGGAAGGGGAGAGGAAGGGGTACTAACTGCACATAGGGTTGCGTTTACCCAGTGGTTTTCCCCTTCCCTACCCGCCTAAAGCCCATTACGAAACGCCAGCGAAGTGTAGTCAAAGCGACTTTGTGCTTTAATTCAGGGGCAACTTTTTTAATGGCTCAATTGAAATGCGCATTACTTTGGCGCCACTTTGGCACCGCACCACGGCACCACAATGCGACGGGCAGGGTGGCGATCGTGGGTCATGAGAAGAAGCAATGCGAAACCAATGCGAAATCAATGCCCAATGCGAAACCATTCGACCATTGAAAATGGCCACAAAAGGGTATACTAGGTTTGTGCAAATGTATGTAACAAGCAGAAGGGGGCGTGGCAGACCCCACAAAGTGTATATACTTATTCTTGCTCACGATCACTAACCGAATCGATTGAACCATGTCCGTCTGTCTGTCCGTCTGTCTGTATGAACGTCGAGATCTCAGCTATTCTAAAAGCTAGAGACACCAAATTTGGTATGAAGATGTATAAACATCACAAGCTTCTGGAGTTTATTTCAAATTTGAGGTGCCATGCCCACCGCCTTTCAAACTTGATTAATAAACTTTTGAGGTTGCTTTGTGACGAAAGTACTAAAGTTTTACCGTTTTGCTTTAACACACACATAGATAGATATTATATGCATATATATTCCAAATTTGAAGCAGAACGAATCATAAACACAAAAGTTATTCGATTAAACGCTTTCCGTAGTTTCGCTGCTTGCGCCCTTGCAGGATTCAGCCGTAGCGTGTGTAAAGCTGACTGCTATGACGTCTTCATATGTAGATGGTGCTAGTCAAAGATAGATCAAATTAAAACAATGCGTGGCAGATGAACTTGTGCAGAGGAAATAAAAGTGTGATAAGTTCTTTGGAAACTGGGCGAATGGTATCTTACGGTCGGATGCGCTCGACTGTAGCTTTCCTTACTTTTTTTTAGGTTGTCTTTGTTCACATTTCATGCGAATTCGATAAATGCAAATTTCATATATGTATATATCTTCTATATCACACACTCCACATTGCCTTATTTACTTGTATTATGCATTTTTATTGCGCAAAATTTTGAACCTTTTCTATTATTTCTAAATTTCGATATATTTAGCTGTAATCGATAACAATTAATATAGAAATTTATAAATATATTATGCATTTTATATATGTATATATTCAAAATTCTCATTCTAACCTCATACAACTTATAAACCATTATGCATAACATTATGTATAAAGAAACACACTCCTTGAAAGGTTTACAACATATCGATAATTGTTAGTGGGCAATCGATAGTCAGTTATCGATAACATATATTTGCCATTTACTATTCAAATCCCTCTTTGAAAGGCTTTACAACATATCGATAATTATAAGTGGGCAATCGATAGTCTGTTATCGATAACATATATTTGCCAATTACTATTCAAATCACTCTTTGAGAGGTTTACAACATATCGATAATTATAAGTGGGCAATCGATAGTCTGTTATCGATAACATATATTTGCCAATTACTATTCAAATCACTCTTTGAAAGGTTTACAACATATCGATAATTATAAGTGGACAATCGATAGTCTGTTATCGATAACATATATTTGCCAATTACTATTCAAATCACTCTTTGAGAGGTTTACAACATATCTATAATTATAAGTGGGGAATCGATAGTCTGTTATCTATAACATATATTTGCCATTTACTATTCAAATCACTCTTTGAGAGGTTTACAACATATCGATAATTATAAGTGGGCAATCGATAGTCTGTTATCGATAACATATATTCGCCAATTACTATTCAAATCTGTGTTAATATATTCGCCAGCTGATATTGAACTTTAATGGGTTTGCCCTTTAAGTTTGTCCCCCACCCCAACCTACTTGCCCCTAAGCGCAAGGAGAGGCAACGAGTTACCCCCTCGCTGCACCACATGGACTAAAGCTCTGCCTCATCAAGTGGCGCTGTCGGCCACTAATGATGTGTTGCAGAACGCTATCGTGGGGGATTGGGGGGCACAACCATCAGGGGGCAGGCAGGTAGCAATGCCACAGGGTAGCGGGAAGGGGGTGGGGGGCGTCGCCTAAGCGATGGCCATAAAAACTCGGCTGCAGTTAATGCTTTGTGCGTGGTTGCCTGCGGATGTTGTTGCCCCGTTCGCCGTTGTTGTTGTTGTTGGACAACAACTGTCTATGGCTTGCGCGCTGTCTCTCTCTCTCTCTCCCACTTGCATTTAATCATGGGTGGACGTTCGCATTCATTGCATGCACTTAGTCACTAGCCGCAGTCTCCCCCCTCCTTGCTTTCTTACCACCCCCACCTGGAGCACTCTGTGCGATGCCATCACGAATCGTTATCCCTGCGCTGCGTCCTTTCTGTCGTGGCGCAATCCTTCAGCATTTGTCAGGCTTGGCAATGCCAAACAACTTGGTCAGCGTTGTCGTTTGCTGCCTCACTGACGATTGTGGCGCCCCCTTACCCCCGCCTTCCTCCTGCCAGTCGATAGTTCCAGTTCATCTGCCTCCCCCCTCTTCCTGCCCCACCTCCTCCATGTCGTTTGCTGTTCGTGCACATTCATTAGTTGTGGTGTCATAGCCCACACATCCACAGCCAGAGGCGGACGCAGCGACAGACAGACTGTCGCACACACACACACGCACGCACGCACACATACTGGCACATGCAGCGCTGCTGTGCAGTGACCCCACATCCTTTCAATTTCCCTTCAGCCCGAGCTGAAATCCTTTTGCTGTCTCTGCCTTCGGCTTTGTTTGCCGTGTCCTTCAGCCACGTTTCGAATCCAACTCAACTCAACTCGCCTCGACTCAGTTCGAATCGCCTCGACTCGTCGCCTCCGCCTCGCCTCGCCTCGCCTCGCTTCGTTTCGTTTCATTTCGTTTCATTTCGTTTCGTTTGGTTTCGTTTGCTTTGGATTCGTTGCGCTATTTGCCTCGCTGTGTCTCTGTTTTTTTCTACTACTCCTCTCCTCACACCGCCCACTTTTTCTCGTTTTCTGCCTTTTCTTTTTTTTTTCTCCAGCCTTCTTTCTGTCACTTGCTTTGTGCAACTTTGGTTTGTATGCCAGCACGGACGGCACGGCCGGCACGGACTCGATTGCGGCTCGTCCTCGCTTTGTGGTCGCCGTCGCCGTCGCCGTCGCCGTCGTTGCCATCGACGGAGTATCCCTTTATCGTATCTATCCCATATCCAGTTACAAAGCGTTTACGCTTCAATGACTTTTTCGATTATGCATTTTGCTCATTTCAACGTTGACAAAGGCGCCCCCGTTCCAGTGCCCCCCTGTTCCCCTGTTCCCCTACCCTCTCTCTGCGCCCCTCTCTCTGCTACATTTTTCACTCGCTCTGCTACTTCTTCGCCTGCGTATTGCCTTTGTTTTAGGCTAATGTGGCTTCTCTTTCGCTACTGATAGCCCAGGGCCGGGCATGGGTGCAGGCAGGCACCCCCTCGAAAGAGGTGGCAGGATGAGGATGTGGGGGGTCATAGCCTCAACAGCTTCATAGCCTACGGCTTAGGTTAGAATTAAGGTTAAGTGTCGACGCTGGCAGCAGGTAAAGCCGCACAGATATCGAACGTTATTCGAGATGCAACAAGGAGATAGGGGCGTAGGGGGGGGGATGAGGTTAAGGGGCTGCTGCACTCGCTGCTCGCTGCCCAATGTCAGGCCACATGGGTCAACAACACTTGTCCTGCGGCGACCACAAGGTGACGATGACAACCACGGCCTAAGTGAGCACAGGCAGAGGGAGGGGGAGAGCAGGAGGAGAGGCAGAGGGAGAGGGAGGTAACTGCCGCCGCTGGCGATGCTAATGATGAACATGAAGATGAAGATAATTACGCGGATGACTCACACAATTGCGCCAATGAAGCAGAAGCAATGGCCAAATGAAGCGCAGAGGGCAAAGGTGCCGAATGTGTGTGTGTGTGCAGAGAGAAAAGATGGAAGAGAGAGGGAGAGAGAGGGGGGAGGAAGAGTAAGAAAGGCAGCCAGGCATAAAGCATAAAATAAAAGGCATAAAAAGCAAATCGGCCTCGTTGATCCAAGCCCAAAGACGTTAGCCACACAGACAGACAAACAGATAGACACACAGCGAGAGAGAGAGAGGAAGAGAGAGAGAGAGAGAGAGAGAGAAGCACACACACAGTCAGCTCTGCTGCGCGTTTGAAGTGTTGAGCAGCAGCCGAAAATAAAAAGGGGTGCACCAAACTCCACGACGCGGCTTTAACTAATGCGCGCGGCTTGGAGCGTTTGGTAGCAGGAAGGAAAGGGAGGGGAAGTTGGCGTGGGGGGGGTGGTGGGTGGGGCGAGGCCATTACAAGGCCGCGAACGCAGGCAGCGCCAAATTCCCTACCCTAGCCCCCATGCGCAGCGCTGAGGTTGCAAATAAAAGTTAGCCCGATTCGCTCGTCTAGTTTGTTTGTGTTGCACGTCTTGGCACAGGAATATCTGGCTATATACACACACATATATATGTATGTATATAGACCGTTATATCCCTGTCTGTGCGTGTGTGTGTGTGTGTGTGTGTGTGTGTTGTGCAAGCATAGACGTAATAGGAATAACGAATAAGGAATAGGGAATAAGCTACACAAGCCACGGCTGCAAAGGAAGCTCCAGCAGAAGCTGCCAAATCGAAGCGAAGACGTAAACGTAGACGAGAGACGCAGCTGGAGCAGACGGGGGAGACGCAAGCGGCGACAACGTGCCAAACTGAAATTGTGGCAGGTGCTTGAATTTGGCATTTTGTTGACTGAGCCTGAACGACTTTTCTTGTTGTGCTGCTCCACTCCCTCCCGCCTGCTCTCTCCCTCTCTCTTTGCCCTCATGCCTCACCGCATGCATTATTTGTTCGAGTGGTTTGCAGTGGGTGCGCCCTCTGAACGGAAAGCGATTTCAAGTGGAAGCAGAGACAGGTAAAGGGGCGAGAAGGGGCAGATAGTGCTCGGTCTGTGTCTGTGTGTGTGTGTGTGGCACATTCAGTAGTTTGTCGCTGATTTCATTTGAGTCGCCTGGCACTTTTCAATCGGCTCACACGAGTCACGTCGCCAGCAGAGGAAGCGAGAGAGCGAGGGAGAGAGAGAGAGAGCGAGGGGAAAGGCAGCTGAAGTGGAGCAGAAGAAGTCGTCGAAGACAATCCGTTGCATACGTTGAAAATGAAGCTCGTCTTGACTTTTCCAGGCGAATTGTTTTGCTCAAGCTTTTCTCTTAGATTGGCAAACGTCAAGCGGCATCCGCATCGGGGTAAATGGCAAACGGTGACTGGCTGGCTGGCTGGCTGGCTTGCTGCCTTGGTGAATGGTGAAACGGGCAACTGTCGTTCGATGACTGGCGAATGGCATCATTATCGATGGTGTCATTAGCAATGAGTGTAGCCAAGTGCCTTGGCCACCAGCAGCAGCACGAGGAGGAGTAGGCGATGGCACTTTGTGCGACTCACCGATAAATAACGGCATAGATAAATGGCAGCACAGCAGCGCCATCTGGCAGCTGAATAAATGAATGAATGAATGAATGAATAAATGAATGAGGAATTAGCCTTCTGCATACAGATGCGCAAATGGTAGTCCGAGATGGTTTGCAGTGGCTCGCACTGATAAATGCGCGCATAATTCGCCATTTAGCTAAAGCATTATTGAGGTTATGTTTGCGGCGCGGGAGGGGGACCAACGCTGTGAATGAGCTCGCATTGAACTGTGCTGCTGAATTTTACCTCGATATGTTTTAATTCAGACTGACTGGGTGTTCCCTTAAGCCTATTACAGCTGATTGAGGTTATGTTTGCTGCTCTTTGGGTGGCAACTCTGTGCATTATTTACACTTAACAAACTAGTTCGTCAATATAAGCGAATTTAGTATGAGTTTGCTCTTTAGAGACGGCCGCAAACCTGATTGAGGTTATGTTACGCACTTTTTAAGTGGCAACCCTGTGTGCTGTTCTACTATAGGCGTCAAAGAATCCCCCAAACTAAGCGCTGCGCTTGAGTAGAGTTCTTAGTGTTGAGGTTATGTTGTCTTTCTGCCATCTGGCAACTCTAAACACACTCTTACAATGCTCGCGCTGTCTTCAGGCGAGTAACTTACCAATTAGAGTGACTCTTGCACAGCTCGTAGCATACTTACCGGGCAGCATAGGGTTGCCACCCCGACCGCAACATGCATGCCAAACATTAATCAGGCTAGCCACACATCCGACAGGCGCTGCCAACTTGTTGATAACGCTTCGCCGAGCTCAACACGCTCGACACGCAATTCATCATCATTTCTGGATTCCCCCCCCCCAAAACTAAGGGGAATCCCAAGACTAACTGCCTAAGTGCAGTTGCCGTTCCCAGTTACTGGCTATGGTATTTCGATAATTTATTCTTATCGGGTCGCTCGGCACGCAGCGAAATCGCGTCGCCAAAATGGCAAAAATCTTCCACAATCTGTAGGCGTGTAATGCGGCGACAATTGCGCAGCGATTTGGGATTTCCAGCGGAATGCCTTGCGCAATTCCCACTCAGGTTGTCTGACAAGTCTCCCTCTCGCTCCCTCCCTCTCTCTCTCTCTCTCTCTCTCTCTTGGTGTTCTCTGCTGCCTCTACTCCACGCCGTAAAATGCCTCGCTTAAATGCAAATAATCAAATTTCGGGTAGCTACACAAAGCGAGCAAACAAG
Organism: Zaprionus ghesquierei; assembly: GCA_018904095.1. Lineage (NCBI taxonomy): Eukaryota > Metazoa > Arthropoda > Insecta > Diptera > Drosophilidae > Zaprionus > Zaprionus ghesquierei. Next base: position 12,242,707 of record JAEIGP010000394.1, on the reverse strand, counting down.
CTGCTAATTACGTGACCCAATTAATTCTAAACACACCCGCACACCCGCACACACCAACACACCAACACACACACACACAGCGAGAGTGAAATGGAAATTATTTTTCGTTGGCTTTTAAAATTTTTCCCTTCACGTTGATAACCAAAATGTTTATTTGAAATGTGCGCCAGGAAATACATTTCGTAGTCCCCCCCTGCCCTACTCGGAATCCCCCTCCCTCCAGGCAAGCGCAACAACTTTTTATTTAGCTGGCGTTTTTGTGTGCGGCACGGAAAATCCAATTTTATTTGCATTTTCATTAACAGCAAATAATAAAACGGAAATATGATTTTTATGCCATTCCCCACGAAGCGCAGCAGGCAAAGCGAACGGGGGATCCCCCGGAGTGGAACGGGGGAGCCCCCGGAGTGGAACGGGGGATCCCCCGGAGGGGGCAGGGAGAGGGCGGGCTAAATGGGCTGCCCGTGGAGCAGTTAACGCAGCAGCTGCTCTGCCAGGGCCACTCTGCTGTAGCCACGCCCCACTGGCTACGCCCACTTCCAGGCCATTACAACGTGCATTTCCGTTTTTAGCCATTTCGTTCTTTTTTCGGCTTGGCGCTGCATTTGTTGTTGTTGTTGTTGTTGTTTTTGGGTGATTATAAGCAATTTGTGTTATAAAATCGCAATATTGCATTTTTGGACTTGCTCGCTCCCGCTTGCACTCCCCACGCCCCACTCCAGCCGCCGCCCACTTCCATTTGCCTTGCTGCATTTTGCATTCATTTTCCACTTTTTGCCTTCCCTCTCTCTCTTTCGTTTGGCTTATTTTTCAATTGGCATAGTTTTCGCTTGCTTGGCTTTACCACCGTCCTTCCCTCCCCCGCTTAACCCTTGGCTGCCTGCCTGCCCTCACTTCCGCCTTATTTCGCTTTCATCTCCGCTCGAGATTTCCATCCAGACCAAAAAAAAAAATGCTCGTAATGAACCTTTCGCTGGCATCGCAGTTAAGCAAATTCTCATTAAAGCCAACTTGGCAACCCTGCAACTGGCTTGCGGAGTTACTCAGCTGCTCGACCATGGGGTTTTCCTTTCAATTTGCCTTCACTTAGTACAGCTGACAATGCTGGGGGCCTCCGAAATCAAAGGCCAATCCCGATGCCAACTACAGTTTGACACATTAATGCGAGAGCCCAAACGTAGTCGGAGCTCGCTGCCTTCCTTCGCTTGTCTGCCTGGCTGTATTCCCCAAATCCCATTTGGCTATCAGCACAACGGGGGGAGGTAGGAAATGGGCGTGGGCGGAGTGAGGGGAGGCAGCCTGTGGGGCGTGCGTGGACGAACGAACGAACCATTTGAGGGTCATAAAAGTGGGCAATGCACAGCATGTGTGGGCATGGCTCAGGCACAGTGTCTGTCGCTGTATGTGTGTGTGTGTGCGTGTGTGTGCGAGTGTGCGAGTGCTCGCTGGGTAGTCGCAAGTGAAGCGCAATATTTGTGACATAAAATTTGCTATTAAATTAAATTTTATTTGCACATTCATTCAAAATACTCGCACACCCGAACGAAGGATGTGCGGTGCGGTGCGGGGAGTAGGGGGCGGGGGGAGAAATGGCAAAAAATTCGAGTGCTACATTCGCAAAGGCTTTGGAGGAGGCAAGCAGGAGATGGTGTGGCAGCAACGAGCTTGGTGTGTGTGTGTGCAGAAATTGACTTGATGTCAAGTTTTATGACCGCGTTTGCAGATAATGAAATTTATATAGACAGACAGACGGACAGACGGGCGGACGGACAGACAGTGAGAGAGGGAGCGAGAAAGAAAGAAAGACAACAAGAAAGAGAGAGAGAGTGAGAGGGACAGACTGATGGATAGACAAATAGGCAGAGCGAGGGGGGGAACAGACAGAGAAACAGATAGACAGTTAGACAGCAAGTCTTCTAGCTAGACAGGCAGACAAAGAGAGAGCGAGAGAGTGCGAGAGAGAGAGAGAGGGAGAGAGAGAGTGCACAAATTGAAAATCGATTATGGGCAGCATAATCGAAAAACAAAGCATATAAAATTCAATTGTGTTGAGGATTAAAGCGGATTAAAAGTTAATTGAACTGGCCGCAAAATCAAATACAGTTTCATTTTAGTCTTGCGTATATGAATCAAAGAGAAATTGAAATTGAAAATTTATACTTATCTTGTCTGGCACACGAGCATACCCCACCTTGCCTTGCCTTGCCGGCGCGCAGGGTGTGTGTGTGTGCGTTGAATGCATTAGGCAAACTTTCTGGCAACACTTCCCCTTCTCCTTCTCCCTTTCGGCCACAAGGCTAATTTGCTTTTGACTGATTTAGACGCTGGCGCAGCACATGCACGAGCAGCGCTGCGTGCGCGTGAAGCAGTGTGTGTGCGTGTGTGTGTGTGTGTATGTCAAAAGGCACAGGCGAAGCTGAAAAGAAAAACTCGAAAAAAGAAGTAGCAGAAAAGGAGAAGAAAAGCAACTGAAAGAGATTTTCAAGCTAAGCTAAGAGTTGCGTGTGTGCGAGTGTGTGTGTGTGCGAGTGTGTGTGTGTGTGTGTGTTGCCTGTGGCATTTGCAGTGTGTCGCATGTCGCTACTCGCTTGTGGCATGTGCTGAGTAACTTGCCACGAAGCCTCCCCCGCTCCCCCTCGCCCTTCTCGCTGCCTTCCCCCGTCATCTTGTTTGGCTTTGTGGCTTGGCGCGCTTGGCTGACACGTAACCAGGCATGTCCAAAACGAGCCAATGGGCCACAAGCCAACGCACATTGTTGTCCTTCTGCGTTGCCGTCGTCGCTGCCGGCGTCGCTGCTGCTGGCGGCGTCGTCGTCGTCGTCGCACTTAATAAAATAATGTTGTATGCGCTGCGGCGCATAATGCCAGCGACGCTGTACATGTGTGTGTGTGTGTGTGTGTGCGTGTGCGCAAGTGTGCGTGATTGTTAGCTTGGTGTCAACTGTAATTGTATTTGTTGGCATGTCGCACAGGGGGGGAGGGGCAGGCGCCACACACTCGATGCTGCGTGCTTGTTGTAGCTGCGCCCATTATCGTTGCCGTTGTTGTTGCCGTTGTTGTTGTTGTTGTTGTTGTTGCTGCTGCTGCTGCATGCAAGTGAGTTGGCCGCGTGGGCGGCTCTATTAAACTCTCTCCGCTGCTTGCGGCTCAAATTTGCCAGCGTGCTGAGCGCAGCTGTGGCGAAAAGTTAATGTCCATGCAGCGCCCCCCCCTTGCCCCTTACCCCTTACCCGCCCACTGCCTCGGCGCCCCTGGCCAGACATGCCGTGCTGCAAATCCCCCTGGCCCCATTTACCAATCCCAGGTCCACCCTCTATTCTAATTCTCAGCTAGCGTGTGCATGTGTGTGCGCCTGTATGTGTGTGTGTGTGCATGTGTGTGTGTGTGTGTGACTGTGTGTGTGTGTATATGTGTGCTGCTGCTGCCTTTGTCACTTGGGTTCTATTAGGCACAAGTACACAGCGCGTCACACACACACACACACACGCACACACACACACGCACACACACACGCACACACACATACGCAGTAACATTATCGTTTAAATATTTCAAGTGCGGTACAGACACAACAACAACTAGGAGAACGAGAACGAGAACAACGTCGACAATATCGTCATGTCTTGGCATGCGGCATGCGGCATGCGGCATGGCATGGCACATTATGTGCCACTTGTATGCGACAATGGCCAGCAGACTTGCGCCCTCCCTCTCCTCCCACTCTCTCTTCAGCCCAAGACAAATTGTTGGCAGTGCTGAGTAACGACGACATTTCTAGCATGCATACTGCTGGCGCCCTCTAGCGTACGGGGGGGAAGGCTGCATAGTTGCCACTGATATGGGGCAGCATAAAAGTCAATTGGCATTTGAGCTGCGATTTGTGCGCTCGACTGATTAATGCGATGCCTCGCGCCATTATCGATAAGCAGTTATCGATAGCATGCGCTGCACTGCGCGCAGAAGTTGAGCGACTAAGCTGCAATCAGCTTAACTATGCATAACTTATGAGTTAAACATTAACTTAACTTCTGTAACTGTCACGCATTTTCTCGCAGTGTAGCCAGTGTGGGGCAATTGCTCAATAGCTTGGCCACTTTTTTTTTTTTGGGGGCGCTTGAGAACTAGTCGGGCGTTAAATTTGATGACATTCAACATTTGCCCCAGCGCACACACAGCAGCAAAACCAACACGGCAGTCGCTCTCGCTCTCGCTCTCCCTCTCTCTTTCGCTCTCTCTCTCGCTGTCTCTGTCGCACAGTTTCATTTTATTATTATTAAATGTTGTTGTGCCCCGCATTATGGTCGAACGTGTCGTATGGGCAGCCAAGCAGCAAACAAGTTCTGTCCTGTCCTGTCCTGTCCTGCCAGGGTCGACACCTACACACACACACACACACACACTCGCACACTCGCACACCTATACAGAGCAGCTAGGGGCGCGCGCAGCATCATAAATTTACTAAAATCGAAAGCCTCTCGAGGGACTGTTTGGTTGAGCGGGCAGGAAGGAGGACGAGGCGGGGCTGGCCGAGGCCGGGGCTCGTTTCCATTCAATTTCTTTGTAGCTGCCACGTTGTGTGTGTGTGTGTGTGTGTGTGTGTATTTTTTTTATTTTTTTAGAAACCACTCGAAAACTGATCAAATCAAAGACTGCACCCACTTCTACGCCCACTGGGCGACCTTACTCTAACGCAGCGGGCACGCCCACACACACACACACACTCGCACACTGTGCAAAATGTGTGGCGCTGACGTATTGGCAAATAAATAAAGCGCCAAAAATAAAATACTTTTGCGAATATAGGCAAAAAAGCGAAGGCACAAGGAGAACAACGGCAGCGACAGCGACAGCAAATAAATTTGGGTTTTTTTAGCCTGCGCCGGAAAGTATGCTACAATTTTGTTTATGCCTCGCTGCCTGCCCGCCTGGGCTGCCTGGGCTGCCTGGGCTGCTTTGTGTGTGGCGTAGTGTGTGCGCTGGGCATGATTTTTAACGTAAATAAAGCGCTATTGATATTGAGTGTGCCTCGCTGCCAGTGTGTGTGTGTGTGTGTGTGTGTGTGTGCTACCCGAGCGCTGTCATATTACGAGCCTGGGCCGAAGGCATAAAAGTGTTTTTTTATCGACAGCCTGACAACCCTTTGGCAATCCACACTCACCCACACGCACATGCTATGTACAGGGTATATGTGTGTGTGTTGCTTGGGGTCGCTAGCCGCTTTAGTTTTCCCGCACACACACACACTCGCACACACACACGGGCGCGCAAAGAGCACACTCAATGCTCGCATCGTGATTGAGTGTCGACTGCATCTGTTGTGATTTTGCGGTTGACAGTTAACTTAATTTGTTTGCCAAAAGAAATAAACGAGTGTGTGTGTGCGTGTGTGTGCGAGAGAGAGAGAGAGTCTGTAAAGGGAATTGCCGAGTACTTATTGGCAATCCTTTTTAATACCATTCTCAATGATACGGAAAATTAAGTGGTTAACACTCGTCGACTGGTCCGTTTAACTGGCTAACCCGCACAGGCAGAGCGAGAGGGAGAGCGAGAGAGGGAGAGGGAGAGATATTTCGTGCTTTGTGGCAACTGTACCGCAGACACACGCACACACACACAGTGAAAACTCACTCAATAAGCCCGTTGCGAGCTCAATTGATTTGAGCTGGTTATCGATTTTGTGCCCGTGCGCTTATCGATAAATTATTCAATTACTGCACACGGACAGCGCTGCTAGTCTGCGTGTGTGTGTGTGCGCGCGTGTGTGTGTGTGTTTATGTTCGCTTTCGCTGCGAGCTGAAAGAATGCTTTGCATAAATAAAGAATTCGTGCTGAAATTGACTTTTAATTGAAATCGCAAATGGAATGAAACAAAGCAATGCACGCTGCATTCCATTTGCCATAAATTGCGACAATTGCCAGTGCGTGTGTGTGCGTGTGTGTGTGTGTGTGTGTGTGCGCGCTTTTAATTAATTCGTTGCCTAAACTTTCTCGCTCGCTCGCAACGAATTTACCTGCGCTCGCAGCTTGGCTAAATTCTTTGCCAAGAATTTCACTGCTGCAGCAGCAGCATAACGGTAATGCGAAGAGGGGGAAGAAGAAGAGCAATGAAAGGGGCATGCGAATTGGTAAAAAGTTTGTTAATAAACACAGCAACAATTTGCAAACAATTTTGCGCCGCACGCACACTCTGCCAGGGCTGGCAATTGCACGCTCCAGCGGGCTGGCCCAGCCTCGAATCTACCTTAACTATAGACTACCGTTAGCCCGTTATCCGCCATGCTGTTGCCTAAGCAAACGGGTTGTGTGTGTGTCGCTGTGTGTGTGTGTGTTGGCCAAATGTTTATGTCGACGTCTTTTTAATTTAAATTTTGCCTGCCTTCGTTACGTCTCGCACGATTCGCCATTTTGTTTGGCCTGCGCCTTCTGTTTAGTTTTATTCGCCCATTTGCATTTGACTTGTTTTCCCTCCCCCCCCCCCCTTCACCCCCGCTCTGTGATTCTTTGCTCGTTTTGCCTGACCTTTTTTTGAAAGGAAATTACAAAGCAGAAATCATTTTTGGGGCCAAGCTAAATTTTTCTCATGTTTATTGTGAACGCTTCGAACGGGGCAAATGTGTGCCACAACAACAAGAAGAAGAAGCAGAAGAAGCAGAAGAAGGACAAAAGCAAAGGCAGACAGTGACTAACGGGAAAGCAGGGCAAGTAGACAGGGCAAAGGCAAAGGCCGAGCGAGTGTGATGCGCACACGGAAACGGGATTTCCCGCTTTTAGTTTATGATCTCCTCCTTTGGGCGCTTTTCACATCGACTTGCGCCATAATTGAAATGAGTTTATGGCTGCCTGCCGGGGGGAGGGGGGGGGGGAAACCCTTGACTGGAACAATTTTCGCATTTCTTTTCTCTCGTTTGCTTGGGGGAAGCGAATCAATGCAGGCAATGTGAATGCAAATGAATGTCCTTGCGAGTGTGGAGCGCGCCTCAGCTTGGCTGCCTTTCACACACACACGCACACACACACACACATAGAGAGCGCTGAGTGCTCGCCTGTGTGTGTGTGTGTATCTACTTTGGCGCAGCGCAACTTTCTCAAGAGTTGCTAATGCCAGCGCTTTATCTGTGCCTGCTTATGAGCCTCCAGGGCTTCGCGCTGTCTCGCTCGCTCTGCCTCGCTTGGCCTTGCTGCGTTATACATTTTGGGCAGCCTTGCCTCTGTGGCACGCGGCGGCATGTGGTGGATTTTCCATTTTACCGTTACCCAGCGTTTTTGTGGTAGCTTTGCCGCCGGCAAATTTCACCACACGCCATGCCACGCCACGCCAGGCAGGTGACCAGCTCGCACAATGCTACACCTCCATGCCGCACGCCACACGCCACACAAACCGTAGTCAGCTTCGGGCACTCTACTTGCGCCTGTTCCTCCTCTCTTCTCTCTTCTCTCTCTCCCCTCTCCTTCTCCTTTCCCTTCGCCTGCTGCTCGTCTATTTTACACAAATTATTTCGAATTTATTTCGGGTTACCTGTCCACCTGTCCACCTGTCCGCCCCTCCGCCTGTCACCTACCTCGCCTCCACTCCAGTCGACTGGTTGCCTTTGGGCTTCACTCGTTCTCTCTCTCTCTCGCTCTCTGCTGCTGCCTGTGAAATATTTCGTAGTATACTTTTCTGCTGTAATACAAAAAACCAATTTCAAGCATTCATTCAAGGCGCTGCGGGATTTCACTCTGCCCGTTGTTGTTGCCGTTGTTGTTGTTGTTGCTGTTGCTAGCATTTTCCGTTAGCTGTAAATTTGTGTGAAGCTTGTTTTGTTGTTACTACGCTAGCTTGGCGCTCTTAGTTGCAGCGTGCGTTGCTGCCGCCGCCGCTGCCGCTGCCGCCGCCTCGGGCATTCAACGCTGACAGTTACGTGGCGCTTTTGCATAGCGACGACAGCGCCACACACAATGCACACACACGCACACACGCACCCCCATGGCAGGCAACGACCCCCTGAGCGAGCAACCCTCCAGTTTTGGGTTATTGTGTAACTGCGCGGCGCGGCGCTTGCCTTCTGCTCCGCCTGCTCCGCCTGCTCCTCCTGCTCGTTGTTGTTGTTGTTGGCTTGGCCTGGCTGCGGCTGTGGCTGGCGTTGTTTATTTTAAATACGCTTCAAATTTACTTTTATGCGCTTTTAATTTGTGCGCACTTTGCTGCTGCTCGCTGAGTTGCTGCTGAGTTGCTGTTGCCGTCGTGATAAATGGAGCAGCAAACCGTTCGATGCGCTGCTTGCGCTGCCAGCCGTCTTAATTAGAAAATTGATGCAAATTTTTTGGCTATTTTTTGGCTAAAATAGCGGGAATGTAGGGCACAGAGCGAGCTGGCGAGCTCAGTGTTTGCATAGCTTATGGGGCAGCGCGCTGAGTGTGTGCCTGCTGCATTGAGCCGGAACTGTTTGAGCACCCCAAAAGGGTTCTATGTCATGTTTACACACACTCGCACACACACACACACACACACACACACCTGTTTGACATTGTTTTGTTAGTCGGGTCAAGCGGCTGTCGCTGCCAGACAAATGCGTTGTCGGTTGCGGCATGTGTCGCAAAGTTGTTGAACTCGTTCAATGGAAGCAGCAACAGCAACAGCAACAACAACAACAACAACAACAACGAGCAGAGCAGCACAAACATGGAGAATATCGATTTTATATTATTGACACGAAAATTTTGCGCCTTGAAATATGCAATGCAAAAGTGGAAAATGCGAGAACTGCGACTCGAACTGTGCCTCAAGGGGAGGAGCAGGCAGGGGGCAGGCAGGCCGAGGGAAGTGAAGTGTCAGCTTGCTTGCTGGCACAACAAAGCAGATAAGAGTCATAAACACACACAGAGAGAGAGACAGAGAGAGAGAGAGCGAGAGCGAGACACAGTGGGACACACAGACAGAACTTGGGGCAACGCTTTGGGTTTTTCTTAACGCGCCCGCAGGGAGAAGGAAGCTGGAGTCGAGGCGAGGCGAGGCTTGGGTGGGTGCGACAGAAAGGCGAAACTAACGATTATGATGATGACGACAAAAGCAGCAGCAGCAGCAGCAGCAGCAGAGGCAGCAGAAGCCACAACAACAACAACAACATGAAGCGAGCAAGAAATGTCAGTGGCAAAAATGCCAAAATAAATGACACTGCGACAAAGTAAACTTCCTTTTGCCTGTGAGCGGCACGCCCACTTACGCCCACGCACAGCAGCAGCAGCAACACTCACACACCTCCCCCGCCCCTCCTCCTGCTGTCTTCCCGCCCTCTGCCCCGAAATGAGCAAAGAAAGGAAATTACGCGTTGGTCTGGCGCATTTGTCTCGGCTTACTCGGGGTTGTTGTCTTCTCTCTCTCTCTCTCAGTGTGTGTGTGTGTGTGCGGTGTGTGTGTGTGTGTGTGTGCGTGTTTACTTATGTTTTCTTTACTGCCCGCTTTTTTTTTGGTGGATTTGAAGCAATGCAGACTTTAGAGATTACAACAAGAGCTGAGCAAAGCTAAAGAAAACGAAGCAGCAAAAGAAAGGAAGAAAAAAAGGAGAAGGCAGCAGCAATGCAAACGCTGAAGCAGTCACAACAAAGCCAATTTCGAGCGCAGTAATGAATGAAGCAGCGCACAGCAACAACAACAACGGCAACAACAACAGGCACATCAATGAAACAAGACAATGACAGCAACAACAACAAGAAAGAAGAAACAAGAAACAAAGCCATCGGCAGCGCAGACAAACTTGGCTGCTGCAGAGGCTGTCAACCCTGTGCCATGTGTGTTTGCCATGTGGCAACGCCAGTTGGCCACAACATTTGCATGTTATCGAGCCGTTGTTGTTATCGATATGTTGGCAGTGCATGCTTGATAGGCTGCCCGCATGCATCTCTCAATCGTTGCAGTGTAAAATCTTTATTGAATTTGTTTCATTGCGTTATCGATGCGATAATCGATATGTGGCTGAACTGTTATCGATAATGCAATATTTTCTTATATTTTTTTTCTTCTCTGCTACTTATCGATATGTTTTGTATAGCTCAATATGCCAAGCTCTAAACTCTCCAACTGTCTCCGCTCTAGCCTCGTGTTCTTATCGAACTTTTTGTTGTAGCCAGATGTGCGTTATGAATTATCGATAATATATTGTCAAAGTGCAACTGCAACCTACTTTCGTTTTGCTTGCTTATCGATAACTTCTATATAGCTCGATTTATCCCCCAACTGTCTCCGCTCTAGCCTCGTGTTCTTATCGAACTTTCGTTGTAGTTCTTGCCGCAATGGAAGCTCAATTATTTTTGCTAGATTTTCGTTATGAATTATCGATAATATATTGTCAAAGTGCAAATGCAATTCTATCTACTTTCGTTTTGCTTGCTTATCGATAACTTCTATATAGCTCGATTTATCCCCCAACTGTCTCCGCTCTAGCCTCGTGTTCTTATCGAACTTTTTGTTGTAGTTCTTGCCACAATGGAAGCTCAATTATTTTTGCTAGATTTTCGTTATGAATTATCGATAATATATTGTCAAAGTGCAACTGCAATTCTATCTACTTTCGTTTTGCTTGCTTATCGATAACTTCTATATAGCTCGATTTATCCCCCAACTGTCTCCGCTCTAGCCTCGTGTTCTTATCGAACTTTTGTTGTAGTTCTTGCCGCAATGGAAGCTCAATTATCTTTGCTAGATTTTCGTTATAAATTATCGATAATATATTATCAAGATGCAGCTGCAATTCTATCTACTTTCATTTTGCTTGCTTATCGATAACTTCTATATAGGTCGATTTATCCCCCAACTGTCTCCGCTCTAGCCTCGCGTTCTTATCGAACTTTTGTTGTAGTTCTTGCCACAATGGAAGCTCAATTATTTTTGCCAGATTTTCGTTATGAATTATCGGTAATATATTGTCAAAGAGCAACTGCAACCTACTTTCGTTTTGCTTGCTTATCGATAACTTCTTCTTCTTCTCCGCTCTAGCCTCGTGTTCTTATCGAACTTTTGTTGTAGCCAGATTTTCGTTATGAATTATCGATAATATATTGTCAAAGTGCAACTGGAATTCTATCTACTTTCGTTTTGCTTGGTCATCGATAACTTTTATGTAGCTCGATTTACCCCCAACTGTCTCCGCTCTAGCCTCGTGTTCTTATCGAACTTTTGTTGTAGCCAGATTTTCGTTATGAATTATCGATAATATATTGTCAAAGTGCAAATGCAATTCTATCTACTTTCGTTTTGCTTGCTTATCGATAACTTCTTCTTCTTCTTCTCCGCTCTAGCCTCGTGTTCTTATCGAACTTTTGTTGTAGTTCTTGCCACAATGGAAGCTCAATTATTTTTGCCAGATTTTCGTTATGAAACACATTCACAACGCACTCAATGGTCTGTCTGCTAAGTGACCCCCCCATCCCCTTCCCCTCTCCCCTCTCCTTGTCTGTCGCTCTTATCTGTCTCCCCGCTCGCATATTGTGTTAGGCAACGTGGCCATAAAACGTGATAACGAAACTGAAGTCACAGCTTTACTTTGACATTCCCCCCGCACCACTCACCCTGTAACATATCATTGTGCGACTGCCATTGTTGGCTCTCCCCTTCTTTCCCCCAGCTCCCCCATTGTATGTCCTCTATGGCTTACGTAACGCTAGACTACCCCATTCAGAGCTCTGATCTTCCCTTTTTACTCAACTCAGTTAGCACACTTTGTAATTGCCATTGCCATTCAAGTGTCCAACAGTTGTTAAGGCGCCCAGCTCGAATTGCATATTTCGCCATTATGAACTTGTGAATGCTTCCCCCTCCCCCCCCTACCCCTTTGCCTTGTCCAGTCCCTCTCTTTCAAGTTCTCTGCTCTGCTCTGTGCAGCTGGCGCCAAAAATTACGTCAATTAAACTTAATTGTACTAATTTTTAAGTTCTTTTCTCTAGCTTCGCACTCGCTTTTTCCCACTTGTTTCTCCCCCCCCCCCTCCCTCTCTAAATATGCAGAAATATGTAGGGGAAGGGGGGGGGGCTGAAACTATAATGAACGAGCGCGTTTAAACAGCAAAACAAAATTGCGTCCAGTTGACAAAAAACAAGGCAAAGCTGCACAGCTGCTCGACTGCCGCATACCCTGTTGATTGAGCAAATTAGATCTGTTTCGCTTGTGCATACCCCATGCTGCAGCAGGCACAGAGTATTTGCATAGCATGCCGCGAAAGAGGAAACTAAAAGCGAACAAAGTTTGTGCGACCTTTGTGCCGCGGCGCCAGGCAAGACGCACTCAAAGTTGCCCGCGACCAGGTGTGAAAGTTCACTACGCGCGCCTCCACTGTCCAGGCAGGCTGGCAGGCTGTCTCTCAGGGTCCCCCCACCCTCTCTTGGTACGCCTGTGCGTTCGTCCGTACTTAATTGACTTATTTGGAGGCACTTGGAAATTTCTTTTGCGAGTCCATTGAAAACAGTTTGCAAATATTCAGCGAGATTGGCACGAGGCTGCTGCCGGATCTCTATAGGTGTTGCAGCAGTGAAGACGAGGAAGCAGAGCAAGTAGCAGCAGAAGTTCTGCTGAAGTCTTTACACTTCCCCCTCTCCCCCCGCTCGCCGCTTGCCACGTGCCTGCTTCTATTCCGGCAGCTGCCATTTTATAATGACATTGTGCGAAGAGGCAGAAAAGAATTACGGAGCAGCGTGCATATAAAGAATTTAATTAAAGTTCATTTGCTGCCTTCCCACTCTCTCTCTCTCTTTCTCTCTCTCTCTCTCTCTCTCCCTGCTTGGCTTCCTGCCACTCCTCTTGCCATCCGGCTGCGCTACTTCAGTCGAAGACGCAGCAACTTCTGTCACTTCCGCCTCAAGTAATTGCACTCCATCATCATCATTTGCCATGTGTGCGTGCGTGTGTGTGCGTGTGTGTGTGTGTGTGTGTGTGTCTGTTACAGACTTAAGATGCTGCTCGCACTTTGGCCTAAGCCATCTCCCACTCCCCGCCACACACACACACCCTTTGCACGACCCATTAACATACATGGAAGCCAAGAACACGCCAAGAACTCAAAACGATATTAACTTGCACGCACAGTGGGCAAAAGTCAATGCAAAGTGCTGGCAAAAGAAGTTAACAGCTTAAGGCATATGCATTATGCTTCCAAGTATTTTTGTAATTTTTTTATATATTTTTTAAGTATTTTTTCAGTATTTTTTTTTAGTTTCTTCTGTTGCTGCCAAATTTGTTCAAAATTTTGTCGTGTCTTTTGCTTTGTTCGTTCTGCCACCCACTGTGGCTAACTGCTTGCCCAATTTAGTCGAAAACATGTTGCCCATGTTGTGCACTTTTTCGACTTAATTACAAAGTCTTATACCAATTTCAGGCAGCTCTTTCTTTCGTCAGCTCCTCAGTCGAAATTAAAAATCTTGTCAAGTTGATCAAAAAAATAGCGCACATCGATTAAATTTGTTTATTCTTGGCTGGCAGAACTTTTAGCCGCTCTAAGTCGATAGTTGATGACGTGATTGCTCGCAGCGCCGGCAGCTTAATTCGATACGCAGTCAACGCACTCGAGGGCACAAGTTTTTGGCCTTTGGCAGCCCGGAGGGGTGAGGCAAGGCAAGGCAAGGCAAGGGGGCAGCAAAGTCAGCGCTGCTTGCAACAAAGTTGCATGTGTATTGCCTTACTGTAACCCATACCCCCCCCTTCCTCTTGCTCATGCTTTGCCTGCTTGCTACCTTGTCGCCTTAAAAATGCTTGCCAAATTGCGCATACGCCCCGTGTGCCGTGCCGGGGGACTTTCCATGCGCATTTGCCTGTCGCTGTTGGTAATTTATGCACCTGAGCAGCCCCGTTTTCGTGCCGTGTGTATACGTGTGTGTGTGTGCGAGTGTGTGAGTGTGTGTGTGTGCGTGTGTGTGTGCGTGTAATTCATTGACTTGGCTTCACAAAGATAATGAGAAAAACGCAAAAATTGCCAACGTTCAGGCAGCAGCAACAGCAACAGTAAAGCAGATAAACAGTTAGAGAAAAGTCAGCTAAAGGCGAGAGAAGGCAGTGGAGTGCGGAAAGGGGGAGAAAGCAAGGCTGATAGCAACGAGCGAGAAAGCAGCTTGAGCCAAGTTAATGAAGTAACTCTAGCCACAACGAAGCGATTCAATGATGCCTTTTGACTGCAGCCAGCAACATGGCTGAGCACCTTGCTGACTGTGTGTGTGTGTGTGCTTGTGTGTGTGTGTGTGTGTGTGTGCGATTGTTTGCTTGTCTATTTAAGCCTCTGCTCTGTCTGTAATGAGCATAAAGTGCTGCAAGCTCAAATCAGCGCTTGCCGCAGCCACAAGCCAGGCAGCTGTCCAAGCTGGCATCATCCTTGCTTGGCAGCAGTTGCACCTTTTATCTGGGGCGCTGCCATGGCAACTGCGTGCGCAATTATCGGACTTAAGTTGAGTTGCAGCGTCTTGGGGCGACCAAAGCAATTTGCGCTTACAAATCACTTACTTGCAGCTGGCAAAAGGGAGGAGGGGGCGTGGTGCGTCATTTGGCAGCTTATTGAAACTTGCTGGTGCAGCGTGTTGCAGGCTTATAAATATATATATATATATATACATATTTATCGGTGTAAAACACTTGCAGCAGCTGCAGCTGCAACCTTTTACGCCTTTTGCACTTTGGCTTAGGGCACGCCCCGCCGCCTCCCTCGCCTACCTCTTGGCCCCCAATCCGCTTAAATATTGTGAAGAGCATAAATTATGTGGCCAGCAAATTTTCGCCCAAGTTTTATCCTGCCTCATCCTGTTTATGCATTGTCTGCCAGCAGCTCTGTGTGTGTGCGAGTGTGTGTGTGCGTACGCATACAGGATATTAAGTATGGCAACAGCTTGAGCCGAAACCAAAACCGAAGCCGAAGCCGAAGCTGAAACTGAAGCTGATGTCGAGGCAAATGATTAAGCATCAAAGGTTTGTGCCGCTTGCTGCGCTGCTTACTGCGCTGCCGCTGCTCGTAGTAGGTGCGGTGGCAGAGGCGGGAAAATAAATTGAAAAAGCTTTTCATTTGGCTTACGCTTGCGATTAAAATGAAAACCTGAGCAAGGTTGGTGGGCAAAGCAGATGAAAGTGAGTGGAAGGCGAAGTGGCAGGGGGGAGGGGAAGTGGAGCTAAGGAAAGGTTGTATGGAAATGTATGCGGATTTGTCTGTGCGTGTGTGTGTGTGTGTGTGCGTGTGTGTGTGTGTGTGCATCAACTGAATGAGAATTAGTCGCTGTCAGGGCAAAGTTTTTGTTGCCTGACTGACGGTCTGGGGCGAACCGACCAAACCGCCCTCGTTTACCCCTCTCTCTCTCCCACTCTGTCATGCCTGCCAGAGACTGTCAGACTGTCAGGCTGCCATTAGGCGCAAGTGTTGTCAAAGTCGCCATCTTGAAAACACGCACGAGTTTGCACTCACTCTCTCTCGCTCGCTCGCGCGCACGCTAGCAGGCCGTCTTACTTCCGCTCGCTCTGCTGCGGCTGCTTCCGGTTTCAATTTATTTTTGACGCACGCCAAAGTTTGCAACACACACACACACACACACACACAGAGAGGGAGACACTGGGGCTGTCTGGTGGGCGTGGCGCGCCCTAAAAGCATTGCGCGGGTCGCTTAATTAGTTTTTACACCTAATTGAATTGCAATGCGGCCTCGGCTGCCGCGAGTTGGCAGCACTTTTCGCCTGCGCCTGCCACGTGCCGCATGCCGCATGCCACATGCCCCGCTGTCCAGTGGCCACTTGTATGCTAGCGTTTCTTTTTTTATGTTTCACAATTCGATTATAACTCGAGCGAGTGCGAGCGAGACAGAGCGCTCTCCATTTAGTTTTCATAAATTCGTTTTCAGCCATTTTCGAATGGGATTTTTAATGCATGCAGCGCTTTGTGACCAACTGTACCGCACACACGCACACACACATGGCCAGCCAGACAGCCTGTAAAATTAATCATATTTATTATGAAGCGCTTTTGTTGCCGGCCCGCGCGGCAAACAGAAAGCTTCGCTTAAGCCTCCAACAATTTGTGGCCGGCTTAAAATTTGTTAGCCCCATTTCAATGCGCTGCAACGTTTTAGGGCCATTAATGCCGCATGTAGACGCGACCAGATATGCGTCATACGCAGCATATATATATATATATATATATATATGTGTGTATATAAATGATATATGCGTGGCTGTGGCGCAGCGCTGCCCTTAAGCTTGGCTGCCGGAAGCGGCAGCCATAGCCAGCTCGACCGCCGGGCAGCCATTTTCGTTGCGTAATTTTGGCTGATTGGTTTGCTGATTCAGCATTAATTTGCAGCGCATTTAATTTACAGTTTTTTCAGCTTTTCGGGCAACCTGCAATGACGGCACAGAAAAGGCGTCGAAAAGTGTATGAAAATCGCATTTCTCCTGCTTCCCCCCCCTGAAACTCACAAAATGCCAGTCTCAATTATTTTAAGCTGCTGCTACTGAGCCTTATAGCAGGGCAACAGTGCGGACATATTGTGCCTACCATATATATATATATATACTGCTAGTAGCTCGACAAGCCGATTTGAGTTGCGCACTCAATTGGCTGCAAAACGAAACGAAATGAAATGTTGACAAAAAACTGCAACTGAAAACCAAAATCGAGAGGCAATTTGGCGCGTGCAGAAAAGAAAGAAACCCAGAAGTGAGCCGGGCGAGAGAGAGAGAGAGAGAGAGAGAGAGAGAGAGAGTTAACCCATTTAGGCCCAAGCACCTTGCACATTGCAGGCAAATCAATGGCCGCGAGAAAAAACCCTTGGCCAAATTCATTGGGCCAAAAGTTGGATAATTGAAGAGCTATGTGAAGTATGCAAAATCAATTAGATGCGCGCTGCGATAGCTGCAAGTGCTGCAAATGCCGTTTGCAGTTAGCATTTTCCGGAAAATGGAAAATGTAATTGAAATGCCAGCATCGCCTTTAAGTATGATAAACTGCTGCTGCTGCTGCTTGGCCTGGCCACGTGCCGGGATCATCATGATGATGCTGACGATGAGCATGCTGCCGAAGTAACTCACTTACTGAGCGGCAAACAGTCGATAGGGTTGAGTGTGCCATGGGTGACGGGGTAGCTGCAACCAAATGACATTTGGCTCCCGTCTCCGTCGCCGCCTCCGCCTCTGCTTGCTGCGACCTCGCCTTGGCCTTTGCCCTTGCTGCTCTGCTCTGCGACGACGGCAATGTCAGCAAATGTAATTAAAACTGCTTTTTGCTACGTCAATTAGAAGTGTATTGCACACACACACACCCACACACACGCACAGTGGACACACACAGCCACGCATGAGTCGAGTCAACAAAGTTGGCCAAAAAATTTGTTGCATACTTTCAGGCGCTTCTGAGAAAATTAATTTAAATTTGCATGCAACTCTGCGAGTGGGTGTGCAAGCGTGTGTGCGTGTGTGTGCGTGTGTGTGTGTGTGTGACCGTACTCTGTCAAAGCAATCACTTGTCTGACTCACCTGCCTGCCACGCAGCGCAGCACACGAAGCATTTTTCGGATTTCACTTGGCACAAAACTTTGGCAAAAGTTTTCGTTTTCGAGTTTTGCCAACATTTTGCGCAAGCCATTTCTTGCCTCAAGCTGCAAGCAGCGCCTCAAAATGCCGCTCAAGTGAGCCACGCACAATGTGTGTGTGTGTGTGTGTGTGTGTGTGCGTGTGTGTGTGTGTTGCTGCGACTCCAACTCCAAATCGGATTCCATTGCAAATGGGAAGAGACAAAGCTGGCTGAATTTTATGGCGCATGCCGGAGGCGAGAGCCACAACCCGTGTGTGGCTGTGTGTGTGCGTGTGTGTGCGTCATGCTGAGTCATCAAGTGGCAACACAAACATCCCGAATAACAGCAGCAACAACAAGCCGGGCAACTGGCTGAATGCTTTGACACTTAAAATTGAGCCGCAACAGAAAAAATTAAATGCCAAAAAGCGAAGAGCGAAAAATGCAGAGAAAGGCAAAAACGTAGAAAACTCATAAATAATAGTCACAGTGTGACAGTGTGTGTGTGTGTGTGTGCCGAGTGGGTGGCCGCTTCAGTGTGATTAGGTGTGCACGTACACACACACACACCCCTCTGTGTGTGTGCAGTGGACAAAACTTTCAACTTTGACTTACTTTAAGCGGAGCCAGGCGAGACACGCCATTTTGTACGCTAGCGGGGCGAAAAACCGTTAGTAACACACACTCCACTCCACTCCACCCCCCTGCGCTGCCCCTGGCCATGTGGCACAGTTCATTCTCAGCCCATTTTGCTGGCTATTTTTCACTATTTGTCTTGCATTTGCTACGTGTTGTTCTCATGCCCGTCCGCATTTAACATGCACAACATAATTTCCCTTTTCCCTCTCCCTCTCTCCGCCTCTCTTCCCCGCTCTCTCTACCCTACTGCGTGCTCTGCTTGTCGCGCTGCCTCTCATTCATCTGCGCGCTCGCTTTTTCAGCCTTTTCTGCATACATTTATTCGTTTTTTTTTTTGGTCTTGCCCCGCCCCGCCCCTCGCTGCGCGTCACTTTGAGTCGCCTCCGCGCGCGACTTTGGCAAACAATAAATTTCGCTTCTGGCATTTTTTGCACGCGCCCCAAGCGACAGCGACAACGACGTCGACGTCGACGTCGTCGGAACGTGCCACATAATTGCGATCGCATTGCGAGGAAGATCGAAGAGCAGATGTGCTACGTTTTTAAAGAGGTCCTTCAAGAGGTCTCTCTGAATTGAAGCGTTGTTTCGTCTACTACTTATAAGAGTGCTTGCTCTACTACTATTTCTACAAGCATTCCACTACTAGTACTTCTTCAACTACTATTTTTAGAAACATTCTACTACTAGTACTTCTTCTACTACTAGTAGTTCTTCAATTTGTACAAACCCTCTCTTTCTATTACTAAAACTTTTACTCTACTACTTCTACTACTAAAAATTTTACTACTACTACTTCTACTACTAAAAATTGTACTACTACTACTTCTACTACTTCTACTACTTCTACTACTTCTACTACTACTACTACTACTTTTACTACTACTACTACTACTCCTACTACTAATACTACTACTACTACTACTACTACTACTACTACTACTACTACTACTACTACTACTACTACTACTACTACTACTACTTCTACCTCTACTACTACTACTTCTACTACTTCCACTACTTCCACTACTACTACTACTTCTACTACTACTACTCCTACTACTAATACTACTACTACTACTACTACTACTACTACTACTACTACTACTACTACTACTACTACTACTACTTCTACCTCTACCTTTACTACTTTAACTACTTCTACTACTTCTATTTCTTCTACTGATTCTACTTATTCTACTTCATCTACTACTTTTTGTACTTCTACTAATCGTTTTACTACTACTACTACTTCTACTACTACTACTACTACTTCTACCACTACTACTTCTACTACTACTTCTACTACTACTACTACTACTTCTACCACTACTACTTCTACTACCTCTACTACTTCTACTACTTCTACTACTACTACTACTTCTACTACCTCTACTACTTCTACTACTTCTACTACTTCTACTACTACTACTACTTCTACTACTTCTACTACTTCTACTACTTCTACTACTTCTACTACTTCTACTACTTCTACTTCTTCTACTACTTCTACTACTTCTACTACTTCTACTACTTCTACTACTTCTACTACTTCTCCTACTTCTACTACTTCTACTACTTCTACTACTTCTACTACTTCTACTACTTCTACTACTTCTACTACTTCTACTACTTCTACTACTTCTACTTCTACTACTTCTACTTCTACTACTTCTACTACTTCTACTGGTTCTACTTCTTCTACATCATCTACTACTTCTACTACTTCTTCTTCATCTTCTACTTTTACTTTACTACTACTTCTACTTCATCGACTACTTCTACTACTTCACCTTCTCCTACTTCTAATACTTTTACTTCTTCTAATAGTTCTACCACTTGGACTACTTCTTTTATTGATACTTCTTCTACTACTTCTACTACTTCTACTCCTTCTACTACTTCTACTACTTCCAATACTTCTACTACTACATATATAACTACTTCAACTTGTACTACTACCTCTCCTACTTCTACTACTTACAACACCACAAATATTGCTTCTTTTTTCCTACATCTTCTACAACTTCTCCCACTTCTACATCTTCTACTAATTCCCCTGTTTCCACTACTTCTACATTATATTCATCAACTTCTAAAAACTCTTATACTTCTACTTCATCTGCTACTACTAATACTATCACTTCTTTGATACTTTCCCTCGCTCTTTCCCTCTGTCTGTATGAGCACTTCGATCTCAGGCAACTCGAAGTGCCGCCCCGTCTCTCTCTCTCTCAGTCTCTCTCTCTCTCTCCCCTCCTCTCCTCTGCTACTTGTGTAATTCCCTTTCAACTGTGACTTGCCACTCCACTTTCAATAACTCCCACTCGAACAGAGCTGCCAATCGCCTTAAGAGTCGCCTTAAAACCCAAGCAACATGCAGGGTATTTCATCTTCAGAGTTCCAAGAACTTTTCTTTTCATCCTTCTCCGTCGCTTTCCCAACTTCTCCTGCTGCTGCTGCCACTTTCTGCGTTCTGCGTTTTTTGCGCTCATTTTTGCTTTTTTGTGTTTCACGCGCTCGCATTAAAATTGTATTTGTCTGTGGCTCTGGTTCCGGCTGCTGAGCGAAATGTGAAATGCGAAATGGGAAATGGAAAATGGAAAATGCGGCAAGACGTGCAGGGGAGAAGGTAGGAGAAGGGGGGAGCGTAAAAGAAAGGAAAAACTTATTACGTGTGTTATTATAACGCAATTTCTTTTGTGTTTCTTTTTTTGGTTTGCGCTTTGCTTTGCTTTGAACGTTCTCAACTTTTGCCGCCTCGCACTCGAGTGTCGCCTGGCATTGCCACGCCCTCGTCGTCGCCCTCGCCGTCGCCCCTTGGTGCTGTGGCGAAATTAAAATATCATAAATTTGAGTTAATTACGGTCGAGTAAACATTAACATAATTGTGTTTCTGGCCGTTGCCACTGCCGCATTATAAGTAGCATGTACTTATTGCCCCGCTTGCTTTGCGCCCCCATCCTGTCGGCCACTTTCTCTATTCTCTTTGGCGCACTTTTCCACGAATTGTTTGTGTGTGTTTGGGGCGGGGGTTACCACGCTGCGACTTTTTAAAGTCGCCATAAATAAATCGAAATGGGCGTCGGGCTTAAGTCGACGATTTTGGGGGGGCGATTGTGGCCATCGATTCGAAGAAATTGATCGGCTAACTTTCTATATCTATTTATATATAGAAGCAGAAACTTCTTCTTGTTGTTCCACAAACTGTTCGTTTTTCCAAGTAAATGCCTGATGGCAATTTGAATATTAATGGGAAATGCGGTGAAAACAAGAAATTGATGAGTTTCTTGCCACAATCCGCTGCAAATCTCTTTGCCAACTCTGCTTAGGACAAAACAATTACAAACTTAGTGAGAGCGAGAAAGGGAGAGCGCGAGGGAGAGAGGGAGCAGGCTAAGATTCTGTTTTACTTTTTGCTGGCAGCGTTGCCAGCCTGTGCGCAGGTGTTGCCATTGTCTTTGCTGTGTATTGTTTGAGCTTTTGGTACAAAGTGACCGAAGCATTTTGGCACTCAGTGTGCCGCCTCTTTTGACCTGCCACCTGCCAGCTGCAGCTGCACCTGTCCACACGCAGCTGGCCACGCCCAGGCAAAGTTTGCGGGGCGTGCGTTTGATTGCATTTTTGCCGTTTGCCTCTTGTAAGCCCCCCTCGAACCCCCCCGTCGCGCCTGTGCTCTTTCGCCTCGCACGAAAACACACGACACGCGCTTTGATTGCCAGCCACAACAGCGCAAGGGGCGTGCACTGTGGGCGTGGCCAGCTGCCCCTGTGCAACATTGTTAGCCTGCAGACATTGGCAATTGCAATTGCCGTTGCTGCTGCCTTTGGCCCGCTGCAACATCCGCTTCCGTTTCCGCTGCGCTGCCTTTCCCCCGCCCTCTGTGTGCACGTATGTCGCCAGCTTAATTTCGCTTTGGATTGTCGCCTGCCAATGTGTGTGTGAGTCAGAAAATTGTTGCCAACTCATTTCCGATGATTGGCAACCCTGGCTGGCATACGCCGCCTGTCACTTGCCTAATTTTGCGCGCATTGGGCAAGTGTACAGGAATATATATAGGTATATATAGCAAAGCTGCATAAAACTCGCTTTCAGTTGCGTTCGCTGTTTGAGCTGCCTTTAAGCAGCTTAAGGCACTTTTAACTGTGTATTAATTATATATATAATATATATATTTAATGAACATATATTTGCTCATATATATACAGCCATATTTACCGATCTGTGGCACTCTTTCGAGTCGCTTCGACTGGCTTTAATTAACTTGGCTCGATAAACAAGCTGCGAATCACAGCACATGCGGCGTTGTTGTCTGGCTCATCTATGCAAAAGACACACACACTCGCACACACACACACCTATACACATGTTTATTGAGCTGTGTGCGTGTGTATGGGTGTGTTTGCCTTTGTGTTGGCAGCTGGCGTTGCCCGGGCAGCGACATTATTAAATATGCCGCCCGCTGCAGCGACGACTGCAAACTGCAAAGGGAACGGGGCGAAAGTGGGCGAGTGGGTACGAGTACGTTGTGCCATATGCCATGGTGTCGCCATAAACAACAGCAGCAGCAGCAGCAGTAGTGGCAGCACGAACAACAACAATGGCAGCCATGCAGGGTATTGCCAGGCCAGGCTGATTGCAATAATGACGTCGACAAGGCAAACATAGCCAAAGAGTCAAGCCAAAAACTGAGGGGGCCAACGAATTTTTCGCATGCAAACAGCACACACACACACACACACATGTATGTAAATGTGTGTGTGTGTTGTTTTGTGAATTATTAGATTGCCTGGAAAAAAGGCTGCAACGTCACAAGCACAAGACGCCGTTGAACCCAAGAACGACACAACGAGTTGAGGCGGCAAAGGAGGCGGCGACGGGGGCGAAGCCAGTCGCCTTTTTGCCAACTTAATTACTTTTGAAATAGTTGAGCGCACACACACACACACACACAGACACGCATACATGAATAATGGCATTTTGTGTATGTGTGTGTGTGTGTGTGTGTGTTTGGATGGATGGATGTAAGCAAGGTTGACTGACAAGGCAGCCAGGCAGCCTGACAGCAGCAACCGAAACGGCAACTGAATCGGGTAACTGGCAAGGGATGTGGAAGGGGAGGGCGCTGGGAAGCCGGAAAAGCAGCCATATCAGGAGCTGTTGCTGTTGTTACTGTTGTTGCCTGGCTCGGGGCGCACGCTATTATTATATTTATTAACGGGGCCGGGCGCCAGGAAGGAAGTTGCCTTTAATGCAGTTTATGTGCCGTTGCCGTTGCCGTTGCCGTTGCCGTTGCCATTGCGTTACGTGTACATCAAATGCATTTTGATAATGGAGTTTACATATTCTTTTCCCCTGCCTTCAAGCTAAAGCTCCTCCTCCTGCTCTTCCCTTCAGCCCGCCCCGCCCACTTACTCAGTTTTCATGTTGCCTTGTTGACAGACGCAGCGAAGACAACAAAATGCGGCAGGCAGGCAGGCAGCAAGTACAGAGTCAACAAATGAGTATATTGTGAATTACACAACCCCCTCAACCCTCCCTCCCATCCCCTTCTGCTGGCATGCTAAGCATTCCTGCACACAGGATCAGCTACATAACGCAACGAAACGTGCGTCGTGGCATGTCGAAAGGCTTCAAAACGTTGCCCGTTTCGGGGAAAACATTTCTAATAACGAGCAAATCAAGGGATCAGCTTACAGTAACTGAACCAACTCATATATATATATATATATATGCGTGTGCACCTGAAGTTTAGGGGCTTCAGTTGAGGTAACCCACAGCACATGTCAGTCAAGCTGAGCCGAGTTGACGGCGTCACTGACTGAGTGACTGCTTTGCATTTGCTGCCATTTTGCTTATCACTTTTCACTCATCAGCTTACACACCCACACACCCCCCCCCCCCCCGCTCCTCCCCAGTTGAATTTGCGCTGCGCAAAAGCGCAATGCGTATTCGGCAAATATTACAAGAATTCTCTGCGGGATTTGAACTCCTTTTGAAGCTCTTCCCTCGAATTCATCTGGTTGCTGGCAAAGCTGCTTAAGCACAGAGCCCAACCCCAGCCGAGTTTGGCTGTGTGTGCCAAGGGGTTTTTCGCATTGAAAGCATTCCGAGGCGAGTTTATGCGCACACTGTATAAGCGTATGAATCACTCACTCACACACACACACACACACACACTCACTCGCTGACGAACCGAATGAATGCGAGCAGATGCGGCTGCGACTGCGACTGCGAATGCATTTGGCTTGCTGCATGAAGTGAGGCTTATCAGCCCGATGTCGAACAATGGCAGCAACTAATGGAAACAACTGCATAGAAAGCGAACGAATAGAGCAGAGCACAAGAAACAGCAAGAGATGCAGAGTGAGAGAGAGAGGAAGAGAGAGAGGGATAGTCTATTAATCTGCTTGTTGCCATAGTAACCCGAAATGGGAGCAGCAGCAGCAGCAGCAGCACAAAAAGCGAGTTGAAAGCAACAGAACAACAACAATAACCAAAGACTTGCATGTGTGTGTGTCTGTGTGTGTGTGTGTGTACATGCGTGGCTGCGCTTAAGGCGCGATTAGAGAACATGGGCGCAAATAAAGTAGACCGCTTTCCACTTGCCTGCTCCAGTTCTGGTTCTGGTTCAAGTTTCTACTTCCACTTCCACGTTGCAGTTGCCGCTTAAGTTGCGCATTGCAAATCACAGTTGAATCATTCAATCAATCCATCAATCCAACAACCGCTGCTGCCTGCCTGCCTGCCTTTGCATAATTCAGCTGGTCATTCATCAAGCTGCCAACTGGCAACTGTCTGCCGCGTCGTCTGCCTCGCTGCCTGCCTTGCTGCCAGTGGCAGCTGTAATGAACCATTTAAGACATCGTTGAGGTTTAGTCAAGCACTTCCCTCTCCTTCTGCTTGCTGAGCTGCCTAATGAGTTCAGTTGTCTCACTTGCCACATGTGTGCTGCCTCGACTGCCTCGGCTGTATCGCACTTATCTCCTTAGCCAAATGTGATCTCTCACCCCGTTAGGCTGGCGCTCTCTTTTTCTCCTCCTTCGTCGGGTTGCTTTGTGCGGCGGCATCATCATTTTTTATCGCTCAGACACGCCCACACAGCACAGCATAGCACAGCAGCAGCCACGCCCCTTTGCCTAGGCAAGTTTCACTTGCACAATGTGGCGTATGATTAATGTCTTGGCTGAGGTCTCGCCACATTACGCATACGCACAGTGCGCCATGCATAGTTTAGCCCACGCCCGCTGGCACAGTGGTGCAGGCAAGCAAACTAAGCAGGCAAATTTGGCTGCTTAAGTGTTCGATAAATATTTAAAATAATTAATAAATAAAAAAAAAAAAAATTGTTAAATAAATTTATCAATACATAAATAACCAAAAATAAATAAATAAATAACAAAATAAAAAATAGAAATAAATAAATAAATTTATAAATAAATAAAGAATTAAAAATATAAAAAAATAAGGAAATAAAGAAATAAAAAAATATAGAAATAAAGAAATAAAGAAAAAAAGTAAAGAAATAAAGAAAGAAAAAAAGAAAAAAAATATAGAAATAAAAAAATAAAAAATATAGAAATAAAGAAAAAAAAATGTAAAGAAATAAAGAAAGAAACAAAAATTTAGAAATAAAGAAATAAAAAAAAGAAAAATAAAAAAATAAAGAATAAAAATAATAAATATAGAAATAAAAAAATAAATCAATAAATTAATAAATAAATAAATATATAAAGAAACAAAAAATAAAAAAAGAAATAAATAAACAAATTTATAAATAAATAAAGAAATAAAAAAATAAAGAAATAAAAAAAATAAGAAATAAAGAAATACAGAAAAAAAATAGAAATAAACAAAAAATCTATAAATCAATAAATAAATCAATAAATAAGTAAATAAATAGATTACTAAATAATATATAAATATATAAGAAATAAATAAATAAAACAATAAAAATTAGTAACAAATTTAATAATAATTAATAAAAATAGAATTCACGTTGAATTAAATTCAAGTATTGCCTTGGCTTAAATCAATGCTAAATTTGCGACTTTGGATTTGCAGCACTTGCCCCTTGTTTGCTAGGCAATTAAAGCAAGCAAAGAGCGTGGAGGGGGGAGGGGGGAAGGGGCGGGGACATGTGATAGCTGCCAGCTGCTTGACGCCGCTGTTGCAGGCGACGTGATGTGAATGTTTGCTTGGCGCATCGATTGCCACTGCACATAAATATAAATTCAATGCTCGCCAAACACACACACACCCACACAGACACAATACGCACACACACACTCACTCACTCGTAGCATAGTTCCTTGCGCATGTGTTACGTAATCGCATCTAATCCGCATCAATTTCCATATATATTTTTATTCATTCACTTACGCAGGGCGCCTCACCTCGCTGGGAGCCACAGATCGCCGTATTATGCGAGGCCGGACAAATCTACCAGCCGCAATATCTATCCGAGGAGGGTCGCTGGGTAACGGACTTGAGCAAGAAGACAACGGGCGCCACATGTTTGCGTGATAAAATGGATTTGCTTGATTACTGCAAGAAGGTAAGTCTAGCTGGGCAATGCCAATTGCCATGGCAACGGACAGGGACAGGCAGGGAAGTCCTTGCTGGCCATGCCTGGTTTTTATAATGTGCGGCTGATTGAATTGAAGCCGCATGAAAATTGCTATTTGCATTCGCTATTGCATTTACTTAGCATATGAAAAGTGCGCAGAGATTGCGCATACGCCATGTGGCCGCAATGCGAAATGTAATTCTACAGCACGACGGGGTGGGTGGGAGGTAGGTACGCTCAAGTGGCTACCCGCAAGCTGATTCAGCCGACATGCCCCACAGTGCAGCGTAGCTGCCGCAGGGCAACGTGCCACACCAAGTGCAGCCGCAGCAGCGACATGAAAGGCAATAAATCAAAAGAGTCAGAGTGAATGGCGAAGCTGAGGCAGAGAAGCCGCGCTTAAAGAAGAGCAGAGAAAGAGAAAGCAGGGGGGAAGGGGCAGGGGTGGCAGGGTAGATCTTCTGGGGCAGCAACAATTTAATTTGCGCTGCGTTGAAAGCGTTTACATTGAGACAACATTAAACGACACTTAATTAATTTTCCATTAATTTTCGCTTTTTACTTTCTGCCATTTTGCATGCGCACAGTGTACACACACACGCGCGCGCGTACGTATGTGTGCGTTGGCTGCTTTATACATCACAGTTGCGGCAGCTGCGCATCGAGCATACACATGACGCATACGCCGTGTATGGCGCACGCCATCATAAATTGGCTGCCATTGGCAATGACGGCCGCCTTTGGCTTTTTTAATTAAATTTCTTTGGCTTTCTGGCTAATGTAGCCTTCTGCTCGCTCTCGCTCACACTCTCTCTTTCTCTGACTCTCTCTTTATCTATCTCGCTCTACTTTTGCTCTCTCTCTCTCGCTGTCGACAATAGTCCATAAATGCCAAGCCGCGCTGCATGGCGCGCTGACGTCCTTGGCTCTGCCTGCCTGCCTGTTCGTGTTTTTCCTGGTTTTTCCTTCTGCATTTTTCCCTCATTTTCCTCTTTGCACTTTTATTTGCTTTTTTATAACCACGCCCCCCCGCCCACCTTCTCTTCGCTGATTGACAGAGGCGACAGTGTTAAGTGAATTGTGACAGCAAATGAAATCAGACAATAGAGCAGCGAACAGTGCAGCGAAGGGGGGAGTAGAGAGGAGTATGAGGGAGGGAGAAGAGGAGAAGGCAGGGAAGAGGGGAGAGGGGAGAGAGGGATCTGCCTGCGCGGCGCTTGATAAGTTTTGCCCGGCAAAAAGTAAATAGTCCAGCTGAATGACAAAGCGGTTGACGGCAATATGCATAGCAAAAGGCAGTGCACGACTGCAGGTGTGTGTGCAGGTGTGTGTGTGCAGGTGTGTGTGTGTGTGCGAGTGTGACTGCAGCTAAACTGATTTGTTTTGCATTCGCAGTCGAGTGTGCGGGACGGAATTTAATCACAACTGCCAAAGGCATTTCAATCGATTGATTACACACACAGACACAATACGCTGCGCATTGTGTTGCCAACAGACAGCAGACATACTTAGTATATATATGGTATATATTCCGACTTATTGCCTGCGCTCTCAACTTGATTAGCAAGTCAAGTTTAGCGCGCGCAAATCAAGCGCAGCGCCAGCCGCATCGACTACGACTACCTGAGGCAAATGGTAAACAAGTTTTCTATACTATATATATATATAGCATATGCATATGTGTATGTGTAAGTGTGTGCAGCTGGGTATCTGGTTCAAGGTTAGCACGCTGCCTGCCTGCCTGCCAGCCGCATCATGGCGAGGATGCTCCTAATGAGCCCTGCGGCATGTCAAAGCTGTCGCAGTTGATTTTGACACGCAAATTTGTTGCGGCCTGCTGCCGTCGCCGTTGCCGTTGCCGTTGCTGCCGCTGCTGCTGTCATTTTGCCACAACATAAATCAAATTACACACACACACACACACACACGCAGACACACACACACGCAGGCACACGCAGTCATAAATAAGGTACTCGCACATGCTGAATATGCTTTATGGCTTATGGGCTCGTGTGCCCGTATTGCCCGCTATATGTTATGCTATATATACCCCCCCCCTCCCCACGCTCCCCCCCCCCTGCCTGTGGCAAATATTTTATTGGCTTTTCATTTGCATTTCGCACATCTCGCGCCTTACATCGCCTTGCGCCGCAAACTTGTCAAGCGGCAATTTGCGTATTTTCCACGCTCATCCGTTCTGCTTTTTTTTTTGTTGTAATAATTATGTTAATTTATTTATTATGCTTAATTTATGTGAACATGTTGCTGTTCGCGCAATGTAATAAAATGCATTCGCTCGTTTTCATAATGATGATATAACGACAAAGCTGAAAAAACAACAGCGCCAGAAAAAGCCAATCAAATTTTGTTTTTCAAGCGCGCAAATCGAATCAGCACAAAACAACGAGAACAACAACAGCAACAACTACGACACGAACAGGCAGCGAATGCGCTGCAACTGATTGAAGCGAATTTATTTGTATATGTAGAGGGGGCGGGGAGGAGGGGCAACGGCATAATAAATGCGCTGGCAGAGCAAAAACAAAGCACTTTTTTTTATACGCCTCGCTGCAAAATCAATGCAGGGCAGCAGCAAGGCAAGAGAGAAGGGAGGGGGGGGAGAGAGGAGGGTGGGGTGGACAATCCCTATGTCTGCTGGCAGTCCATTAGGGCAACCCAACAATGTATTGGTGTAACTACGCACTTTCTGGTGATTAACTCGTAGCGCTGCCTGCGTAGCGCGCCTCAAATGGCTGCCACGTGCCGCCGGCATATGCGGCGTATGCGTAATGCAATCGCAACGTTCTATATTAAGAGAGAAGAGAAGTGCGCAGGCATACACCAAGCTAGCATTGTTGAGTGCAATTTAAGTGCAGATTGTAGAGGGCGAGTTCTCTCTACTCTATATATATTTGCCTGCTGATTGCCAAAAATACTCGAGGAAGAAGCAGGAGGGCAGCGCGGGGGGGGGGGCAGGGCCAATTCCCAAAGCTGCCTCTGTTCGCTTCACGTTTTACGCAATTTTCAATCCCTGCATTTTGTTTGGCTTTGCGCCCAGTGAGGCAGGAAGGAGAGGGTAGGGTAGGGACCAGTCTGAATAGCCTTGAACTGCGCCACTAACGAAGGCCCCGAAAAAAGGCGGAAATTAGTCGCCGCCGGTTGCCGGGCGCAGAGATACCCTGCACACGCTGGCAGGCAATGCCTGGCTGGCCATTAGTGTGAAGCAAGGGCGAGGGGGGAGGGAGAAAGCAGGGAACAGTGGGCGGACGTAGTGGCAGGGGGCAAAGCCAAATTGATGCTAAAGCGACGTGGCAAGTAAATTGCATTCAGGCGCAAGCCTGAGCTGCGGTTATGCTGTGTTTGCGCAAGCATGTATGTGTGTGTGTGTGTGTGTGCTGCGGGGGAGTCTATGTCGGTGTGTGCGTGTGTGTGTGTGTGTCCGTGGCTTGTGTGCTGTGTGCAGTTTTTCTTAAACATTTGCTCGCTTTTTAATTTGGCTATTTTCCGCGCAAAGTGCGCCAGCAGCGCGCTGCCCACACACGCACACGGATACACACACACACACACACACGTACGTCAGTTGAGTTTACGCTCACTTAATTCCCCCGCACACACACACATACGAAAACATACGCTGCGCCACAGTTTGGCACATTCATTTCCTCTCTCCATTTGCACCCGCACCTGCCCCACCCCACGCACGCCTGGCCCGCTCGCGCTGTTTGCTGGCGAAATAAATCAAGCCGCACAAAAGTATGCAACACTTTTTTCAACAGTCGTTCAAAATTTTTTGACGGCGGTCGCCAAAAAAGAAATTAATTAAATAAAACCTGTTGTCCTTCGTAGCGGTTGTCGTTGTTGTTACCGTTGTTGTCGTTGTTGTTCTTGTTGTTGTTGCTGCTGTTGTTGTTGTTGTTGTTTCGGATTGGTTTGCGCTTTTCGGGTCTGACGAGTGCCAAGTGCAGCATAACATATTCATTTATGTGCATATTTAAATGTTGCCCGCTCACTCACACTCACTCTCCCTCTCCCTTTCTCTCTCCCCCTCCCCTTCTCTCTCTCGCTGCTGGTACTCGTGTTTTATTTCTCTGTTTGCAATTCAAATGGAAATTAATTAATTTGCAGCTGCTTTAACGCGGTCCGCGCAGCAAACCGGGCTGGGCTCCAGTTAAATATGCCGCGGGTCAAGCCGCGCCGCAGCCGCCATAGATGAATGTGCTGGGAGGATGTCAGGGGGGCGGGAACGAGGACAGCGCCTGCTGATGGTATTTGCTTTGGGCCAACAGAAACCGTTGCCCGTTTTGTAATTATTTCAGCCTACACTTTGGTCGCCGTTGTTGCTGTTGTTGTTGCTGTTGTTGCTGTTATTATCATGTAGCTTGTTATGCATATTGGGCCCGCATTGCTGTTGCCGTTGCTCGTGCTGTTACTGTTGTGATACCCTGCAAAAGGTTGTGAAAAGGGTATACCAAGTTGGTGCAAATGTATGTAAGAGGCATACAGAAGGCGTGGCAGCGCCTGATCAAAATCACTAGCTGAGTCCATGAAGCATTGTCCGTCTGTCTATCCGTCTGTATGAACGCACACATCTCAGCTATTATACAAGCTAAAGACATCAAATTTGGCTTGAAGATTTCTGTAGTTTGTCTGCCTGACAAGTTACTTTCAAATTTTAGCTGCCACGCCCACTGCCTGCGCAGTTTCAGTTTTAAGTTTCAACTTTAGAGCGTATCTTTCTATCGAGCCAACTCTGTCTGTCGCTTTTGCTACTTGTTGTCTCTTGTTTTTCCAGTTTCCATAATGAGTTGAATTACATATTCGCAACGCAGACTGAACAAGGCTGACGCTGGCCAGCGCACATTGTATTCATTTGCATTGAACACGCATTTTCGATTCGATTTTCGCCTCTCTGCCAGAACTCTCTCTCTGTCTCTCTGGCTGGCTGGCAACTTTAGTGTTTGCCTGTCTCTTTGCTGAATTTAACATTTCGCCTGCAGGGCTAAATATTTAATTAACTTGAGCCAGCGTCGACTCAAAGCGTTTCGATTATTGTTTGTAGTATTTGCCAGGGCAGCGGGCAGGATGATTCCAATTTCCCCCCCGTGGACGGACGAGTAATATCTCTTTACAAGCTGTTTAACAAGCAAATAAGTCTGCATAATTGATAAGCAACAGAGTGGGGGGGAGGAGGAGAAAGGGGCCTCTGCCTTGCTTCATGGCGTACTCAAGTTAACTTCCTAATTAATGCGAAATCGATATGGAATCGCAACGCAACATTTGCAAGCGCAGTATCTGTTGCAGATGTTCGTTGGTCAGATTCATAAATTCGTTAGAATGCCAAACACGACGCTAATGATGTATCGATAAGCGATATTGATACGCACGGCAAGCCCGCACACACGCACACACATAGAGTGTGGCTGTCTCTCTCTCTCGGACAGGCAACGAAAAAGATACGACGTTGCTAACTGGTAACATCATAACGGTTCGGTGTATTCAATTACAAAACCTTCCTAATTAACAACATGACGGACGCGTGTAACTCGCCAACCACTGTCCCTCCCCTCTCCCTCTCCCTCCCGATACTCCCTATCTGCTGCCCATTCTCTCTCTCCCTGCCGATTGCAGCCACTAAGCTAATGAGATTTTGCGACAAATGAGCTTACATTCGTGCCAAAGGGGAAATGCAGGGTGATTGGGCTGCAGGCTCCAGTTGCACTCTGTGCCCTGAAGTGCTACTACGCGCTGACCCCCACGCGACCCCGCAGCGCCCAACCTGCAGCAGTTGTATTGGGCTGCTGCGGAGGATGTTAATGCAGCTAATTGAATTAAGCTGCGATTTATGTTTCAAAGTTCAATTTGCTTGCTTTAAGGGCGGCCAAAACGTGCACCTCCCCTCTAGGTTCTGCCACTGCCTTATCCTTCTACCTACTCAAATAATCCCTCGTAATTGCGCAGCAAAAGCAAAGCAAGCAGCTGCACGCGCTAAGATGGCAGCTACTCCACGATGTGACAGACCAGCGAATTGACCACTAAAACCGACCAAAACTGCCCACGATAAGCTCTGCACTTTGCCAAGGCAAATTAAAGCTCCAAAAAGAAAATGTGAAAATTGTGAAAATGTTTTTTGCAAATTAAAATTGAGAAAGTTCTAAGCGAAGTTTTCTTGCCATCGATTTGATATCGATGTATAGAACGCATGGCTGAATGGTTGACTGAATGAGTGAATGAATGAGTGAATGAGTGAGTGAATGAGTAAATGAATGAATGCTGATTGGTGAGTAGTGAGAGGGGAAATCAATTCGCTAATTGCGCGCACGGACTGCGCTCAAAGTGCTTCGAGTGCGAGAGTCAATGTACACACAGAGAGAGAGAGAGAGCGAGGCGGACGGACAAGTCGAGGTGTGTGTGTGTGTGTGTGTGTAGGTGTATAGACAGATAATCGCTTGAACGACTACGCACACACACACACTCACACACACAAAGCTACAACTGAGCAAATCAACCGCATTTCGTAATTGGTACTTGACGCGCGCCCGATCACATAGGAACATTGCGCGAAGCTGCAGGGGGAGGGAGGGAGGGGGAGGGCGCCTTTGTTGTTGCACTATTTAGATAGACTATTTATGAAATGTTTATAATTAAATGCCACATGGCCATTGGGGCTCAGTGAGCTGGCAAAAAGTAGTTTAGTCGCGTTTGCCCGGGCACCCAGCGAGGCATGCAGAGCGCAGCGCAGTCACACAGCCACACGGGTGGGTAGGGGAAGGGGTGTGGTGTGTGTATACCAGGTTTATGGCTAAATATAGTTAACCCACACACACACACACACACAGACACACACACACGGGGAGACAGAGACAGGGGACAAGTGAGATAGACACACATGCATTAGGCCACAACTAACAAATGGGCCTGGGACCGTGTCGTGGCTCAGGCCTCAGTCTCAGTCTCCCTGCTGCCGCGCCCCCCGCCCCCGCCTCTGACATGCGCCTTAAATGGCTACAAAATTTCACAGTTGTGAGCAAGTGGGCCCAGCGGTGGGCCAACATCTCATTTGGGCTGTGGCTAGCGCAGGAATGAGCCAGCTAACGGGCAAATGAGCGAACGAGCCACGACAGCGGCAAAGAGAGGCAGGCAGGAGGAGAGGAGGCAGCGGCAGCAATTGTGCAGCGGGGCAGTCTTAATTCAATTGTTTGTAACATTGCCGAGCATTTAGGACTAAATGCTTGCTAACACATAATGCCCATTAAAGGTGATGTATTGCATGTATACACACACAGAGGGAGAGTGGAAGAGAAGGAGGCAGGCAAAGGGCAGGACGTAAATTCTTCTTCGAGAGATAAGGCAAGCATTTGATCATAGTGCGAGAGTGAAAAGTACAGTCCACTAATAATAGGCGCAGGCACAGGGCCTGCCAATGTTTTTTCAACCAAGTTTGCTCAACACGCTCGGGCAACGTGTCGTATGCGTAATATGAGGTAGGTCTGGGCGGGGCATAAAAAAACAACAACAGCTGCGGTCAGCAGTGCTTGCTGAAACACACACACACACACACGGCAGAGGGTGCACACACACAAACACACACACACACACACACACACACACACCTCTCACACACACACACACACTCAGCTGGCCGCAGAGACAGAGGCTGGCAGGCAGACAGGCAAGTTATAATGTGTTTGCTTTGCCTATTTGACAGAAATGACTTTGTGACACAAAAGTTTGAACTAACGCAGCAACAACAGCAGCAACAACAACACAAGTGCCCAGGCAAAGCCGCAACAACAAAGCAGAAGAAGCAAACATAACATTTAGCCTTTTTTGCCTTTATTGTTTTAGGCGCATGTGTGTGCCTCAGAGTGTACTCCTATGTGTGTGTGCGTGCGTGTGGGTGCCACTTGTGTGTGTGTGTGTGTGTGTGTGTGCGTGTAGCGCAAAGAAAATTATTTTTACAATTTCAATGTCAACGCGACGCGCTGAGGCCCAACCAAACACGCGTGCGAAGGCCAACAGGCCGACAGTGGGCGTGGCTGGGACAGCGGTCACCCGGTTTGGCCGCAGGCCTGTGTAGCATGTAACTGTTAACTAACGTCAGCGTTGACTTTCACTCAAACAGCAACAGAAACAGCAACAGCAACAAAAATGAAACGCATGAAAAGCGTCGCTCGACAGTTTTGTTGTCCCAGCCCCTCCGCCCCTCCGCCCCCGTCCCAACCGAAATCCAAAATGCGATTCGACACGGGCGTGTGAGGGGGGCGTGGCAACGCCTATGGCTGCCACTGTGGCTGCGGCTGGGGCTGTGTGTGCGCTGGAACTTAAATTACAACAAGCTCAGCGGCGTGTGCAAACAAATGCCGTCGGGGCCGGTGGGCCACGCCCCTGCGGACTTCAAACTGTGCGCGAAAAAAAAAAAAAACAAAAACGAAGCAGGAAATTGAAGAGGGAAAAATTAAAAAACAAAAAAAAAACAAGGAAAACAGGGAAATGCAAATAGAAAGTTGCCACAAAATGATTTGCCAGGACACGCACGAGAAAAGTGTGTGGAGGCAAGGGGGAAGGGGCAGGGCCAGTAGGGGCACGCGTGAGAAAGAGGAAGCCAACGCACGATGCGAGGCGGAGTCGCACGTCAATGCCGCATTAAAAAATCATTTTCAATAACGCGCTCGGCTGCGGTGCTTCCCACACACACACACCCGCACACCGAGCAGTCGATTGTTTGCAATTTGCATGCAACGAAAAACACTTGAGCAAAGCAAACCACGAGCTGTCAGCTGCAAACGACGCCCCACAGCCAAGTCGCCCCAAATTTGTGCCTCGCGGTGTGCATTGACTTGCCCCAGAGCGAGCGAGCCAGTGAGCGAGCGAGAGGAAGGGAGAAAGTGAAAATAAATTGCCAAACGACAGAGCAAGCAACTAATTTGGCTGCCAATGAATAATGGAGAAACCACAAGAAAAATCCATCAGAACCTAAAGAAGCAAAGAAAGTTTGGAACAACGTGAAAGAATTGAAATTTAAAGTGAAACATATCACGAATTTCTATAAAAAATTGAATGGGAAATGTTAATAGAAGATTCCTTATAACATAGCTAGCAAATCGTCTAAGCTGCCCATGCTGAACAAGAATATATAACCTATAAGGTCTTCTGCCTGCTGCAAATCATGAATTCAAATACGAAATTGACTGGGTAATATTTATAGAAGATTCCTTATAACATAGCTAGCAAATCGTCTTAGCTGCCCATGCTGAACAAGAATATATAACCTATAAGGTCTTCTGCCTGCTGCAATTACCTTAATGGTTCGCAGCTCAAATCATGAATTCAAATACGAAATTGACTGGGTAATATTTATAGAAGATTCCTTATGACATAGCTAGCAAATCGTCTCAGCTGCCCATGCTGAACAAGAATATATAACCTATAAGGTCTTCTGCCTGCTGCAATTACCTTAATAGCTCGCGGTTCAATTTATCACCGTCTGGCGGGCATATTAAATGAATTTGCGCGCATTTCATACACCAGATACATATATGCATATATATAGAGTACAACCCCCCGACTAATCACATCGCAATCAATCAATTACATTAACTCAAGTGGAAGCAAATAAATGTCAAGGGGCGCATTGGCAATGCATCAACGATTTTCATTGCCGACTTTACTGGCCAGTTTTTTTTCGTTTCGTTTATTAAAATACTGCTGGGGTATTAATAAAATACCAGTTAAATACCAGAGGAGCAAAGTGTAGGGACTAGTGGCTAGGGGCAGGGCAAGGAGGGGGCCAGCTGTCGCTGTTGTCTTGCAGAAAAGTTTGAGGAACTTTGCGTAGTTTCAATTAGTTTCAGGCGAAAGTTGATTGCATATGAAATAGGGCATACATAATGCATATTTATATGGCTATATATATATGTAGATGATTACTACGTGTGTGTGTGTGTGTGTGTGTGTGACGCAGTTAAGCTCAGTGCGCGCACGTAAGCGTGAGGCGAGTCCAAAAATAAAACACGTATCTGTCAAGGACAGCAGAGCGGCTGCTAGGGCTGCCACGGCTGCTGTTGTTCTCGTTACCGTTGCTCGGGGAGATGACAACAATGCGGCCATTTTGTGTTCGATATGTGGGACGCCATATTGTTTTTAATGTTTTTGTTCTAACTGTTGTTTTCATCTTGTTGCCATTCGCTATTGAAAGTCGCCTAATTGCATTGCCCAAGGATGCGCGGGCAGGCGCAACAATGGCGCAATAGCGCGCTAGCTTTTACTGTAACGGTTCGTATGATAGTATGCGTGTGTGTGTGTGAGAGTGTATGTGTGTGTGTGCGTGTGTGAGTGTATGTGTGTGTCCCTCTGTTTGTTGTTGAGGGACAATAGCAAAATGTCAAGTTTAATTGTTTGTCTGTCATTAGCGCACAAAGCGACACACACACACACACATACCACACTCACACACACTGACACACACACACATGCACCCGCACACACATAGAGTAGCAGCAGCAGCAGCAGCGCAGGCGACGCTGTGGGAGCTGAGCGCGCGCGCTTTTTGCTAATTTTATACAATTAAATTTGCTTTGCATTTCGCTCGCTTGCTTTGTATGTGTGCAGGGGCGGGGCAGGGGCAGGGAGGGTGCACGGAGGGGCTGCTGGGGAAACAAAAGAATCAAATTCTGTTACAATAAGTTGCGCTGCGTGTGTATTTGTGGCAAGCTCTCTCGAGCGAAGCACTTAAACAGCATCACGCTCGGTTGAATATGTTTTGATTAAGCCAAGTAGAACGAACACATTTTAGCCGGGCCAAGCTAAGCCCCGGCCAAGCCCAGTCAGGGCAGAGGCGGGGCGGAAAGGGGGGGGGCGAGCGTAGGCAAGCTAAGGGAATGCGCTGTGCGTTGTGCGATGTGTGCTGGGCCGAGCCAAGGCACCCAAGAGCCCAGTCGGGCCCAGAGCTGCCTCACAGCCTGCCTGCCCGCCCCCCTTCCACCTCCCCCTTCCACCACCCACTG
>JAEIGP010000394.1:11545000-11600000 GCA_018904095.1 Zaprionus ghesquierei | reverse complement strand
TGAAGCCAAAGCTAGGGCTGGGGGCTGGGGGGTAGCTAACGGTCTAACGTACTAACGGACTCACCGGCTGACTCGCCTGACATTTGACACGCGCCGCGTTTTGGCAGCCGTCAGCCTTCAGTCTTGCTTCAGTCTTTTTCATTCTTCGGGGCTGCCCAATGACAGGCGTGCTTGTTATTTCTCTATATATAGAATATGGTATAGCCTGGCCACGAGTTGTTTTGCACTTTGGATACCCTGTACACATAACAATTTTAAAAAAGATAACTGTTCTTAGAGTATAACTAGCTGAGTTCCATTGGGTTTGGGTGCGTATATCTCAGGATCTATGCGAGTAAGACTTAGCAAATTTGGCAGGCAGTTGCTTAGGTATGCTATAAAGAGAAATTGCTTAACAAATTGTTAAGCTTTCTGTACACTGAGCTGAAAATTGAAATAAACTTACTATAGAAAGGAAGAAAAAACAGTTTTTAGTTGACTCTGTTATCTTCAGATTTCTGCTTTCTATTTCTTGAATTACTCAGGAACTTCAAGAACGTTTGTGCTGAAATTTGGTGTATAGCTAACTGTAAAACCAACCTTATGTTTTGCATTATTTCAACAGTGTTGAACAACGACAAGTAAAGTAAAACTCCTATGAAATCCATGAAATGCTCTTTCTGCACTTTCTTATCATTTGCCTGCATCAAGCTACCTTCTACACAGGGTATCTGACAGTACCTCAATTCCCTTGCCCTTCTACCCACTCCAAACATACACATACACACGCACACACACACACACACAGGCTTGTTTGTTTTTTTCCGTTATTTGACGTCAACTTAATATGGAGGTCAGCGCTTTCGCCGGCCAAGCCGTCGCCTTAGCCTTCGTCGTCGTTGCCTCTGTTGCAATATTAATTTTGGGCATGGCACGTCGCACATGTGGAGGGCATGCTCGAGATGGACAAGTGCAGAGGCGGAGCAGGAGCAGGGGGCAGGGGGGAGGAGCTGGCTACGTAATGTTGCTTGGCTTCATTTGATTCGTGGAAATTGGCCCAATTAACGCAAAAGGCAGGCAAAAAGCGACGACGACGACGACGATGAGGAGAAGGCGGAAAAAAAACCAACAACTCAATTTATCACGCACAACTAAAGTGATTTGTTGCCAATGCCAACCGTGTGGCAGCCCCTCTTCCCCCGCCCCTGCACCCCCTGCACCCTTTCTGCCTATGGCTTAAGTTGGCCAGGGCCAAAGAGTCGGCGTCGCATGCAAAAAACGCAGGGTAGGAAATTGTTTAATCAATTCATCAGACGTGCATGTTGCACATGTATGTGTGCCTGTCTCCCTATGTGTGTGTGTGTGTGTGTGAGTGTGTGTGAGTTTGGCAATAACAGACAGGATATTAACTTACAATTCTCAACTCAAACCTCGCATCGCGTCGCGCTGTAAACGTTAAACGACCAAAAATTTGTTTGAATAATTACCGAGACAACACTCTGCCATGTGTGAGCGAGAGAGCGAGAGAGGGGGCGAGAGCGAGAGAGAGAGAGAGAGAGAGGGCACCACATAAGGTGCCTGGCAGCTGAGCATGTTATTGGCCTGGCCCTTCATTGACTTTACAAGCAAACAATTTGTCAAATGCAAATACAAATAACCCTGCCCTCGCACTGCCACGCCCCCCGCCCCCTGCCTCCTGCTGTTCGCTTGTCCAAGGAAAGCCCTGGCCTGCTGCTGCTGCTGCTGCTGCTGCTGTGTTGCCAATTGAAAAACGATTCGAAATCAATCACAGCCGGGCAAAGCGAGCGGGGAAGGCGCGACCGCAAATGGAGCTGGGGGCTGAAGTTGGAGCTGGAGCCGGAGCCGGATTTGGCAGCTGGATGTCCATTAATAATTCTTGTGGCATGTTTTATGGTCGCAGCAACAACAGTGGCTACAGCAAACCCTTCCGCATAGCGCACTCCCCCGCATCCCACACACACACCCTGCTCTGTGTATGCAAACGTGACTTTCAAATGTTGACCGCGTGCCAGCGTAGCTGAGCATTTATTGGCATGTTCATGGCCATGTCTGACCACACATGCTGCCATCCTGCCATGCACCCAAACCCATATCCACTGTCTCTCCTGCTCCCTCCACAAGGTCGTGCACTGTCCATGGCCAGGGTTATCGCGCAATCGCCAGCCAAATTGATGGGCAGTCATCAATTTCACTTGTTGTTTGGCCACTCGCCATCATCAGCCTGTGCTGCCCCCTCAGGATCTCCTCCTGCTGCTGGTGTCGGCGCGCGCTCCATTTGTCAACGATTTGCCACAACGAATGCCATGGCTGCGACGCTGTGTGCACTCAATTAAACAGCTGCCCCCTTTGGGGTTGGGGATGGGGATTGGGTACGAAGGAGTTACTGGTATGGACCGAGCGCCTGGGAACATGTGCAGCTATGTGAGTGCACTTGCAGTTGCCACAGGGTCAATCGGTGGGGTAGCCCACCTGGAAGGGGCTGCCAAAGAGTAACGTCGCCTTATTGAAAAACGATTATGGCCAATTAGGGTTACGTTAGGTTGGCCTTGAAATATGAAAAACAACTGAATAGGTGAGTACCTCTAATTGCTTGAAAAACATGTTTATTTAGGGCAGATATTCGCATATTGTGTGTTAGTTTGAAGGCCAATATTATAAGACCCCTAAAAGGAAATACGAATACTATAGAAAAATATTTAAGATACATTTTAACGAACATACTAAAATAATTGTAATAGCTAGAGTATAAGAATCAGTTAATAATGAAATCCAAGCAATAAAGTATCTACAATTAACAAAAGTTTAAGAAAAGATATATCATTTGTAAAATGTATCTGTATCTACTAAGTTCCTTGGCCATACCTAAAGTAGCTTCAATTAACATAAACCTATCGCAAGTAGCAATGTATCTATTGATATTTTAAGGCGATAGAATGAGATAGAAAAGTATCTACATAATGCGAAAGTACTGCTAGAACATCAATGCATTTCCTGAATGCAAAACTAACTTCTGCATGTCAAAATTACATATAAAAGATACAAAAGATCACCTGCATAGGAGCTCAAAAGAACTTCTCAGTCAAGTGAACATTTCAAGAACTTTATAAATGGTAACTAAATGATATCTTCCATCAAGAAACTAAGAACGTGTTTCAGATACAAAAGTATCTTTTAAATACAAAATCCGGCTATTTAGGCTACAATGTTTGCAAAAGTATCTTTATCTTACCTTCTATCTAATATTTATCTACATTTTTACAGCTACAACACATAACTCCTACTCTCTGCTCTCTACACAGGCGCTGCCACCCACGCTGATTCCAGACAACTCAGTTATATCTTCAACCTTAGGTGAAACTTTAAAGTTGGCAAAACCCTTTGACTACTAGCTAGTTATCCCATCGAGACATCCGGCTGCCACACTTGCCAGACTAATACACAACTACAGCATGTCTGCCGCCTTCCCCTTGCCCCTCTCTCTCTCTCTCTCTCTCTTCTTCCCTTCCCGACTTCGTTCGAGACTTAGTTTTACTGGCCGATTGCGAACGCGCAGCGCATTAACTTGTCAAGCCGCGGAATGCAAACATATTTTGGGCATTTGCACACACACACTCACACACCAGAGGAGGGGGGTAGGGAGGGGGAGTGTGGCAAGGGGGTGCATGTACATAATTTTTGTAATACTTTGCGCGATTTGCGCGCGATTATAAAAGCTTTTCGCGGTACGACCCCCATAATTCATATGATGTCGACTGGAAAATGTTTACAACACCAGGAGAAGATTGCAGGCAGACGCAGCAGCAACAGCAGCAGCAATCGCAATAGACACGCAGACATGCAAAGCAGCTCCTAAGAAGGGGAAGGAGCAGGGGGACGAGGAAGCAGGCAGCATCAAGACGTAGTCGAAGCTGGAGTCGAAGCGCCATTATCGTTTCGCGGCGTCCTTGCCACGACTCCACCTAATGTAGCCAAGCCATTTATATGTCTATCGGCAAGGAGTAAAACATCACGATGAGCAAAGGGGCGTGGCCAAAGGGGGGCGACGATGGCAGCAACGACGACGGCAGCGATTTTCGCAAGACAGCAAAATATTCAAATGAAAATTTATGTTTGCATTATGAATTTTTATATAGTGTTGCTTTTGGCGTAGGCATTTTTATGTGTGTGTGAGTGTGTGTGTGCCAGCCAGACTACATCCCCCTTTTGACATACCCTGCAAAGTTACGAGTCGGCGTGTGGAAAATTATTAAAATGTCGTATATAATGGGCTGGTTCGCTTGCCTCGGTTCGCCTCGCCTTGCCGAAAGTGAAGAAAATTTATGCGTTTATAGCTTTCATAATTTTCGAATTATTATTGTTATTCTTTCCGTCGGCATCATCAGGCCTAAGTGCGTCGTCGTCGCCGTCGTCGTCGCCCCTGATGGGTTCACTTTGCGCCAAACGCTTTGATTACCCCGCCACACACAGTTCATTCTCCTGCCTCCTCGCCTCACTCTTTCCTCTCGTAAAGTAGGCAACGCCATTGACCAATTTCCCGCACCGCTTCCATTATCCCAATGCCAAGACAAGTCGGCGCTCGTAAAACGTCTTCAGCAAAGTACTAACTCTCTCCCTTCTTCACAGCCTGACATTCGCAGCGCAACTCCTTGAAGCTGGCCGCGAAACTTCATTAAGGGCCACCGCAGCAGCAGTCGCATCTGCATGGGCTACACTTAGAGAAATAATAGAGGAAGACAGGGGACAGTTTTTCGTAAAAGATATACTACTTCATTTGATAAAAGAATTTATACAATTTAAATAAATATTCTGCTTAATTTCTACAGCCAAAGTAATTAGTTAAACTGCTAATTAATTCTTTAAGGTATTTTTGAAAAATGTAATTTAATTCTCTTCCAAAGCACATAGACTGTATGAACAGGTTAAACGTCGAAGTAGCTCAAGATATCTCGAGTAGTTCTATCTTAAAAGAAACCTCTTTGGAAGCAGAACAATAATTGAGAACGATTACTCAAATTGTATGCTCTATAAACAGGATATAGCAAACTGAAAAATAATATCTTTATTTAAACTTTTCAAAATTATATTTTATTAAAAAACACTTCCTATACAGATGGTCTTACTTGCTATAAACTCTGTCAGAAATTTCTTAAAGTGTGCTTCGTTTAATGTTTGTCCCAGCGTCATAAAGCTGGCCAGGAGTGGCAGGTGAATGCCTGCTCATTAGCGGGCCTCGGAGCATCCATCACATTTGCAGTTTGCCTGCTGCCCGGTTAGCAGCACTTAGATCCCCCCCCCCCCTTCTCCACCCTCTGCATGACCTCACCAGCATTCTGGCCCATGCGCAATTTGAAAACTTAATGTGCTCGTAATGAAGATACAATGTTAGTGCTTGGTTTGTGCTGGGTTTGTGCTCTTCTCTTGTGCTTCTGAAGCGGATCTGGTGCTGGCATTGATTCGCTTTGCTGTCGACAGTCGATAGATAAATCTTTTAGCAAAACGGCCCAAGCAATTTATTTGTAAATGGAATCGATTAAAAAGCAATCTCTGCCTTCGAATCCAACTGCGATTCCTGCTCCAGCTCCATCCTCGGCTTCGGCTTCAGCGCGCCAGGACGACACCTTTGTGGCGCCGTTAGTCACGTTTGGAACTCTCCAAGCAATTCGGCGAGTGACAACAGCTACAGCTACAGCAGCTCCGAGCTGCTAGCTCCAAGCCAGCAGGAACAGCAGGTGGTCCCCTTCCCTTTGGCGAACACACACCCACACAGATTCCTTGGTCCCCTCTTTCCACTTACTGCCTTGTCTTTTGGCCTTCGTCTTGGGCCTAGCAATCAGTGCTGGGCTCGGCATATCCCGTCGCCGTTGCCGTCTCCGTCGCCATCGGCCTCAACCCTCGAATCGATGATTACATCATCTTGTATTACAAATTTCTTATCGAATATATTTCGTCGATTACCCCCTTGGGTAAAATTTATTTGCTGTCATTGCAGCGCGCGACAGTTAAAGGATTTATACACACACACACACACACAACACAACAGACACACACACGGACA
The DNA here is from genome assembly GCA_018904095.1 of Zaprionus ghesquierei. Classification (NCBI taxonomy): domain Eukaryota; kingdom Metazoa; phylum Arthropoda; class Insecta; order Diptera; family Drosophilidae; genus Zaprionus; species Zaprionus ghesquierei. Next base: position 11,593,945 of record JAEIGP010000394.1, on the reverse strand, counting down.
CACACAACACAAAGCAAACAATCAGAGGCAGATGAAACTAAAGAAAGCTTTTTACCAGCTCGAGCTGAGCAGGTGGCGCTGGGAAATATCTCAAGTTTCGGCAGTTGATAGTGGAATGAAACGGAAAAGATAAAAGCAATGGAAGTGATAAGGAAGGTTATAAACGGTTGTAAAGTGAAGAAAGATTGTGAAAATATTCGAGTTCAGCTAAAGTGGGAAACCAAGTTTGCTTGAAGCTATGATGGATAAAAGCAAAGATGAGGTCAACTTATATGTTAAGACTAAGGCACATTAACCTCTTCATCTAGAGATAATTTGTTGTAGCTTTTAAGCTACCAATTTAAACAGTAAAGATACTTTTTTGTACCTATAAGATACTTTTATTTTTATTTTTGTATCTGTAAGATACTTTTGGGCCCTAAATATATGTATATAGTAATTACTTTAAGATTTTTTTGTATCTGTGAGATACTTTTATACCGTCGATACTCCATTCTTTGTATTTGTTATGTACACATACTTCTGTGTCTCTAAGATTCTTTTGTATTTGTAAGATACTTCTGTATCTACACGCCTAGCAATACTTTGCATCGAGACGAGGATAACGCGACGCTCTCGTTGCAAAAGATCCCCTAGCAGATCCCATACCTTTCATCTGCCTGCAGCGATCTGACTCTGATCACGAACATATATCTATATGTTATATAAGCACAATGCACAAACATAAATTGATAAGTTCAAGCAGTAACTCCTTCTCAAGCCGGATCAATTAGTAACTGTAAACTTAAACTAGGTGCAAAATATTCCCCATCGTAGTTAACCCCTTAACCTATCTGATAGTTTATTCCAACCAAAATCTGGCTTCTTATCTATCGTAGATACTCAGCGCTCCGTTACTCCGAAAACTTGCTTCGTTCGCAATTCGCGTGCTGTTTGCGTAAATTTATTAAAAACAAACGCCCTAACTAAGCTGCCAGCAAGCTGAGAGCGGGGCGCACAGGTTAATGAGAAGGCAGCGGAAGCGGGCGGTTTGGCCTTTATCCGGCTAAAAGCTGCTGCCTGGGCGGGGTTCGGTCCGCCGCTCAGCCGGAACATCTTGTAAACATACTTAGTTGCAGCTCAGGTGTAATAAGTACGCCTTGAAGTGCGCCCCCCGTGCTGCGGCGCGTCTTGCGGGGGCAGAACCAGATCGAGTAGGTCAGGTTGCTCTGCCCCCATCCTGCTTTCATTATGGGGCGCCACTGTTTTTCGGCCACGCTGCTAATTTCTTTCATGTTGCGCTACTTGAGGCGGGGCTAGGTTTGGGTTTGCTTTTGCTTTTGCTTTTGCGGGTTGCCTTTTGCGTCTTCTTCGAGCCGTCAATTTTTGTCGTGTATCTCTCACGTTAATTGTAAAGTGCGCGGGTAGCGGGTACAGGGTACACACCGGAAGCAGGCGCAGTGCCTCTCAAGCAGCCGCACTCCAGGGGCAGCAACAGCAACAGCGTCCGCGGTGGCTTTTGCTGCGTCAATTTGGCCCAAGCGCACTTCGGATTTTATTTGCCAAACGCCCTGTAGTTGCAGCCCAGGGGTGGGTATGATGTATAACAGAAAAGACAGACAGAGTTGAGGTTTATAAGTTGAAATTTTGTAGTGGAATTAATCTTCTAAATTTCAAGCTGAAACTTTAGCTTGAAATTCTAATGCAAAAAGAGGTAAACACATGAATGTTTGCCTTTTGTTTATGCTGAAAATGTATTGCGAGTTAAAAAGTGATCCATTTTGTAAGCATTTTATCTACTTGAATGCTGCTTTATTCTATTGCAGGGTATACCCAAGTCGAGCATTGCCTGCATTACAAAAATGTGCGTTTAAAAAATAAATTTGTTTGTTTTGCACTACTTGGAGGCATATTTACCTATTACAGGGTATGGCCAAGTCGTTCCCCTTTGTAGCGCCGCTTGCTCACTTGTTTTTTAAGCGATTTTCAGGAGTTTTTTTTTCGCTGCGCTCTTTGCTTTTTTTTATATTTTTTTTAATTAACTGTGTACATGGAAAAGTTCTGTTTGCCAGCCAAATGGGCTGCGTCTTTGACTCCGGCCGGGACTGCGACGGGACTGGCCGCATTTCGTTGGCTGCGGCAGCGGCTCAGTTCAGGTGGGCAGCCGAGGGGTGAGGGGAGAGGGGGGGGAGGAGAGAGTGACTGCTGTTGGTTTGCATTGCTCAACAGCGCGTGAGTCGCAAGTGGCGCTAAATGAACAGAGAAGGTAATTAAACCCTTTGCCAAGCTAATGAACTCCTTGCAGCCAAGAGCGCCGCATGCTGTGCACCTGTGTGCGTGTGTGTGTGTGTACTAGGGGCGTGGCCTGGCGCACTTTTATCTCTTAACTGCAGCAGGTAGCAGCACAAGCTGCGACGCGGCGTGGCTGCTTAAGTGTTGTGTCTATGCACAAATTGTGTTGCCTACTTTTTGGGGCAGGCAGAAAAGGCTTCAAGTGCGTGCAGCTTTAAAGGCCCCACAGTGCGCAGAGAGTAAGAGATAGCAAGTGAGTGAGAGAGGGAAGCAGAGTGTGCACGCTAGAGGCTGCTGCTTGTTGTGGAGCGGGCGAGGGGGCGTGGCAGGGGGGGAGGGGCAAGGCAGAGCAACCAAGTCATTTGTTTCCCCAAAAATTTGTTGTGCGCTTGCCTCATATCGGGCAATTGTTGCTGCTGCCTCGCATGCAAAACGTGTCTGGCGCTGTCTATGCTCCGCCTCTGACCCCGCCACACCCTCTGGCTCCCTGCTTTCCTCTCCCCATCAGTGCTAGCCTTGTCTTTTGGCGCTTCCTGTGTGACCCAACTTGGCCACTTGCCGTATTCCATTTTGGGACGCCAGGCGACGTAATGAATGTGTGTGAGGGAGTGTGTGTGTGTGCTCATGTGTGTGCGGTTAGCAACCAGCTACATGGCTACCCCGCCGCCTCCCTTGGCGCCGACTTGCATATGAATATGAATTTTATCGAGATTCATGGCAGATGATAATTTTCCCTTGATAACTGTAAACTCGTCTATAGCTCGAAGCGAGGTTGTTGCTGGTCTGGCACACACACACACACACACACGCATACATAGCTACATGGTGTTGAATTTTTTGAACATCGAGGGAAGGAGGGAAAAGGAAGGGCACTCATTTCATTCATTTGACTCGTTCGTTCGTTCATTTCCTTGCGCATTCATTTGCCTTCATAAAATATAAACAGCGTATTAAAATGTATGAATATCCCAAACACAAACCCCAAGCAGCTCCCCCACCCCCTTCCCCTTGCCCCATGCTCCTGCCCTGCCGCACAGCTAATGTTGATAAGTGAAGTTATGACTTTGCCTTTGGCCAGAGCCAGACAGCGCAGCAGGCAGGGGAAACGGGTGGGGAAAGGGGGCAAAAGAGATAGAGAGAGAAAGAGAGAGAGAGGGAGAGAGAGAGAGGTTGCTACGCGCACTACTCGCTACTTGTCTACTGCCATTTTTGGCTTCTTTCTGGCTGCCTTGCTCTGTGAGCATTTCATTAAAATTATGCATCGTTCTGTTGCGCCACGCCCCCTCCGCACTGTCTGCCTTTCTATTAGCATAACAAGCTCAATTTTGATAAATTAAGTGTTTATCCATAGCTCGCACTAATTTGAATCACTGGCGAATGCTGCCTGCGCTTTTTCCGACTTTTCCCCAACAGTTTCAACAGCTACGAATTCCATCCATCCCTCCCCAACCTGTCCTCCCGCACGTAAGTGTTGACAGCTCAAATGTGGCACAGTCACTGGGCTCACTGGGCTCCCTGTGCCCGCCCAGGGCAGCGTTGACCTTTCACCTACCCTGCTCAGCCACAAAAAAAAGGCTCATATGCAAATCAGGCTGAAACCGTGCTCTCTCTCTCTCTCTCCCTTTCGAGTGCATGCGGTTTAGCGTGTTTTTGGCTTTGAACTTAAAACTCAATTACGCAAAATTCTCACACGTTGCCACCGAAACGGTGGGGAGACCGTTTGCTGGGTTGAGGCTAGCGACCACATTGAAGCGACCGCTTGATGTGGGTTGCAATTGCAGCCGCCAAATTGGGAGGGGGGAGGGCGGGGGGCTATCAGAAATCGCGTGGCAGCGTGGAGCAGCTGCTCAACTGGCCATAAAAAAGCATTTAGCTAATTGCCTCGACTCGCGCGGCGTGTGGTCAGCTAACGGTAAAAACCGCTGGCAACACCTGGCGCTAGCCTACCCCAACCCCAACCCCACAACCAGCCCACCCCTGCCCTAATCCATTTCACGCCTGGCAGCTGCCGCGCGAATCGAGCATATTTGCGTGATTAGCACGCCGGAACGTTGCTTTTTATGCCCGACGTGCAGTGCAAGGATTTATAGCTAAATCAAGCCACGAGGCTTAGCTTACGCTAATGGAATTCAAAAACACTTTACTGCATTAAAGCTTAACACTTGGGCTATATATAGATGTTCTCTAGGCGCAATTAGCAGTTAATAATTTTTGCAAGTTTAGCTTGAGCTATTTTAGACTAGGTTAAGTATGGAAAGGAGGTAAAGTGTAAGCTTTATAAAGTATAAGAATAATACAACAGGCGAAAGGCAGCATTTCCGCCCCCAAACATGAGATATATTCTTGATTAACAAGCAGACAAAGTCATTCCATTAGTTTGTTCGTATGAACAGTTTAATCTTAGAGTCCATAACAGCTTGGAGCACCAAATTCGAAGACAATGTGTCTAATAGAAACGCACACATCAAGATTCTTTAAAAAATTTGGCCACGCCCCCAGAAGTTAGAGCATTTTCCTTTGGCATGTGTAAAATGCTTATGTTTTATAAACTTTTAGTAAGCATTGCCGCCCCCAAACATGAGATATATTCTTGATTAACAAGCAGACAAAGTCATTCCATTAGTTTGTTCGTATGAACAGTTTAATCTTAGACTCCATAACAGCTGGAAACACCAAATTCGAAGACAATGTGTCTTATAGAAATGCACACGTCAAGATTCTTTAAAAATTTGGCCACGCCCCCAGAAATTGGAGCATTTTCCTTTGGCATGTGTAAAATGCTTATGTTTTATAAACTTTTAGTAAGCCAAACTGCCCTTTGGCAATATATCTTCAATATTTCTCACTCATAATTCTTTACAATCTTCAACGATAATGGAACTAGCCCTATCGATACCCTATCCGAAACCATAAGCTCAATCAACTAGAATAATTAGATACTTTCAGCTAGCTGTGATTTCTCATTATGCATGCCATTTTCAGGCTAAACTTCTGGATTAACACTTGAATGAGAGATGGTTGCTGCACACACAGTCCACTTCCCCATCCTCCCACCACTCCCCTCTTCCCACGTCTCGCGCCTCTTCCTTAGCTACGAAGAAGTACAAAAAAAAAATTGCATATCTAAAAAGGCGTGAAAATAATTTGCATAAATTTCTGCCCTTTGATCGCTTCAATTGCTGCACAGGCGCCAGGCCTGGAATTGGAGCCACAGGACGAAGGAGTACCTAATCGACGGCCGTCATGGGAACGTAGCCTGCGAAGTCGGGGGAGGAGGCGTGGCAGGCTGCTGAGTTGGTTGAAAAGGCGTTGGCAACGCTTTAGGGATGCGCTCTGCGTGTGAAGTGTTTACAGAGCTGGTGCTGGTGCTGGTGCTGCTGCCACGCCCACATAGCACGCCCCTGGCTGCAGTCAGTGCAGAGCAGGAGCAAGGGCCGAGCCAGTGGCAGGGGCAGGCCAAGTCGCAGGCATTCTAATTTGTCGCCATCGTCGATGCCGTTGGTTGTCGCTTTGTTTGCTTGGGGACAATGTGGAAGGGTGAGTGAGAGAGAGAGCGGGAGGCTGGTGGCAAGGACTGCTGCAGCTTTGAAGTGTGAGGCAAGCTGCCCCTCCGCCTGCCCCACTTGGCCTGGAGTTGGTGTTGCTCTGCCCCACTTGAGCTGCCTAAAATGGCACTTTAGTGCCTTGTGGGGCGTGCGAAAACAAAGGCGCCAAGTGTCGTGTAGCGCATTGAGTGGCCACAACAGCTCCGATCCCCCCCTCTCCCCCATCCACTCTACCCTCCTCTCTAGTGGCTTCGCCTCCGCTGCTGGGCAATTTTCCACGTTAAGCATCTTGAAAATTGTGTCAATTTGTTGGAAAATGTCGCTAGAGAATTTTGTGGGCTGATTTTCGTTTAGATTTTCGCATTTTTTTAGCAGTTGTAGTTGCTGTTGTTGTTGTTGCTGTTATTGTTGTTGTTGTAGTTGTTGTTGTTGCTGCTTTTGTTATTACCAACAAGTGGCAAACTTTAAGAGGGGCGGCTGTGCGGGGCCGCGCCATGTGACATTGCAATGCAATCGACTGCGGCCCACAAAAGTATGCTACATAAAAGTAAATATCAATCTAGCCAACACACAGAGCAGCAGGGGCGTGGAAGTGGGAGTGGAGTGGAGGGGGGGGGTGTCGAGATGTGGGCAGGGCTGGCTAAAAATGAGTTGCTACACTGGCCGCAACTTATGCTTTAAAGTGGATGTTACGAACATGTTGAGTGGCAGCGCGACGCGACGCGCCCGGGGCCAAACCGTAGCCGCAGCCGACCCGAACCGGAAGCACACACACACACACACACACATACACGCATACACAGAGGCAGACAGACGTAGCACAAAAAGGGGCAAATGAGACAACGAGCGAATGAATGAGCAGCTGAAACAGCTGTGGCCATTTCCTGCCTTGCTTGTTTTCCACTGACCAAGCTACCCTTGGACCCCCTCCCCCCTCCCTCCCTTCCTCCCCTCTTTTACACACCGTAGCTGGGACACACATTAACACACATTGTGCGTTGTCCTTGTACGAAAAAATTAAAACAAGCTCAGCGGCAAAGAGTGAAAAAAAAACGCGCGCGTGTGTGTGTGTGTGTAGAAGCTGCTGCTGAAATTCTTATTTCCACATGCATGCATGTGTGTGTGTGTGTGTGTAAGGGTTATGTGTGCGTGGGTGTGTTAGTCCTTTTTACGAAAATCTGATTAAAATATTTGAGTTTGCCTTTTAATGTGATTTTTGAGCATAATAAAAAGCCAAGTTTCGCAGCCAAGCAAAAAGTTCACAAAATCCAACCTTGCCTTACTTAGCCCCCCCTCTTCGGCACGCCCCTGCACTGGCCAGTGGTCGCGCGGGCAGAATGTGCCAAATGCGAAGGGGTTGCTGAATGTGACTGCCGCCAGTTGCTCAGCTTGTCTGTGTCCGTTGTTACCCTGTAAATAAAGCAGCGCAAAGTGTAGGGTATGCACCACGTAGGCTGCGAAGTAGCAGAGGCAGCTAAAGGGTATCTGCAGTTCGAGCAGTGCAAGCACTACTACCCGCAACTGTTGCCATTTGTTCGCCTGCAGAAATGGGACAGTCTGCCCCATGGGCGGAGTCTGCAGGGCGGAGGTTGGGGGGGGAGGGATTTGCTCTTTGCAATTGCAAATAAAACAAAAATAATTTTCATTTAATGAGCAACAGACAAAAGGCAAGGCAAAGCCAAAATTAATCGATAGATCGCAGGCGTGGCTTTTAAAGCCAATGCCCGATCGGGTGTGCGAACACACATCTCAACAACCCCCCTCACCCCTGTGCCGCCTCGCTACTCATGTGAACTTAATTAATTAAGGCCCACGGCCGACAGCTGCTGGACCCAAAAGCAAAAAAGCAGCCAGAAAAGCAGCCAAAAAACGAGAAATCACTCAAGTGTTCATTAATGCAAATCAGTGCCCATGTCTCTAGTGGGCTAGCCCGGAGTGTGTGTGGAAGGGGGGGGGGGAGGCTGTGTGACTGGGGGATGCCACTGGTTACCACTGTGTCTGTCCCGTCGCACACACTGTGCACAGCACTGTGTTTGCTCGGCAGTATACCCTGTAAAAAGGAAAGACCCGACCATATAGACACATGAAGATATATCTATAGTTCGATTATAACAAATGAAACCTGAAGAATTGCTGTACTTACTATACTTTCCACCATCTGTTTAGAGGGTATCTATAAGTCGATAATAAAGTATAGATAATATTGATCATCAATTGCTTAGAAGCTGCACTATCTAAATTTACAGCAACTTCTTACTTTAACTCATTACAGGGTATTTTTAGTCGTACAAATTTATAAATATATATTTATATTTTTACCACAATTCTAAGAGTCAGAAGGTCAAGTCTCTATACTCATCTCTCACTCATCTTTCCACCACTTACAGGGTATCTCTCGGTCGTGCTTTCCTTAGCCATGTCCGTCATATTTTCTTGGGCTACGTCTTCTTGCTGCTTCCTTTTTACTTGACGTTTGTTTGTTAATTTGTTAACCCTCCCCCCGGCCTCCGCTGCAACCCGCGGGACTTGTGGGCAGGGGCGTAGGCAGCATGAGGGGGTGGCTGTAGGTGAGGGTGCTGGGGATGCTGTGTGTCCATGTGGGTATAATTTGTTGACGTTTGACTTTGTGCGTCTAATTGTGGGCTACGTGGCAACACAAGAGGAAATAGACGAAGAAGCAGAAGTAAAAGAAATAGACTGCAATGTGGGAAAGAGAAGGAGAGAGAGAGCAGAGGGGGTCGCCTAGGCAGACCGCTGGTCACTTTGATGTGGCGCCGCTGTGGGAAACGCGTAATTTACTTGTTATTTATTTTGATTCTTTCGGGGAGTTTCTTTTTTTTTTTGTAGTTTTTAGGTTTTTTGATTTTCTGAAATACAAAATTTTTTCAAGCGAGACGCTAATGAACTGATTATGCAAGGGGGGAGGGGGAGGCTGAGATGGTAGGAAAAAGTGGGGGAAAATGAGCAGAGAATTATGAAGAATGATATGAGGGGAGCAAGAGTGATACAGTGAGAGAGAGAGATGATGATGGAAAGTAAGAGAGTAGAAAGAGAGAGATATAGACAAAGAAAGAGAGAGAGAGAGAGGGAAAGAGAGAGATATAGAACGAGAAAAAGAGAGTGAAAGATATACAGCGAGAAAGATAGAAGATAGAAAGGAACACAGAGGGACGGAGAGGCTCCAAGAGAAGTAGGGTGGGAGAGATAGGGACAGCGAGATAGAGAGGCAGAATAAAGCAGAGTAAGAGAGAGAGAGAGAGAGAAAGAAAGAGAGTAACTGTTTGAAAGATAGACAAACTAGGGGAAAGAGAGATAGCTAGCATATGAGTGAGTGAGATGGCAAGCTGGATAATGGCCGACAAGTTTTGGACCGCTTTCAAATGCAAATCTGTTGTAAACACATAGCTAGACAGGCACACACACACACACACACCGTGGCACACCCGGGCGCACTTAAGACACAGCTAGAAAGAGATTACACTTGCCCTTAGGCATTTACGGAGCGTAAGTAAGTGCCAGAAGTGGAATATTAATATCCCTGGACCGCATCTTGGACGCATCTTGCGTGCAGGAGGCGCACTCATGCGTGTGTTTCTCTCTCTGTGTGTGTATGGGTGTGTCCAGGACAGGCACACACAGAACTTGGGAATGTTGATAGTTGAAAATTCGTTAATGGTCACTGCGTTCCACAACAACAACAACAACAGCAGCGAGGGGAACTTCGAATCTGAAATTCAGGCAAAGGCGACTCCAGTGCAAATGACTCGCTCAACCGGAGCAGGAGCAGGGGCAGAGGCCAAGGCAGTGATACAGTGGCGGGGGAAGGCTAGAGGGGGCGCACACACATATGTGCACATATTTTGGGCAAGTTAAAGTTCTTAGAAATCCTTGAGTGCACACAAAAACAAATAAACAACGAAATAGACAAACAAAATGCCCTCGCCCTCAGCTCAGCCCCTTCTACCCTTCATCCCCCCCAACCCCCTCTCTCCCACTCTTTCACTCGCTCTCCCTCGTGCTGCACTGTGACCGCTTGGGCGCTCGGCCATGTACTGTGGTTAATTTGTGTGCTTAAAAGCGCTTTACGACTTTGTTGTTGCAAGTCACAGGCAGAGGCGTAGCTGCGCCACGGGGTGTGAGCAGGGGGGCGGCTGCAGGTTCAGGGTACTGGCTATAGTTGTAGTTGCGCCGTAGTCGGTCAGCAGCAGCGTCTCGAAATTTATGTGCATTGCAAGTGTCAAACTATTGCTACACACACCAGCACACACACACACACACACACACACACACCCGAGGATAGCTGTAAACTATGTGTGTGTGTGCGTTCGCCTGCAACCTATGCTCAGGAATTTTCAATTTTCTTAAGCAATTCAATGCTGCACAGTGGAATGGGTTAGATGAAAATCGTTTTAAAAATTGTAAGTACATTTATTAGTAAAACGCGCAGATCTCTGTATCTATAGCAGCTTTGCCTTTGAAATTTCATATATTTCAAATTTCATATAGAGGGATATATTTTAAAATGAACTACAATCTATAATATGTGGAAAATATTTTAAAATTTTTGAGTCCAGCGTCTTGATTTCAAGATCCTTAGAGGCTGAAACTATGAAACCAAAAAGTATTCTAGGACTTTCTCATTCAAACACAATCCTCAAAAGAGAATATCTAAATTGAAGAAATATTTTGAAAATATAACAGACTAACCAACTAACCCCAGAGCTAAGACTTTGAAATTGGGTATCTCAGTATATCATTAAAATATATTTAGCTTTCATAGTTGATAAATTACTAAAGAGTACATAAAATATTTACAAATATGTGCACCATTTATCCACTGTGCAGACGACGTCGCATATGTGCACCCTGAAGACGACACATAAGCATGAACCATGGCCAAGCAACAAAGATAAGTGCGGACTGCAGAGTGTGACCAGAGAAAGGGAGGGAGGGAGGGAGAGAGAGAGAGTGAAGAATGGGGCCCGGAGTGCATTTGGTCTTTGTCGCACTTGAGAAGTGAGAGAGGGAATGACTTTAAATTGAAATGCGATTACAAGACCAGGACACGCATTTAGAGGCGGCTTAGGCCACGACAACAACTACAGCAATAACAACAACAACAACAACGAAGTCGACTCGGTCAGGTCAAACGCTGGCCAAGCACAGGACAACAACGTCGACGACGGCGACGACGACGACGACGACGAAGGACAGCGCAGACAAAGTGGAAACTGAAGTTGTAGTCGAAGTCCAAGTTGAAGTTAAAGTTAAAGTCGAAGGAGTTGGCCAAGGCGAAGGCGACGGCGACGGCGATGGCGATTGTTTGACTTGTTTCCCCCTACCCTCTCCTCTAGAGTGTCCCAAAGTTTTCCGACCAGATGCGTGTGTGTCTTCTATCCGGAGTGTGCCCAAGTGCTGTGTGCGTGTCCTGTGTCTCTAACTGGCCATACACTTGCAAAGGGTATATTTTACATGCTCAACGCACAAGCTAAAACAGCTCAGACCCCTTTAAGTATTGTTCACAGGGTATTGAATCTTCGTTATACCCAAACTAAGCTATGCTTCTTGTTTTAAATTTCATTAGTTTTAGTTTTATTGCCCGCCTGGAACACTTTGTGCCCTTTGCATATGTGAGCAGTCCTCGAGCACTTTAAACCTCCCTCAGCTTTAAGACAATCAGCTAAATTATGAGAAAAAGAGATAGCAAGAGGAAGTGATAGAGAAAGAGAGAATGAGATAATGAAAGATGGTTGGGGAATGGGGAATGGGGAATAATGTCTTCGCATAAATTGAGGGCGTTGTGGCGTCATGATTAAGGGGTTCGCTTCTTGTCGCTTCTAATTTTTATTTTTATTTTCATTTTCATTATTTTCTTTTCGATCTTCCTAATTTTTTTTTTTTTTTTTTTTTTTTATGTCGTCGTTCATCTTGCTTGCTTCTTAAGGCTGGTGTGTTTGGCTGGTATCCCGCGGATACTTCCGCTTAACGGTTACATTTATAATTACATTTTAATTAGATTCATTCGGCTGTAAAGTGTCCCTTTGTGTGATTTCGCCGCCTGGTCGCCTGGCTGCCTGGCTGCCTGGCTGCCTGACTGCTTAATGAACGAATCCTTGAAGTGAATCTCTGAATCGGTGGCCTCCACTCGCCTTACCCATGCCTCGCCATCTCAGCGGCTTGGCCACAGCTTAGGGCAACCCGCGCCTTTTCATTCGATTTCCAATTTGTTTTTTTTTTTTTTTTTTTGTCCACAGTCTCTTACTGCTCTGATACTCTACCTTGCAGCATAGATGGTTTAGGCTGCAGTTTGAGACGTCGTTGAATCTGCATATATATACAAAGACACAACAAACTCTAAAAGACTACTCAGCTTTTAAATTTGTCTTTAAGATAGTGAAAACTTAGTTTCTAATCACTTTTCAATAAGTTAACCAGCAGTTTAACCAGCAGTTAAGCAGTTCTGAAACTAAGTTGAGCGACAGGGTAAAGTTCGTCAAGTTGTTAACAAAAAAAAGTTGAGAAACTTTGATTTGAACTTGAAAAGTAGAACTTACAAACAAGAGAAACTAAAGTGCATGTCAAACTAATTAACTGGCAATTAAGTGTATGGGTAAAACTATTACATAAACCTATCTAAAAATTTCGGAGCGTTCTTTGGCCTCACAAAAATTAATTAATGTCATAAAGAACACATTGGGTATACAAACTTCGTCTACTCCCCTCGCGCTTTCAACTCGGCTGCCTTTTCGCTGGTCTTCTCATTTGGTTCGTTGCCTTTTTTTCTCCTTCGTCGGCAGCTGCATTTTTAATGACTCTGATTTATTAATGGCCGGTCGGCTGATTAAAGCCTATCCGCTGCGCAATGTCCTAACCCACCGCATCCCAATTTCCCCTCACATCCCCCAGCTGGCCCAATGCCACCCACGATATTCCTTGTTCTCATCCTTTCTATTCTCTCTGTTTCATCGAAAAATAAATCGGAGCATGTTGACTGTGTCTTCGACCTGGCAACACAGAACAACAGCCAAAGCAGCAGCGCCAGCGCAAGCAACTCTTTCGCCAAGGGGACGCATTGTGGGGTGATCTAAATACGGTTTATAACCCCATAAATATATCTGGATTGAGTTCCCTGCAAATCTCAGCCAGCATTCGCAGCAGAGTGGGGAGCCCATCGGGGGATAGCAGGCGACCAAACGCGACGACGTGCGACGCCGCTTAACTGTTTAATAACTTTGCCTGGTTGTCTGACAGTCTTTTGGCCTGTGGATGAGGCACCCAGAGCACGAGCTAGCGATGGTAACGTGTAGACTTAGTGTCAGGAGGAAGCAGACATGCTAGGTAGGTTAACTTCAAGAGAAACGAATGGAATATGGGAGAGTGCTGTGTAGTGTAGTGTAGAGCAGTGTAGAATAGTGTAGAGTAGTGGAAAATTTTGTAGAGTATTACAAGGTAGAGTAGAGTAGGGTGATAGAAAATTAGAGAAGCGTAAAGTAAAGTAGAGTTAAGTGTAGAGTCCAAGCTTAAGGTAGTCTAGAGTAGTGTATAGTTATAAAGGAGTAGTGTAGATTTTAGTGTAGAGTAGACTAAGAAAAGTGTAGAGTAGTGTACAGTTGAATGCAGGGTAGTCTAGGGTAGTGTAAAGTAGTCCTGGGAGTGTAAAGTAGTGTATAGAAATGAAGGGTAGTGTAGAGTAATGTTGAATTAAGTGTAGAGTATTCAAGGGCAGTGTAGAGTTGACAAGGCTAGTGTAGAGTAGGCAAAAGTGATGTAGTTCATAAGAGTGTAGACAAATGTAGAGGTAAGTGTGAAGAAGTGCAACAACCTTTAGAGTTGTGTAGAGTTCCCCTTTCAGTCTTCCTTGAACCGCCTGGCAACCTTCCACTTCACTCGCATGGCAACCCTTTCGCCTCGTGCCCGCTCGTGTCACGACAACGCACGCCCAGCGCTAGCCGCGACTGCATGTGGCCTGAGCTGGGCTAAGCTGAGCCCAGCGACGACTCATTGTCTCTGGCTTTGGTGCCTTTGGTTTTTGGGGCCACGGTCTACGGTCGCTAGTCTACGACGGGCCACGGTCTATGGGAACGGCTTGCAAGTTCCACGTCGTTGATTTTATTAGTCTCCAGCGAACAATTCGAAAAATTTGTACGCTTTGCCCGAGAAAAATTCTATTTTTTTCCCCCCTTTTCCTGCGTCTCTGCTTACCATTGTTATTGCTCTTGTTGTTGTTGTTGTTGCTGCTGCTGCCTTTGAGCTTTTGCTGGCAAAGGCGGCAACTGGAGACTTCAGTTTGGGCCAACTGGAATCCAATAGCAGTCGATTTTCTTCGGAATTCCTTGCCAGCAGTTGTTGTTGTTGTTGTTGCCTCGCCTGGCAAAAGGATTGCGAGCTGCGTATTGCAAACTGTATTTAGTGGAGGCGGCTGGGGATATTACGGACTGAGAACTAACGACTCAGCACAGCGCACAGGGTGCGCCTATCGTCTGGCTAACCCCCGTAAGCCTTCTCCACTCCGCTCGTCTAATGGCAACTTGTTAAATTGTAAAATTGGAAAACAAGTTGTTTTCGTTCCTTTTATTAGGTTGCCGCCTCAATGCGCGCGCCCAAACATTGCCACGCCCCCGCATCCGCAACACAGACATCAATTGCATTATAGAGTGCAAACCCCAGGCACACTCACACTCACATTCACCATTCACCATTCACCATCCACCATACACATCCATATCGACATCCTTTTTCTTAACCCGCTGCCTATTTCAATCCTTGCACACATCCCACACTCACACACACACAAACACACACACATACACACTACATCTTCGACATCTTCGTCTTCCGCTGTTTCTTCCTCTCTGTCTGCGCCATGGGCCATTTAGCTTTAACTTTCAGTGAGTTAGAGGCTCTAGCTGGCCGTGTCAGTGGGTCGCCCTTTCCAGGGGAATCCCAAGTGCAACAAATGCGCCTAGAGTTAAATTTAAATGTGCAGGCACATCTTAGTAGAACCTGTACAGTAGCTGACTTTCAAATGATAGCACTTGATAATGATGAAGGTGATAAAATTACACTGAAAAAAAATTATAAAAATAATTAAAAGTAGGTTTTCCTTTTTCAATTGAGCACTCTCTGAACTCTTTCAGAAAATTGAGGTTAAATTTGATGTCCAGTTTGATCTATTATCTATATACTCAACTCTAGATATCCGAGTTACACCATGTATTATAGCATTTATATAAGTTTCAAGAACATTTTGCCGCAACTGAATGTGGTAAACTGTAAAGTCTAACCTCACTTACCGGAAGCATGTCAAGTATGGGCAGAGTTGCCAACATAACCAATGATAATGATGATGATGATGCTGACAATGATACCTGAGTACTTTGGCACACTTTGGCGCACATAACCTGCTAGCTTGTGTAGCAGCCCCACCTTGCATGGTCGACGGTGTAGGGCAGCCCCAAAGCAGGCGAGCCGCGCCGAACCAAGCCAAGCCAAGGCGAACCGAGATCGAGCTCATCTGGGTTGCCGCGGCAACTGCAACACTGTCGCTGCGACAATTACGCGAGCAACTTCAAAAGAGGCAGAGGCAGCAGCAGCAACAGCGGCGAGTTGCTTTTTAATTTTAGCACAGCAGAAAGAGAGAGGAAAATGGAGAGGGGGAGGGGAAGAGCGGAGACTGTGCGCTGTGTCAAATAGGTCGCTCATTTACTCGAGCCGAGTCCTTAACATCCTTAACGCCGTGTTTGATTTCAAAGTATCATTGGAAGCCCTTTCAAAGTGCACGGGACAGTGCCCATCCTCTGCTCCTCTCCCTATCCCTTTTCTGCCCTTCCACCTATCCCCCTTTCTCCTGCAGCTTTTGTGTGCAAGCAACTTGCGACTTTGGCTTTAACTGGATTTGCCGCAGAGCGAGGGAGGAAGGGAGCGTGACTAGGACTTGCTTTGCTGGCGTCATAAAGCGTCAACGTTGCAACGTTGCGGCGCCTCCTGCCGTGGCACGTAATTAGCTGCCACTTGCGAGTGGAGGCCGAGCAAACAGACAAATAAACCAACAACTGTGAAAAGTGCAAGCTACTAAAAATGGCCAAAAGGAAGCGCCAAATTGGAAAAAGGCGAAATGGAATTTCCAGTTTCGGCCACCAAATTCAAGCGAGGGTGGCCCCAAAAAACTTTTCGGCCGCAACACAGAGAGGGGAAGGCGGAATAAGGAGGGGGGGGTGGAAGGGGATTCGCTCTGCTCTCAATGCGTGCAACGAACTTTTTCCGGCTGCGTTTTCATTAATTTGGGATAAATGAAAACCACAGTCAACATGCGTGTCTACTCAACGTGTGTGTGTGTGTGTGTGTGTGTGAAAAGGTTTTTAACAGGCCTAGCTCCACCCTCCGCCATGCCCTCCCTTCGCCAATCTCACCACATTGATTAAGTCTCAATAATAAAACAAACGAAACGAAACGAAATAAAATAAAAGCCGAAGGCAAAAATAGAAAAAAGAATTCCAATTTGGCGCACTTTAAGCACAAGTCGAGTGTGTGTGTGTGTGTGAGTGAGTGTGTGTGTTTGCGCGTACCTGTGCGCCAGGTCTGAGTGTGTGGCCAGCTTTAAGCGAGTGTTTATGAGGCGTGTGTAATGGAAAACTCAAGAGATTTTTGCCAAAAACAGCACAAAATTTCAGTCAGTCGAACAAGGAGGAGGAAGAAGGAAAAGAGGACAGCAGGTTGGCGAGCTTAAAGAGTTTATAAGGACATCTTTATGGAGTATAAAGTTCGCATGGAGTGTATTAAGGGTCAGACCTAATTCATATGTAGTTGTTCTTTGCTAGTGACACACTGAGAGAGAAAGAGAGCATATATATCAATGGGATGATAAGGGAATAGGTAAAAAGCTATGAAAAGATATATAGAAAGATAGATACAGGAAGACAAAGACAGATAGATAGGTAGATATAAGGATATAAGGAAAGACACATACGTAGGAAGATAAGTAGATAGATGAGTATGTAAATAGTTGAGTAGATAAATCAATTAGAAGCAAAATAGATAGATAAGTTAAATGCAAGTTAGATTGAGGAATTATAGGATAAATAAATATAACGATTGATAGTTAGATGGAGGGAGCTAACTGTACAACGGAGAGGTAGCAAAGTAGATTGATTGATAGATGGGTAAAATAGATAGATAGATAGATAGATAGATAAGTAGATATATGGATATCAAAAAAGATAGATAGTTGGATAGATGGATAGATAAATAGAGGAATAGATGGATAGATGGATAGATGGATTGATGGATTGATGGATAGTTGGACAGCTGGATAGATGGATAGACGGATAGATGAAGGGATAGATGGATAGATGGATAGATGGATTGATGGATTGATGGATAGTTGGACAGCTGGATAGATGGATAGACGGATAGATGAAGGGATAGATGGATAGATGGATAGATGGATAGATGGATAGATGGATAGATGGATAGATAGATAGATAAATAGATAGATAGATGGATTGATGGATAGTTGGATAGATGGATAGTTGGATAGATGGATTGATGGATAGATGGATAGATGGATAGATGGATAGATGGATAGATGGATAGATGGATAGATGGATAGATGGATAGATGGATAGATGGATAGATGGATAGATGGATAGATGGATAGATGGATAGATGGATAGATAGATAGATAGATAGATAGATAGATAGATAGATAGATAGATAGATAGATAGATAGATAGGTAGATAGATAGATAGATAGATAGATAGATAGATAGATAGATAGATAGATAGATAGATAGATAGATAGATAGATAGATAGATAGATAGATAGATAGATAGATAGATAGATAGATAGATAGATAGATAGATAGATAGATAGATAGATAGATAGATAGATAGATAGATAGATAGATAGATAGATAGATAGATAGATAGATAGATAGATAGATAGATAGATAGATAGATAGAAAGATAGATAGATAGATAGATAGATAGATAGATAGATAAATAAAAAAAAGTCCGATAGGTAGATAAATAATTAGATAGATAATTAAAAAGACAGGTATGAAAATAGATATGTAGATAAATAGACAGACTGTTCAAACATATTAAAATATGTTTATATGGATGATAACATATTCACGTCGATATTATACTATAATTTTAAGCCCAAAGCACTGAAAACAAGTTTAAAGTTTTATTATTAACATTTTTACACAGTTAGAACTTCTTGAATATTTTTAAAAAATTCTCAAAAATACTTTACCCTATAATTAATTGATTAAATACAGTCTAAATAACCCCCAAGAAAATCTTTGCTCACCTTTGAAAACAATGGGAATGTCATAATTATATTAAGTGCGAACTGATGGAAATTGCTCTGTCTCGGTCTGGCCTTCAGATTTCAGTTTTCAGTTTTCAGTTTGCAATTTGAAGAGCTCGCCTGTCAGACTGGTCAGCCATTGCGAGCTGCGAGCGGGCGATAAGAATTGTGGGTAATCCTGGGGAAGAAAAATAACTGGTAAATGTCTTGAAAACTCACTCGAAATTGTTTTTATTCACCAGCAGTGCGAGTGTGTGTATGTGTGTGTGTGTGTGTGTGTGTGTGTGTGTGTGTGTGTTGGGCTGACTTTAAGCTACAGTTTATGAGCTGCTTGAGTTGACTTTGCTTTTGGCTTAAGACAAGAAACTGATGCCCTGTGCTGATACCCTGTAGAGCAGGGGGAGGCACATGTAAAAGGGAATGAGTCACTTGAAAATTCGATTAAATGCTGCAATTTAATGCCTCTGCCACACACACACACAGCATGTGAGATAAGAGCACTGTGAGGAGGAAGGGAGGCTGGCAAGGGGGGGGGGGGGCGTGGCTGTGGGCTGGCAAAGTGAACGCATAATTAAATTACGCAGCGAGCGACGGCAACGAAAGAGTTAGACAAATAAGCTCAGGTATTAACCTCTGGCACGCCAACACACACACACACGCACACACATTCTAGCAGCAGACAGAAGCTGACTGAGCTGGGCTGGGTTGGGAGCCCAAGGAGCAGCAAGCAGCAGCCATAGCCGGCGCAGCCAGTGGAGCCTCCATTGTGCGCCACAGCGTTCATTAATTCGATTTCCATAACAATTTATTCATAAGACAATGTCTGGCACCGTTATTTTATCTCTCTGGCGATGTGCGGTAACGGTAACGCCACTTAGCTACAGCAGCAGAAGCAGCAGCAGAAGCAGCAGCTCCCCCAACCCCCCTGACCCAGCCACTCTTCCCTTAGCATGTACCTTGCTTGTGTCTGCAATCCTTTCTCGCCTCGCCATAAAATATTTTTATGTGCGAACACTCTATAAATGGAGCGCTGCTCCAGGAGCCGCCACCGCTCTGCCCCTGCATCTGCCGCCGCTCTGCTGCCACTGCTGCACGGTGGCTGTGGCAAGTGGTGCAAAAATTATCTTCAACACCTTCGAACTTTAAAATTAAATGAGGATTAGCGCCGACAACGCACAGCGCACTCCTTGCCTGAGCCAGGTGGCAGTGTGTGCGTGTGTGTGTGTGCGTGTGTGTGTGTGTGTGTGTGTGAGGCTGTCTATGTGTGTGTGTGTGTGTGTCGCTGCTTTTCATTAAGGCACTTGGGATCTTTGCTGTCTGCCCCCCAACCCTTTGTGCCCCCTGCACGCAGTGCGTTTTCTGCTGCGCTCATTTGCATTTTTTGGCTGCAAGGTGCAAGCAGGAATCGGGGAACGAGGGGGTGGAGGGGAAAGGGAAAGGGTAGAGTTAAGTGAAGGGGTTACCTAGTAGTGCTAGCTGTGCTGATTTATAGACACAGCGACACCGTGCAACTGTCTCTCCTTGGCAACCGCGTTGTGGCGCAGCGAAAAAAGGCCAAGACAAGACAACAAAAAAATGAGAAAAGCCGAAAGGCAATTACGTTGCGGGGTGGGGGTCGGAAGGGGCGGTAGGCGGTAGCCAGCCACGCCCACAACAAATTAAGAATATGCAGTGCGCGCCTGGCACCGCAAGACAGACAAGAGACACGCCCCCTTCCCAGCAAGGCAGACACTTTATTGCGCCTGTCGATTGCATTTTCCTTGCCTCTTTTTTCCCTCTCTCTCTCTCTCTCTCTCCCTCCGCTGCAGCAGGCAAAACACTTTGGCAAATTGGCCAGCAAATGCCGGCAAGTCAATAATAATAACAACAAACAGTGACAGCAACAACAACGACGTCAACCAAACCTTTGGCCGCCTTTGCTGGCATTTTTTTGCTGCTGCCACTGTGGAAATTCTTTTAGCTTTTTTCTGTCGCTCCCCGCTAGTTGTAGCTGTAGTTTCCCCCTTCTTTTTTTTGCACCCCCTCCCCCTTGTGACTTGGCCTGGCATTTGATTTGTTTGCCTTTTGTCTTGCGGCCTTTTGGCTTTCGCTTTGGGGCTTGCGTTCGTTTTGAAATTAAATTAAATTAAAATAAACCAAAACCAAAACGAGAGCAATGAAAACAAATCAAACGAAACTAAAAACTTGTTGTCACTGTCTTTGTCAGCGACCTTTCAGTCCCTTTCCCCATTCCCCCTTCTCTCTCTCTCTCTCTCTCTCTCTCTCTCTCTCTGGCAAATGCCACACAGAGTTGTGCATTATTCCGACATGTGTGCGCCCCAAGGGGGGCGGGAGGTTTTTCTGAATAGTTCAGCGAGCACAATGCGAAAATACTTTTACTTCGCTTTCTCCCTCTTTTTTTTTTGCTACTCTTTGTACTCGTCGCTTTGCACTCGCTACTCATTACCTTTGTCAACATATTTACTTTCAATATGGCAAACCATTGTTGTGGCATTATTCTCTTTTAGAAGCACTCATTGTCAGTAACTTTAATTACTCGCTACTTTTTACTCGTTAGTTCAAATTTGTTAGCAAGCTTCAACCATTTCAGTGGAAGCCACATTAATGCTCAAGTTACTTTTCTACTCGTTACTACATACTCGTTACTTATCTGCTCCTTTCTTTGCTTGCTTTTCCTAGCATTCTCTGGGTTATCTCGCTTCTCGCTAACCTAACATATTCCCGCTTTTCTCACTTATAACTCGTTATTTTATGCTCGTTACTTTCTACTCGCTGAAACTTACTTGTTCTGATTTTGCTTCGCTTGATCTTTGTGTCGTCTCTACAAACCTGTCGTTACTTTTAAAGATCACTCGCTGTTAATTACTCGTTAATACTTACTCGCTACTTTTTCACAACACTTTAACTACTTTCGCTTACCTTCATTGCCCTGTACATATTCTTCTCGCAACTCGCCCTTCTTACTCGTTACTCGTTACTCGTTACTTGCTAGTATTCATTCACACATCACTCACATCACCCCACAAAACAGCATAGAGCGTGAGTCCACACAATTACACACATCGCAAATGGCAAGCATAACATACTGAAACATGCCAGCATTCAAAATCGAAGTCAGGGACAGGGGTCTCCTCTCACAGGATATCTGCCGGAATATCTGTATCAGGGTCTGGGTCTGGGTCTGGGTCTGGGTCTGGTTGGCGCCAGGCACAGTCACAGTCACAGGCGGCGTTACTGTGACTGCAAGCGAGTCACAGCGCAACAGCAACAGTGGCCAACGCGACATCCGCTTCCTGTTCCTGGTATGGCTGGCTAGCTGGCTCCCTGCATGACTCTCCGCCTGGCAGGACATTCTCGGGGGCGCTGGGCGAACCTTTACAGCTTTGAAGCCTTTTCACAGCATTGGACAAAAGAAATGCTGACAATGTCTGCCTGCCTGTCCAGGTTTGTGTTCCGCTATTTTTCTTTCTTCTCATTTTTTTCCCTTTCCCCTTTACTCGTTTTGTTTTCCACATTTTTTTTTTCGGTTTTTCACTCTCTTTTGTTTGCCTTTCGAGCGACGCTTTTATGTGGCCCATTGGCTAGGCAGACGTTGAATGATGTTGTTCCCACTGCCACCCACACACACACTTCCAACCAGACCACACACACACGCACCACGAGTATTACAAATTTCAATTAGCGACATGTGTGTGCGTGGGTGTGCGCGTGTGTAAGGGAGTGTGTCAGCCGCTGTTTGTGTGTGAGTGTGTGTTTCTGGTGCTGTGATGAGTTCTGAAAGTCAGCAGCTACATACATAGTTGCGATTGTTGCGCGTAATGGAATTTATTCCCATTGTTATTGCCATGTCGAGCATGGACTTGTTATTGAGATTAGTTGAATTACTCGTTGTTTTTGGCTTACGCTACATTTGGCTCACTCCTATGCGTAGTTTATGGAGCATTACATCTTAGAGGCAGTATATTTCTGGTGTCAGAATTGTTGGTTCGAAAAAGAGATTTCCTTACATCGATTCTTTGTTACTCGCCACTCGCTACTCGCTACTCGCTACTCGTTACTCGTTGCTTCCTTCTCTTCCTTGCATACCGCTCCTTATTTTACCCAGTTTATCAAGCTGTTCTCCCTCTATTTCCTTTCTATGTATATATCCCTCTCTCTCTTACTTTCTCTCACTCTCCTGCTACTCGCTACTCGTCACTCGTCACTCGTTCCTCGTAACTACTTTTACTCTGATCTCGATATACAACAAACTGTTAGTTTGCATCATCTCACTTTCCTAACAGTTCTCGGCCAATCCTACTGCACTCGTTAGCTTTCCCATTCTCAACTTACCCAACTCGCTTCTACTTCTCACTCGTCGCTTGTCACTAAGCTTACAATTGCTTAGACTTTCTAACTGCTGCCTTACCTACTTAAGCTTGAGTTCGCACTTTCTCCTGCCTTCTGTGCATTTCTTTACCTTAATCTCGTTCCCTATTTCACTTGTTATTCTTGTAAGACAACTCCAGCTTCTTTCAGCTCCTTAAAACTACTCGGTTATTGTCTCTGTCTCTCTTACTCTTTGCTGCTACCTCACTCTGCACTCATCACTTACCCAACCCCCTTTCACTCCTTACTCCCCCGCATATGACCCGCATTAACATTAATATCTGCCCATATTTCCGCTCTTATCATTCCGTCACAAGTCACACAGTGGCTGCTGAAAGTTTTCGCACAGCTCGCCGATTTTTTCGTTTTCCTTTTTTGCTGTTCTTTGTGTAAATGTTTAATTTATTATTTCGTTGACTTTCGACACAAATTTTAATGCACTTCCCGCTCGCACAGCAGGCAGGCAGGCAGGCCGCATCCGCATCCACATCCACATCCGCATCCTGCCACAGCTTCGGCTCCCGCTGCTGCTGCTGCTGGTTGCCCAGCGGGGCAGCGCACAGGATAAGGGGCAGGGGCGCGAGGGGGAGCAAGCCGAGGCTAAATGGGAAAAACAAAAACGTATTTACCTCAAATTAAACATTATTATGCCGAGGACGAGCCTGCGCAGCGAATGAGGTTTAGGGTCGGGGGGAAAGCAAGGAAAAGCAACTGGAACTGGCACTGCCACTGCCACTGGCTGTGCCACTGAGGCTGGTCATTTGAGGGCAGCCGCAGGTGGCGACCACACAGTGCACACACACGCACACACACATACACACGAGCGCGCACACGTTGACCGCAGTAAATCACGCCGTTAAATGGCGGCGACCGCTGGGCAGCTGCTCACACCAGGCATCACCTTGTCCCCCTTCTGGTCCACCTCCACCTCCTACGCCTCCTGCTGCTGCTGCTTTGCTGCTCCACTGACTCGCTGGCCCGAACATATGTGTATGCGAGACTTGAAGCACGTCCTCGCCTGGCTTGGGTTCTTCTGCTCGGGGTTCACGGGGTCCGTTTTGGGTTCGTGCATTTGTCGAGGCACTTCCCGTTTCGCTGGTCAGCGACGCGGACGCGAGTGTTGACGCAAATGTGTGCTTTGGGCGGGTCATTCGCAGCCTTAATGACATTGCCACACACACACACACACACACACACACAATGGGGGCGTGCCCCGCCCCCGGCAACTGTCACTCGACAGGCTCTCGCACATGAGAGTTTATTTTGTAATTAACGCCTGCCGCCTGTTGCGCCTCAGCACCTAAGCCGGTGTCGGATTCGGGCGGGGTTGGGGTCAGCGGCATGAGCAGCTCATTCTTTTTGTTGTTAATGACGTTGACAGAGCAGGTCAAGGGTGTGGGGAAAGTTCACATGGCGTCAGTAGAGATGGACGCGTGAAACATCGCAGAAAGCAAAGGCAAGGCAAAGCAAAGGCAAAGCAAAGGCAAAGCAAAGGCAAAGCAAAGGCAAAGCAAAGGCAAGGCAAAGCAAAGGCAAAGCAAAGGCAAAGCAAAGGCAAAGCAAAGGCAAAGCAAAGAAAAGAAACAAAGGCAAAAGCAAAAGGCAAAGCAAAGGCAAAGAACAAAGGCAAAGCAAAGACAAAAGCAAAGGCAAAGCAAAGGCAAAAAAAGGCAAAAGGAAAGAAACAAAGACAAAGAAACAAAAACAAAAAACAAAGAAGGCAAAGCAAAGGCAAAAAAAAGGCAAAGCAAAGAGGCAAACAAAAGCAAAGGCAAAGCAAAGGCAAAGCAAAAGGCAAAGCAAAGGCAAAGAAAGACAGCAAAGAGGCAAAGCAAAAGGCAAAGGCAAAGCAAAGGCAAAACAAAGGCAAAGCAAAGAGGCAAAGCAAAAGCAAAAGGCAAAAAAAAGGCAAAACAAAGGAGAAAGCAAAGAGGCAAAGAAACAGGCAAAGCAAAGAAAGAAAGGCAAACAAAGAAGACAAAGCAAAGGCAAAGCAAAGGCAAAGAAACAAAGCAAAAAGGCAAAGCAAAGGCAAAGAAAAGAAAAGACAAAGGGCAAAGCAAAGGCAAACAAAGAAAGGCAAAGAAAAACAAAGACAAAGGCAAAGCAAAGGCAAAGCAAAGGCAAAGCAAAGGCAAAGCAAAGGCAAAGCAAAGGCAAAGCAAAGGCAAAGCAAAGGCAAAGCAAAGGCAAAGCAAAGGCAAAGCAAAGGCAAAGCAAAGGCAAAGCAAAGGCAAAGCAAAGGCAAAGCAAAGGCAAAGCAAAGGCAAAGCAAAGGCAAAGCAAAGCAAAGCAAAGGCAAAGCAAAGGCAAAGCAAAGGCAAAGCAAAGGCAAAAGCAAAGGCAAAGCAAAAAAGAAAGCAAAGCAAAGGCAAAGCAAAGGCAAAGCAAAGGCAAAAAGCAAAGGCAAAGCAAAGGCAAAAGAAAGGCAAAGCAAAGGCAAAGCAAAAAGAAGAGAAACAAAGGCAAAAAGGCAAAGCAAAGGCAAAGCAAAGGCAAAGCAAAGAGAAAAGCAAAGGCAAAGAAAGGCAAAGCAAAGGCAAAGGCAAAACAAAGGCAAAGCAAAGGCAAACAAAGAAAGGCAAAGGCAAAGCAAAGGCAAAGCAAAGACAAAGCAAAGAAAAAACAAAGGCAAAACAAAGGCAAAGCAAAGGCAAAGCAAAAAGGCAGAAAGCAAAGGCAAAACAAAGGCAAAGCAAAGGCAAAGCAAAGGCAAAGCAAAGGCAAAGCAAAGGCAAAGCAAAGGCAAAGCAAAAGGCAAAGCAAAGGCAAAGCAAAGGCAAAGCAAAGGCAAAGCAAAGGCAAAGCAAAGGCAAAGCAAAGGCAAAGCAAAGGCAAAGCAAAGGCAAAGCAAATTTTTTTACAATTTTAATGAAAACGATGGACATTTTATGGGGGCCATCTCTAACACACACACACGCGCAGCAGACACGCCTCGCTCTGCAAAAAGGCGTTGCAGGCACAGCTCTCTCACACACACACACACATACACTCGTTTGCCCCATAGCCATTTGTAGTGCTTGTTCTTGCGGCGTCCTCGTTATTGTCGCCGCTTTGAGTTAATTTGCGGCATATGAGCGGTGCGCATGAAATGAATTGAATGAATGCCGCCGCCAGCGAGTGAGTGAGTGTGTGTGGGTGTGAGTGTGTGTGTGTGTGTGGGAGTATAGTGTGAGCTGGAGTGAGAGGTGTGAAGTGTGTGTGAAGGCAAAGCGGCTGGGCGGCAACTGTTGTTGCTGCTGCTGCCGTCTGCAATGTTGCCACCAACAGGTGTAAATGTGAATTAATTAACCGCAAACACTATAAACAACGCCTACGCTTGTATGTTTTGCCGCTGTGCACGCATGTTGCTGCTGTTCCTCAATGTGTTGCTGCCTCTGCTGCTGCCGCTGCTGTTGCTGTGTTGCTGTGTTTACAAATTGGCCTGACGTTTTGCCAAATTGAAATGAAATTCATTACGCGCTACGCTTTTGTAGGCAGTCCGCGTTCGCTAGACAAATTCTCAAATTGCCAGCAACAACAACAGGAACAACAGGAACAACAGCAACGGCAACAGCAGCAACTGCGACAGCAACAACATGTCTCAAAAACTTGAAGAGCAACAACAGCAGAAAGAAATCAAGTGGATATTATGATGGCACAGCATGGCTAGGTAACTTGCTGATTAGGTGAGGGGGGACAGGCGGGGGCCAGGCGGGGGCTATGCTTTGTTACTGTTGCTGCTGTCGTGGGTCGCTTCGATTTCAAGTCAATTCAAATCAAATCATTTGGAAGCAAATCATTTGATATGTTGCGGCAATTGACAAACACCGGCGGGCAGAGAGGGGCCAGGGTTGCACACATTTACAATTGCTCAATTCAATTTCCGTTTGAGTGAGTCGCCGTCGTCGTCGGTTCAATGGCAACTTGATCTCTTGTTGATGATGACGGCGCCAAACTGTCGGCAAATGGCAAATGGCAAATGGCAAACGGCGAATTGGCAAGAGGCAACTGCTGAGCTGAGCTAAGGTGAGTTTGCCGGCAAATCGTTGTCGCTGGCGGCAAACGATGTCGCGCTTTACTTGGCCTTTAGCCTCGCCTTGCCTTGCCATGCCTTGCCTTGCCTTGCCTCGGCTCGGCACAGGTGAGTGGCTTTAATGGGCTCGTTACGTCGCGGCGGCGGATGTGGATTACGCCACGATTGAGGCCTAGCTAAATCCGTCTAGCATACGGTTACGCTTGCCAGCCCCCCTAGCTCACTCTCTCTCTCTCTCTCTCTTTTCCTACTCAATTGCCCTGCACTTGATTTGCTACTTATTGAAATCAAATAGGCATTGAAATTGCCTCTCATGCACTCTGCCTGCGCGCAGGGAGAACGAGAGTTGTTTGCCTTGCTCACTCTGCTTGCCACATGCTGCAAGAGGAGTTTTCTATTTTTATACAATTTTTTATCAGCTTTTTGAAGCTTTAATTTAGCTGTGCTTTTTTTTTTAAATTGCTGAGTTGCTTTTAAATTTTTGTAGCATACTTTCGCGCGGCACTTGCATATGCGGCGAATTGCGCTCTCTCTCCCTCTCACACTTTGCTCGCAGCTGCATAAAAAGTGTAGCATACTTTTAAGTGCGTATATTAAGGGATTTTGTTTAATTAGCTGCAGCTAAATACTTTTTTGGAATCTTTTACCATTTTGGCACAGTACAAAATTCTATAAAAATTATTTATATTTTTTGTAATCATATTTCTTTATGTAATCACATTTTCTTTGCCGCTTTACCTGCCAGGGCATTTGCAATTCGTTGCAACCCCCTTAACATGCTCGTATTTAACCGTTATTCGCTCTTTTTATTGTCGTCCCCGCAACGTAATCGCCCCCTCCCATGGCCTACGCTATGTTATTTTTATTCTTGGATAACATTGCCCGATTACGCGCACTTGAATCGATTTATTGTTATTGAAGCTGCGTCGAGCGTGGGGCATACATTCTCTTTAGCCATAATTACAAGTGCTTGGCATTTGTCTTAATGATGCAGAGGGCGGAGGCACCAGCAGGGCAGGTAAAATCGCATTTCACTTAGTCACAAGTCGCGCAATCACTTGGCCGGTTGCCATTGCCAGGCACAGCATGATTTTGGCGCACTCCATCTTCCTTCTGGCTCTCTGCTTCTTCCGCTTCTGCCTCTACGCCTTCGTTCATTTATTTTTTGAGGCTTTCGCTTATTATTTAATTATTTGCTCATGGCAATTCCTGGCGGCTTTTTCTCTCTCCGTTCTCCGTTCTCTGTTCTGCTATTTGGTTTAATTTCATTTCGTTGCTGCTGCCAACCGCAGGACACGCTTCTTGTGCCCCCACACTGACTGCTCGCAATCACATTTCAGTTCATCATTAGCGCCGACATTGACAGCGACGTGGCAGCGCGTCTTAGACAGTGACAGCAGGAGGAGGAGGCTAGATGGAAGAGGGAGGGAGAGAGTTAGAGAGAGAGTGAGAGCCCTCATCATAGTTTCGCAATTATGAAACGAGGGGTGCTTTCCCACTCGTTCTTTCTCTCTGCTCAACTCAATCAATCATAATTAGTGCGAATTGCAATTATTGTTGCATAGTTTCGGGCGGCCCGGCAAATTGCAACTGACATGAGGCCTAATAATGTTGCCAAATGAAATTCCAGTTGCTAATTCGTATAGTCAGGGAAGGCGCAAGGGGGAGAGACCTGTCACATTCATAATAAAAGTTAAAGCAAGCCATGAAATCATAACCAGCAAATTTGTCTATCTATTCGAAATATTTCAATTGCAATCAAAATCGCAAACGAAATAGAACTAAAAAATATCAAAATATAAATTGCAAAGAAATCTACGAAAAATATAAAAAGCAAATAGTTAAAAGTGAAGAAAAAACTACAATACAGATTTATTAATTCTCTAGTTGATTGAAGGATTCTCAAAGCATGGGTCACATCATTTCATCTGTGCCGAAGAAGGGGAAAAATGTAGCTAATACGTCACAGAAGCGTCGTTGCACGCACGTTGATTTCCTTAGCGGTTCACCAAAGAAAAAGAAACTCCTGACGGGCACACAATATATCTATAGAACATTGTTCAAGGAGCAGAGGCATTCGGATGTGGCCATTAGAGCACTGGACAAAGAATGGAATCTCCATAGGCTTTACCTCGCCCAAAGTCCATATTTCAGCAAAATATTCAATGGGCCCGGGAAGGAGTCAAAGCAGAATTTCATACACATCGAAATAGTGGACGATCGCATTAGCGTGGAGAGCCTTGATATTGTCTTTGGTTCCATGTATTCGGATCAAATTGAACTGCATGCCAATGATGTGATTTCGGTGCTAGCCGCAGCTACACTCTTCCATCTGGACGAAGTGATTGAAAAGTGTGCCGAGATAATGGAGGAATACATCGATGTGAAGACTGCCATAGAGTACCATAAGGCTGCCGATCAATATGGCGTGCAGAGCGTCAAGAAATCTACGTTCCATTGGCTCGAGCTCAATTTGCTGTACGTTTACAGCGAACATCCGAATCTCTTGCGGCGCATTCCGATCGAACTGATGTCTGCCCTCATGGAAAGTCCCAATTTGTATGTCATCCAGTCGGAGCTGTGCCTATACTTTCTGTTGCGACAATGGATGTTCCTGCAGCTGCATCCAAGTTTCAATCCCGAGGATATGTTGCAACGTGCCGAGAAAATCAACACACAACAGCAGATAGCCAAATCTTTCACTAAGCTACTCACGCCCACGGAGGATGTCATCGAGTGGACCTTCTTCGCCAGCCGCATGGATGAGCCCGCCTTTCTGGCCACAGCCGAGGGTCAGCCATATGGGTGTGTCTTTCGCAAGATATACACTCAGTACCTGACCAATGATTACAAGGAGTTGATCATCGCTGACAACATCTTGCCCAGGGAATGGCTTGATAACTGGGACACGCTGCTCAAGATCGACAGCTGTGGCAACAATGGTATCCCACACAAAGAGCTAGAGGAGGCTCAATTCTTGCAGAACTGTATGCGCTTTGGGCGATTGCTGCTTACACCTGGCTATCAAAAGTTTCGCTGGACTGGCTTCGATAATGGCATAGATCTAGTTTTCATTTTGGAGCTTCAACGCCATATTTGGTTCAGCTTGGAGACTATGCTGAATTTGCAGTCGACGCGCACCTTCCAGATACGCACCACAATCACTTCGGTTAACGATAAACGCCAGCCGATCTACACACAGCAAACGGATATACTCACGTTGAGTCTTAAGAAGAACGAGGCGGTGCCTCTGATGCTGCTCGATCCCAGTTTGAAATATCCACTGCTTGTATCCATCCAATTGATTGTCGATATGCCCAATCAAAGCTTCAAGGAGCTTGGATGGTTACCCATTGAAATGAGCAATCCTCCACATTAACTAGCACCGATGATAATATGTAAAGTGTATGTATGATCAGCAACAGTGGCGTGGGGTCTACAAAGGGGGGGTCTGTAAACAGTAGGTTTTTAAAGCTAGGTGTATATAACAAAATACTAACAATAAAACTAATAAAAAAATATGTGGAATTAAAACAAATATTAACAAAATATTACAAATATGGCAAAACATTTGAAAATAAAAATAAAAATAAATTAAATAGCAAATAAAAATGTTGTAACATTATTATTATAAATATATGTAATATGTAATATGTAATGCAAACAATTGACAGAATTTGTATAGAATTTTTGTTGATAACTTAGACAATAAATAAATTAAAATCAACCCAACATTTGCAATATCTTAAGTCTGACTCAGTGTAATTTAGCCTATAATTTTTTCCCAGCTACCCCTTTCAATCTCTTTAAAGTAACTTTAGCTCATAAAAGGCCAAAAATCATAGTACTTTAGCGGGCAAGTGGGCTACCCTTTTCTGACAGTGTAGCAGCAGCAGCAGCAGCTGGTATCATGTCGGGTCTAAGACGAGCACAGGATCTCCCCACCTCACTCCCCCTCTCCTTCTCGCCGCCTACTGATACCGATAATACTTGCTATGCAAATTTGATTTGTTGTACGCCCCGTGCGCGCGTACGTGAGACTGTCCAACAGGGCCCCCAAAGGAGGAGCAGCATAAGGAAAGGACCCTGAGCCCCGGCTAAGGCGGGTGGCTTGTGCACTTTGTAACTGGTTGTGTAAACACTGTGCAAAGAAAGCACAGGCACAGGGCACAGGCCACCACGTTTCAGGTCCGTTACAAAAGAAACAAAAAAAAACCCCCCGAATAACCCCGAAAAAAAGGTTGGGAAAAAGGGCTCAACGCGAAAGGGTCAGGCTGCAGACTGGCTGTCAGTCAGTCCGGCAATGGCCCAGAAGAGTGGGGGGGGCTGAAAACAGTAGCATCACATGACGCGACTCTCCGTCGCCATCGCCATCGCCATCGCCGGCTGCTTTGGCATTCAACTTGTCGTGGTAATTGCGTAGCATTTCCATAGATTAAGGGATTTACTCAACTGCTCAGTCTGCTCGCCCAGTCGACCCAAAGACAAGGCAAGCGCAACCTGAAACCTGAAACCAAAGTGAAGAAATTTTCGGCACGCAAAAAAAAAAAAAGCACGCAGCGGGCAGAGGAAAAAAAAAAGACGCTCAAGTGTAGTAAAACGCTTGTGTTAAATACTTTTATTGAGATGGTAAGCCTTTTTATTAGCTCAGACCTAAATAAACACGCCGAGCGGGTCGGACATGCAACCCCCAACCTCAACGAAAAATGGGAAAGTCGCCAAGGTGGAGGGGTGGGAAGGGCGTGCGTGCGGCTTTTATCTGTCTAAAGGGACCGAGGCGGAGAGCCGTTTAACATACTTTAAACATGTTTTTGCAGCCCGAAATAAACATTGAGAAAGCTACAAAAACAACAACATTTTGTCACTGAAATTAAGCTACAAAAAATGGCGAGCGCGCAAATTAAATTGCAGCATGAATAAAAACGAAATGAGCAAAGTGAACTAATAAAGCTGGCGATTGTCACGCGACGCGGCTTAAACGATTAGCGTGACTGTAAAAATACCGGGAGGCACACAAAAAAAAAGAAGAAAAAAGAAAAAGTATCCTTTTAAGTGTCTTTTGAAATGTCTTCGACAACAAATGGAAACATATTTGCCAGCAAGTAAAAGCACAAATCTACCTAAGCCTAAACTGAGCTTAGTTTATGCATAATTGAATAGTTTTTGTAGCTGTTTTTAGCGCTAATTGGGCTGAGGTAGCGAATGAATTTCAAGCGAATTTGCCTGTGCGGATTGACAAAAAAGTGTAGTCTACTTTTGTGCGCCAGCTGAAAATCAAAGTCCTCTCAGTTGAGAGAGCTTCAATTAGAGCTCGTATTTAGAGCGCTACGAAACTAAGCAACTGTTTGCTACACAATTATAGGGTATCTGAGAGTCGAGTGGTAAAGCTATTTTTAGCGCTAATTGGGCTGAGGTAGCGAATGAATTTCAAGCGAATTTGCCTGTGCGGATTGACGAAAAAGTGTAGTCTACTTTTGTGCGCCAGCTGAAAATCAAAGTCCTCTCAGTTGAGAGAGCTTCAATTAGAGCTCGTATTTAGAGCGCTACGAAACTAAGCAACTGTTTGCTACACAATTATAGGGTATCTGAGAGTCGAGTGTTAAAGCTGCTGCAAGCACTTACAGGGTATCTGCAGGCTAAGCATTTTCATATGTTTACTGCATTGCACCCGCCTGCCTAAATCGAACTTTGCTTGCTGCTCTTTGCGTGCACAAAGTTTCTCAGCAATTCACCGCACACACTTACAGGGTATCTATAAGTCAAGTTGGCACATTCAACTTGCTAAGCATATAATACCCTGGCTTTTGCTGCGGTTTCGCTGCCTGCTGCCTGCTGCCTGCTGGAAGTGTTTCAATTTTTAGCCAGAGCTACAGCGCCCCCCTCCCTACTGTTTCCACTACCCCCTCTCAACCCACACCACTGGCAGCCTCGCATTATTCATTTGTGCTGTGTGTCGATCGGTTAATGTTTATGGAGTGTGCTGCGAGAGCTTTTAAGTCTTAGATGCGAAGCCAGTGCGAAGGCGGCAACAACAACAAGATGACACACGCACGCATTTAAATCAAATTTGTGTGTGTGTGCGGGAGAGGAAGAGAGACGAACAGAGAGAGAGAGAGAAAGGTGGAGAAGGAGAGAGAAAGTCATAAAGTGTTGTTTAATGGCATTTTTCATCCATTACTTACCGTTATTATGCTAATGAGGTCGTTACGCGTATTTGTGTGTATATTTTATTTATATTGGATTGTGCGTGAGTCTGACACAGTCGAGCACACATGACGGCGCGCCCACACACACACACACACACACACACATAACTATATATAGACATCAGGAACAACAAGAAATCTGCATACATTTTGCTGCCACACGACGGCGACAAGGCGCTCTGCAAAATGTTCTGCCCTCTGGGCACGGCTTCTGTTTGCGTGCCTCTGCTCTCTCTGAGTGTGTGTGTGTGTGCGTGTGCCCAGCAGTTATTTTCTGTGTGTGCTTGTGTGTGGCTAATTGAGAGGCTTGCTGTCATTTGTTAAATTTCTATAGCATAATTTTGTGCGCTGCGTTTTAAATGACAAGAACGCGGCTGCTTTAATGAGCCAACACGCACATGTAGTCGGGCTATGTTTCTATTGTTGTTTGCCATTGCGCTTGTTAACGTCTTCGATATAAACATTTGGCCAAAAGGAATAGAACAACAGAAGCAACAAGAACAAGAACAAATACAGCTAATTTGGCAGCCCAAGCTGCTCGCATTGTTTAGCTTATTTTTTGTGTAGCATACTTTTAAGCGCAGCACTTTAAATAGCAGGCTCAAAGTGTTTTCATTGGTTTTATTTATTATTTAATCGTAAATTAAAATAAATTGCACTTTAGAGTAGCTTTAAATTTTCCACATTTTTGTGCATTTTATTTAGTATTTTTTTAAAAATATACTGTCTATGCAGCTGCTCAAAATTAACATGAACTCTGGCAGCCTCTTATCACAATGCAATTTTCTGCAATTTGCAATCAATGGAGAAAATTTAATTTAGGCCAGCAATTAAACAACATGCACAAAACTAATAAGCAAGAACAAAAACAACAACAACAACAACTCACAGAGTTGCGCTGGCAGCAGTGAAAAATTTCGTAGCATACTTTCGAGCGCGCAGCTTTAATTAACCCAACCAACGCAGGAGACAAGTTTTAAAGAGACAATCGCAAGTTCATATCAACTTTATAGCGTAGAGAGCAACAACAAGAAGGCAGCAGCAGCCTAATTGAGATAGCGTCTGTCAGTTGTGAAAATTTCCATAGCATACTTACGCGCGCAGCGCTTAAAGTCAGCTTTAACGAGCTGCCTGCGTGATGCCGCTGCCGCTGCCGTTGCCGTTGCCGTTGCCGTTGCTGTAGTTGTTTACTGTATGAAGTTGATATGAACTGTTGTTGGCCAAGGCCCAGCGGCAAAAGCAGCCGCGTTATGAAGACAACAGCAGCAACAACAACAACAACAACAACAACGACAAATGCGAAATGCAAACAGCGCGGCGCAAGGGAATGGGCGGAGGCAGGGAGGGGTGGGAGTGAAGCAGGGGGGCAGTGGTTACTAGTCGGCGACAAGAACCGCATTGGCAGGCGGCATGCGGTAAGCGACAGGGTATGGCAGGGGGCAGGGGGCAGGGGGCAGCAAACTTTTGCTGCTGAATACGTAAAATGTTTTGGTAAATGTGTCCCAAATGTCGTTGACGAACGCGCTGTGGCAGGAGGCAAGAAGCGTGGCGGGTTGGGGGTGCACCGCAAACGATTTGCACGCAGTAGAAGTGGAAGTGTGCTGAGAGAGAGGGGAAGGGGGCTGCCGGCAAGATGGTACAACGATTCTCGCGACATTTCATTCGATTCGTGGCTAAATAACTTGGTTTTCCAAAACGCCAACGGGCGCACAGACCAAAACGCAGGCAGTGCCAGGAGAAGGGCAGGAGTAGCAGCCGGAGAAGGTGAGCAAGTTAGACGTAGCCCAAGCAGCTAGACAGAGCGCCAAGAGCGCGGTCTGCGGTCGCTGGTCGGTGCGGTGCCAAATCCCCCGCCTCTGCCACGGCTGCTCCTCCTCCTCCTCCTCCTTCTACCTGCTGTGCCTCTGCTTCGCTTTGCTGCTTATGTTGTTGTTGTCTATTGCAGCTGTTTGGATTGTTGCGCCTTTTGCGGCTGAGGGGAGGGAGAGGGGAGGCGGCACTTCTTAAGCGCTTTCTTGTCCTGCGGTGCTCGTTTGTTTGTCGTGCACATAAATCCTAGCGCTAGTTGTCCCAAAGGCACTGCCACTGGCAGCCCACGGTGACAGTTCGGCCCCAGACCCAGTCACCCCAGCCACGCGCTCGCTCTCTCTCTCGCTCCCGCTCTCTCTCTTTTGGCCAGCTCAACCACCTGCCCAGTCAGTGTCACAGCTCAGTGGTTGCTGCTGCCGCTGCCGCTGCCGCTGCTGCTGCTGCGCGCGTAAACCGCATACTTAATTATGAAGTCGCCGCCGCTTCAGCTGCGCCGCATCGCGTCGTGGACGCCGTCTTGGTCGCCCTCGTGTCCACCTGGTGCGCTGTGCAGGCAGCCGAAACAGCTGCGCTTCGCAGCGTAGAGTCTTAAAATCGTTTTCAATATCTTGAGCAGATTTTAAACTGAATTTAAATGTTGACTTTGCAATACCCTGTAAATGGGGAAATGTGGTGTGGTAGGTGTGGAGTGAGCTACATGTGGAGACTATAGAGTAAGGAGTATGAAATGAATAATATCTAGCTTATATGTAGGGAATTTGTAGGGTATATTAGGGATTATATAGGGTATATATTGTAGATATTTAGGTTTTACCTATTTATAAAAATAATAATCTATCTTGAGTATGTAACTTAGTCAAACAAAGCACTACAGGCTAACAGCTTCAGCTTCTAAGTTTTGCGCTATCCATCTTCATTAAGTCTTTAAGGAATATCCTCGATTTCACTGCAACTTTTTAAGAGTTGATTAACCCCAAAACTAATAGATATTTCCTAACATTTTTTTTTAAATTTCATATTAATTGCTATATAAACTAAACAGTTTTAGTTATAAAAGCTTGCAATGGCTTCCCTTCTCTGAATGACTTTAGCGTAAGTTGAGTTCAACCAGAAGCAGCTTCATATGAGATATACCTTGCTATACCAACACATACACATTCTTAAGCCTTAACACCTTCTTGCCCTAGTATTTTGCCGCCATACACTGCATATTATTCCTAACCTCCACAAAGATACCTTTCAGCTACAGCAACAAATCTGTACAACTTCTCTTCGCTGTCTGCAGGGTATGCGCCCGTCAGTTCTCGCTGCCTCTGCTCCTTCCTCTGCCACTGGCAATGGCGTCAGCTGCTTATGTTGAGAATTTCCTAATCTGACGTTCTAATGAATGTCATAAATTTATTGCCGTAGTGCACCCTCTCAAGGCCTCCTTTTCGGCCTGCGTTGGCCATGTCGATTGGCTTCGTTTTGTCGGGGGGGCTAACACAACAGTCGTGATTTTCCAATTGCGTTGTGTCTAGCAGACGTTGGACATCCGCCGCCCCCCACCCTGGAGAGCTGCCCTCGAGTGAAGTGGTCAAGTGAAAAGTTGAGTTTCGTTGAGTTTTCGCACTTGTCCCAAAGAGGACAAGAAAAACAGAAAAGAAAAACAGAAAAGCAGCCGAAGTGGACAAGTCGCTGCTTGTCGATTGTTTTCGCTCGCTCTCTCCCACTGACATCATCATTTTAATCATCGCCAGACAGGGCAGCACCCCACTTTTCTCCAGTGTCCGAGCATGTCCAGTCATGTGCGTGTATTTGTGCGTGTGTGTCCTGTCAATTCTTCCTCTTGGCCGGCGATAAGCCAAGGGAGTCTGCTGCTGCGAGACAGACGACATGCACGCTACAAGATAATCACATTAAAAACAGTCCCCAAACGGTGCAGGATCGCAACCCCCGCACCTTACTCCACCCCCCTTCCCCTTCTCCCTCTGGCTCTGCTCTGCTTGTCACCCACATCAATATCAATTCGAGCTGACCCGATAAGGTTGACCAGGCCCGTGTCTTATCTTCGAGCATTTTTGGCATTGGCAAATTGCAGGCAGCACCCTCCCCTCTCTTACTTCTCCCCCCCCCCCTCCGCCACTGCCCCTGCCTGCTGCCTCATTATTTTATTTGGCGCTTTTATTGTTTTTCGCATGCCATTAGCCTGTTTTGATTTACAGTTAGCTGGGGCGGGCTCAGAGGCGGGGCAATGAAAAATAATAAAAACAACTGTCGCTCAACTTAATAAGCAACAAAAACAAGAAAAACAGCAACAAAAAACAACAACAACAAAAATCGAAAAAAAATAAGAAAAAGAAAAAAAATGCAAAAAAAAAATCGAAATAAATGAAAAAGAAACCGAAATTCCTGTCCAAAAATGTAAATGAAAATGCGTACGAAAACAACAAAAAAAAAACCTGAAATGAACAAGTGCACCCCTCCCCCTCTTGGCTGGTCTACGCCCTTGTGCGTCTCAAAAGTGAAAAGAAAAATCATTCGAAATGAGTGGAAAAACAATGAAATTAGGCCGAGGCGGACTGAGAAATCTAATTATTCATCCCCTTGTTGGCAATGGGAACGCGAGGCAGGACTGGACTGGGCAGCACTGGGCACAGTCTGGCGCGGGTCTGGCGCGGCTCTGGCCGCGGCGCTGCTGCTGCTGCTGCTGCTGCTGCCGCTTGTTGTTGACTTGCTTCTTGCGCTGCTGCCACACTGAGCGCGGCATTCCGAAAGCGGCGCATTAAGTAGACAAGCCTGTGTGTGCGGCTGCCTGCCACATGCCGCATGCCGCATGCCACATCATGTAGCAAAGTCCGAAAAACTGTGAACTGTGCTACAGCAGCGACGCCCTCCCGCTCTCGCCTGCCTTGCCCGCGCATGCGCCTTGCTTGCTCGCAAGGACTTCCCACTTTCTGTGGCGCCGCCGCCGCTGCCGCCGCCGCCGCCGACACAGGCAGAGCACCGCCTCGAAATGGCATATTCCGATTGGGGGGCAGCGCCAACGTGCGGCACCAACGCTTGCGCCCCTCGCTGCCTCGCATTGATTTGCTGCGCCAACGTCAGCGTTGCCACTCGCACTCGTTGCCTCCCGCTCACTCGCTCGTTGTAGCACACGCTCCCTCTCGCTCTCGCTCTCTCTCTCTCTTGCTCTCACTCACACGCTACTGCTCCCGCTGGGGGCTGCGCTTGGACTATGCGCTCCCTCACATAGGCAGCGTGTGGCATGTACAGACTTACTATATACAAAGCTGATATATATGTATATATATATATATATGTGTGTGCCCCCTCTCGTATCACCCCTCTTCCCTGGCACCTCTTTCGGCTATGGCTGCGGCTCCTGCCTGGGCTCTGGCATTACATAAAATACCTTTTTGCAATCCATCAAAGCAACCACTGCACCCACTCGACACCGCCCCCACCCCTTTCCCCCTCTCTCTCCCCTACTTGCCTGCAGCTTCATTGAACTGCACAAATTTAATCCGCTATCCCCCCCCCAGGCACGCCCCTGCCTGCGCTGCCATTGATATCGGCGTCCATTTCAATCGCAATTAATTAATCAGCTTTTTTCCCGCTGAGGATCAGCTGGAACTGGCGCTTTAAGCGCTGCACACAGCTTGACCACACCAACAACAACAACAACAAAACGACTAGGAAACTCGCTTCGATGAAAAACAATTTTCAATTATGGCCTCAAGTTTTCCAACCGGCGAAAGTTCTTCAAAAACTTTTCCGCGCGACTTTTACTTTAATTTCTCGCCAAAAGCTTTCACTCTGTCTCGCTCTGTCTGTGTGTGTGCGCGTGTGTGTGTGTGTGTGTGTGTGTGTCTTGTTGTTGTTGTTTTCATTTTATTTTCGACCGCTTTAAGTTTTTGCCGAGTTCATTGTCGTAGGGCAGGTGCAACGGCCTAAGCACTTAGGCAATTCCCAAACCGAAGCAGAGGCGTAGCCAATGGGGGGCGGGGAGGGACTGCGGCTTGGCCATAGCCAGGCTAATTAGCATGGCATAACTTGCTGTAGGCTTGGCAAATATTTTCACACAGCCTCCAAAACTTCAAGCTAAATTTAGCGGAAATTTTTTGCGGAAACAAATCGCGTTTGGATTAAAGATACAATTCGATTAGGCAGTACTCGCACGATTTCAGGCTGAATTTAAACTTAAAGCTACATTGTCTCTTAAGTTTTCGTACCTTCTCTTTAGCTTAGATAGCGCAATTATCGATTAAGTTCGATTAATGCAGGCATTTGCATTACATTAGTTTGCTCTAAGTTCGGACTAAATTTAGTTGGCTTTGCCAAAATTGTAGAGTTTGTTGAGGTGAAAACTTAAGAGACTTGGGTAATCGATTGTTATCGATAGTTTGCACGACAAACAACTTGATACACTTACATGTAGTAAACCTTTCTGTATATTTGCAAATCGTGTTTTATTCAAAATACGTTTTGATTGCTGTTGAAAATAACATATATCGATAAATTATCGATCATTTCAGCTGTAAATTCTATAGAAAATCCTTTAAGAAATTCTTCTTGTCTACTTCTACGGCTTCTTTCAATATTACTGTGTTAAAAATTTCCCTCTTAATTGCTTTTAAAACAATATACAATTTCTATCGATTGTTATCGATAGTTTGCACGACAAACAGCTTGATACACTTACATGTAGTAAACCTTTCTGTATATTTGCAAATCGTGTTTTATTCAAAATACGTTTTAATTGCTGTTGAAAATAACATATATCGATAAATTATCGATCATTTCAGCTGTAAATTCTATAGAAAATCCTTTAAGAAATTCTTCTTGTCTACTTCTACGGCTTCTTTCAATATTACTGTGTTAAAAATTTCCCTCTTAATTGCTTTTAAAACAATATACAATTTCTATCGATTGTTATCGATAGTTTTAAAAGCACGAAACCAAACAAATCTTCAACATAAAGGCCCCACTTAAGTGCAAGCTACTTCAGTACCCAACTAACATAAGCTCTACTTCAATCGGTACCACCTTACCCCCTTTCTTCCACACCAAACTACGTCCATGACTTTGGCAACAAGCAACTCCGTAAGTCAGGGAGGGGGCAACTCTGTCGCAGCAACTGTGCGGCAACTGCCAAGTGTGCAGGCAGCGTAACTAAATGTTAATTTTGCAAACGGGGGAGCGTCATAAATTCAATCTATATCGAATTAATCGATTATATAGACGCGCATGTAACTCTGTCGGCGTTGCGTTTCCGTTTCCGCAACAGGAAACCATTTTAACACACACACACACGCAGACACACACGCAGCCAGAGACAGCTCAAGTCTCGCAACAAACGGGGCAACAAAGGGTTAAAGATTTATTAATAACATGCACACAAGTCGAACGCGGGGTTAAGCGGGTCAAGCGAAAGGGCAGAGGCGTAGGCAGCGGGGGGTGCAACGAGGCACGCAGGTAGCGAGGATCAACAAACCGTTGACGTTCCGACCTGCGACCTGCGACCTGCTGCGCGACTTGGCGCTGCTGGTAACGAGCGAAACAAACGTTCTGCGTAATCGTTAGCCCCGTTGGGGGGAGCAACCCATCGGGGGCTAACCCTATCCCCTTTGCGTTTCGGCGTGGATCACTGATTTTTATAACGTGACAACACGCAAAGTCACAAACAGCCGAAAAGTCGCCTCGATGCCGTCGAATTGATTAGGTCGACAGGCGAACGTCAGCAAAATGTAACCCTTTCAGTACACGATACAGGGGTGCATAGAGCTAAACGCCCCCCTTCGTCATCCCAACCCGTGTAACTACCCACACCCCTGGCTAACACAGAAATCAATGTATTTCATTAATGGCAAATGTGTGCCGGCTCTAATAGGCTTTATTGCCCATTGTTATTATTAATATTGGCATGCAACAAGGTCGTCGCATTGCTACCTTCTCCGCCTCTTGCAGCCCTTACCAACTACACCCCTGCCACAAAACCGTTTAGTCAGTTAGTCACGCTAAAATCGGCAACGATTTAAGCAACCAGCGTCACTTTCAGCACAATTCATAGCCTAGGCATGCTTTAAGTTGTCCTCACAAGGTACTAGTTAGCTCTACATAGTTCTTTGTGGAAAACTGTTAATACTTGGTGTAGGTTACTACTGCAATATAATATATGAACTTAGGATTATAGGATTTTTTCAGTCTCGGTTTCGTCTACAGTTTGTCTTTGTTGAACTCTTTAAGTTCTTGTAGTGCAGTCCTGGATATAGACAAGACGTTGTGACTTTTAGCTACTCTTTCAAAAATACGATATACGATTTTGTTTTGCTATATTTTGCTTCTCTTGGTCTTTTGTTTCGATTAGTCGTTCAAGTTTTATAGCTTTCATAAACTTCTTACTTGCTTTCTACGTTTCCTTCCTTTGATCTTAAAAACACTACGTATAATCAGAAGTTTTTTGAAAATCATCAGTAATTCAGATTGGCTTGACATTTAGATATAATATAGCTATAGATTCTTAGTTTCTCCATATTTTCCATTTTCTAATTGAGGAACCTGTTAGGGTCGTTGATGCCTCACTTTCCAGACTCATAACTTTTTCAAAAACCTTAACCCATTTGGTTCTGTCAACTCATTTTTTGCAGTATTCTGTTTTTTTATTGAGTTGATTTAAAATATAAGAAACTAAAGAAACTGAAATTGTAACCCCTTAAAAAAATAGAAAAAGCTTCTAAAATTTAAAATTTTTTCTAGACAAATCATATTTAAAACCGTTTCTGGGTTAGAATTATTAAAAGTAACGAAACTTTATTAAATTTTGATAATATATTCTAGTTAATTATTTTGTTTAAATGTTATTCTGAAATGGAACTCCTGCCAAATCCCTTAAAGATCCCAGAATCTAGCTATCTAAAGCATGCGTAACATTTACATCATATCATATAAAAATAACCCATACATATACCAAATCTTCGTCATCTTAACTTACCCCGCTGCGGCAATTCACTGAAACTCCATAAAAATCATGCTAAACAGTTTCGATTCTCGATGCGATTCGACTCGATTCGGGTTAGATGCTCATCCATTGAATCCATTCACTTTAACGGCGACAATGGCAATACGAGGAAGAAGCAGAAAAGGAAGAAGAAGAGGAGCAAATGAGGAGAGAGTACAAATTGTTTGGCATGTGCGGTTCGTGTCCTTTGGTACCGCTAGCAGGCTCAATGGAGCATGGAGAGTTGAGCAGAAGAATTGGACATGGAACGGAGGGGGAGATAGAAGGGGGAGAGGGGCGACGTCCAG
The DNA here is from genome assembly GCA_018904095.1 of Zaprionus ghesquierei. Lineage (NCBI taxonomy): Eukaryota > Metazoa > Arthropoda > Insecta > Diptera > Drosophilidae > Zaprionus > Zaprionus ghesquierei. Next base: position 11,552,128 of record JAEIGP010000394.1, on the reverse strand, counting down.
TGCGGTGCTCAGCGGGCGCCTTTGGGCCCGCTCACACAGTTCGCGCACTTAACAAACTCGTAAATAACCAGAACAATGCGAGTGGCCGGCCAAGAGAGGGTGGCTTAGGGGGGACGGCAGAGGCGTCAGCGGATGTTCGAAAAATTGAATAAAATGCAAATTTTATTTTTATTTTTTCGCATTTTTTTTCTGGCGTTGGCGTTTTTTATTTTATTTTATTTCAGTTTTTTTTTTGCCTTCCTCGAAAAGCAAACAAAATAATTCAATGCGTGACAATTTGGCAAGTTTGCCAGTGTGTGTGTGTGTGTGTGTGTGTGTGTGTGTGCGTACTATTTTTTCTCGTATTCTATTTTTATGGCTGGCTGACATTACGCCCGGAAATATTAACGCATGTGCGACGTCGTGTGCGAGAGAAACATTTGAATGTTTGAATACAAATTCAGTTTGCCATTTTGACACACATGAATGACCAGCGCATGGACGGCGCTCCAAGGGGGGGTGGGGGCAGCTCCGCCAAACTTGGCCAACATGACGCCCACAGTGCCACAGTCAAGGAGTATGCAGAGCACGAGTGAAGGAGAGAGAGAGAGGAAGGGGAAGACGGACAAACAACATAACTGAACCGAACCGAAGCGAAGCGAGACCAGAAAACGAACCGTGCTGAAAGGAGCAATTCAACAATTCTATTTCACAATATTTGCAAAGAATACCCTGTAAATGAGTGAGATATGGAAGTGCCCCATGTCAAGCTGCAAGCCTAGAGAACTGAAGGAATATAACAATCTTTAGACTGCAAGCGTCTGTTTGAACTGCTTAATCTGATCGTAGCAAGCATATTATTTCCAGAATTTGATAGGTTTAGCTGAGAAATTTGGTATGGAAATACCTTAATATATTTTCCAAGTATATTTTAAATTTTACTCCGATCGACCAATTAATATAATTTTAATAACCGAAATAGATGTGAGCCAAGAAATCTCTTAAACAAATCTTGCCAAGGACCTATTTCCCCTTAATAGCCCCGCTGAATAGGCTTACGTTGTACCTACTCTTGTACCTTACTCACCACCCACTTACAGGGTATGCCCCAGTCATTCAACTGCAAATTATAATCAATTTTTTTTCTGCATTTTTTTGACATTTCCATTTCTATTTCTGCATTACAATTTTTTTTTATTTTTGGCAATTGCTTTATGCGCGTATGAATAAAAATTCAGCGTGTCCGTCTGCGCTGTCCGGCGAGACAAAAGGCCGAACTCCAGGGCTCCAGTTCAGGCCGAGCCGGAGTCCGAGTCGAAGTCCGAGTCTCATTCGAGGTTGAAGTCGCATGAAAATCAATCGCATCATTTTAGCGAGCACATTTATTTTCATTTTGCCGAGATTCGTAAGGGGTGCCAAGAGAACCGGGGGCGAAGAAGATGGGAGGGGCTGCTACTTGATTTCAATATATTTATATATGTATTACTATTTGGATTGTGGCAGGCAAGTGGAAGGGGAAGAAGAGGAGGAAGGTGGACGGGGCAGCCTGCGGGCGTGCGGACCTTGTACCTTTTCATATTTGGCAAATTTGAGCATATTTTATCACCATTACGGCAAGCGAGTCGTGACCCGCAGGCACACACACGCACACACACACACACAGCTATTGGCACCCAAGTAACCCGCATGTGTGTGTGTGGAAGGGGTGCGGGGTCGGGGTCGGGGGCGGGGATAAGGCCAGCGCGTTTTGTTTTGTTTTGCATGGCAACCCTTTTTTACGTCAACGTCGTCAGCGCAAGGCAGCGGAAGAGGGAAGGTGGTGAGGGAGTGGGAAAGGGAAAGGGAGAAGGAGCGGGAAGGGGAAGAGGGAGCTGCAAATGGAGACGTTGCGGACGCTTCGTGCCCGGCGACCGTGCTGGGACCCGCATTCGCATCCAGCGAGAGCGAGCCACATCCAATCAAGCAACGAACTTTCAATTTGCCCCCAGCTCAGTCTCACCTACGTCTCCCCCCGCCCCCGCCCCCGCCCCCTATCCCCCTCCCTCAGCGACGAGTTTGCCACTTAGGCAAATAAATAATAACGGAGCGACCAAGAAATTTGTTTAAACAAACTGGAAAATTTATGAATATGTTGAAGTTTTTGGCAATAGCTGGAGAGCAAAAAAAAATTACATCGAAACAAACAGAGAAACGACTAGGAAATACCCTACCAATAAAATAGTGCCTAGGAGAGAAGAAAACAAAAGCTTGGCAGACCCTGGGAGAATAGGATAGACAATTTGAAGCCTAAATAGTCAAAAAATGATATCAGTTTTAATACCCTGTAAAAAGACACTTTCTTAAAGCAAACACTGCCAGATGAATCGAAAATGTAGGTTTAAAATATTCCATATATTTTAAGATGCATATATGCTCCTTAGAAGCAACGCACAACTTGTGATACCCTGTAAAAAAGGGCAAAAAACCAAAGCAAATACACTTATGTGTTGCTTGAAGGCGGCGCAAGGCAGCAGCTCATTGATATTTATGACGGCCTGCGGTCAGCAGGGCAAGGTAGCAAAAAAAGAAAGAGAAAGGTGAAGCAAAGCAGAGTAAAGGAAAGAGAAAGAAAGAGAGAGAGAGAGAGAGGGAGAGGGAGCGAACCGATGCTGATTGCGGACAGTTGCCCCTTTCGCTATGCAAAACATGATTGATTGAATGCCGTATGCCACCTGACAAAGGACATCGAAGAAGGTATCCCTCCTCCCCCCTGGAACTACTTACCTAGCACCCTCTTCCCACCACCCTCCCATCCAAAGCAATCCAGGCAGCTGCTGTTGCTGTTGCTGTCGCATCTAACGAGTGCTTTGTGGCCCAGGCAAAATAAAATAATAATAAAAATGAAAATGAAACAGACGAGAGGAGAGAGGAGAAGCGAAGAAGAAAAATGAAAGAAAATGCGAGAAATAAAATAAAAGAAAATGTTATTTCATAATGCAAATTGTGCAGCTTCAATCACTCCCCAAACTGGCCGCATACCCCATACCCAACCCAGAGCAAGCTCTGGTATTAATGTCGAATGTCAAGCGAATGAGGCGACGTCGTCCAATTGTCGCCGGCGACGAGCCCCAAAGCGCAATATGGAAATGCGGGCGGGAAATAAGAAAAATGCGGTATTTAATGTGAATTACACCACTGTGACCACACACCAAGCCAGAAGGGAGGCAGGGAGGCAGGGAGGCGATGCAGGGGGCTGCGCCTCGATCATCGCACAAATGTAAATTTTCAATTTAAATGCAAATATCAATTTGTCAATGCGACGTGCAGAGAGCGAGAAAAGAAAAACCAAAACCAAAATCGAGCTTGGCCCTTGAAAATCCTTGCATTTTAACTAGTCAGCCGTAGCCGTGGGCCAGTTACCCCCCTTGGCACCCTCTTTCCCCTTCTGCTTATTCCGATTCCCATGTGAATGCGTCGAGTCAGTCACTCAGTCACTCAGTCAGTCAAGGCATTTAGCCATCATCCAGCTTGACTTGGTAACTTTCCATGTTGAGGACCTTCTGCCTGTTGTTGTGGCACTACCCTCTCTCACAGTGGGATCTCTCAACTGGACAGCGATTTGGTTGTACCTCATAAGCCTCTTTTGCATATTGCAATTGAATATGATTATAGAATTTTGACACCATAAGAGAAGAAAGAAGATGAGCAAGATTAGATTAGATAAGAAGAGATAGAAGATGGTAAGCATAAGAAAACATAAGACTACAGCATTGATTAGGGATATGAGAAAGATGAAAATATATATATGAATGTATAGATTTTATTTAAAAGAGACCAAAGATCTTAGGGAATATATGACAATTATAGTTCTACACAAAACATTGGGGAAAAGTTAAAAAATTGAAAAACTTTTTGAAAATTTTTAAAATTTTTAAAATTTTTGCCACGCCCTTTTTAAGAGAAAATGCTAATTCCCGGCGTATTTTTCAAGCTTAAATCTTTATTTTTGGTATATAGCATAATAAGTAATATTTGAATAATTTCTGAAAACTTAACTACTCTAGCACAACAAACATAGGAGTTATCGGGAAATAATGTATGTGAGTATAATACAAATTATACTATAATAAATTTATATGCATAGTATGGAATTTGTTTTGCACACTCTCATATCTACCTACCAACCTGTTGCATGCCACATCTAAAGGGTATTTCGCATTCTTCATTCTCTTTTTTTCTGTTCTTTATAAACTGAACAAGCGACGCTGATTTGATACGTTTTCCCGGCTGCACTTCTACATCTTCGCCGGCTGCTTCTGCCTTCGCTTCCTGTTATTGCCAAGTTGCTGTTGTTGTTGTTGTTGTTGTTGCTGTTGTTGGTACTGCTGCCTAATTAGGAATTCACATCATTTTTTATTTGGGTTAAAATTATTCAAAAGTGACGAAACATTTCAAGGGCCGCCGCAGTCGCCATTCCCAGCTGCGTCTTCAAGACTTTTTTATGCCTTTTTTCGCTCGTTCTGGTTTTCTACATTTTTTTTTTTTTTTTTCGTTATTCTTCTTTATTACGTATATTTTTATGATTTCGTTTATGTTTTCTTTTGCCACCCCCCTCCCACCTTAAGGGGGAGTAAGCTAGCAAATCTGCGTGCGGTTGCAGTGCGGGCGTCGCTGACCGAGGCTCGTTAAATGAACTGAAGACGCACAAGGGAGGAGGAGCGAAGAAGAAGGGGAGATGGAGGAGGGGAGAAGGCACGAAAATAGGTGGAAAATTAAACATATTAAAAGTTTTTACACCTTTGATGATGAATTTTCGCCGCAGTTGCAACCCTTCTGGCTGCAGGGGAGCGGGGGTGGCAACTCTGCGCGCCTCAGTTAACAAACTGTCGCGGCGGCTGCTTGAAAGTAATAAAAATGCAATTACACGGCTCGTCCCGGTTAAAGGGCTAACGGGGGATGGGGGGATACTCTCGGCCAAGTTGGGCATGCGGAAGTGCGGATGCGGATGCGGATGCGGATGTGGCTGCCGTCGAGTGGCCTCCAATTTGATTCACTTCATCAGCGAGTAAACCGACGCATTAAAAAATATTCACGTTCAACTTTTGCTGCATGCAAAATGAGGCAAGTAATAAAAAAATTAAAACGGAAGCAACAACAACAACAAGAACAACAACAGCAACGGCAGCCCAAAAAGGTCCTTAGCCAAAGAGTGCAAGGTGGAGTGAAAAAAGAGCAAAAATATTAAAAAGAGCAAAGTAGGCAGAGGGAGAGGCGGGCAGGGGTAACTGAAAAGCTGCGTTAATGAAATGCGCTAAAAGGGTTTAGCTGACCTCAAAGTCGGCCAGCAGGCAGGCAGCAGGGCAAGGAAACGTGGGGAAGGGAAAGCTAAAGGCTTAAACAGTTAGAGCAAGAGATGGAGAAGAGGTAAGGAAGAAACATCTACTGGTTTCCTGCTGTGCACACAGTGGGACAGCGGGACATGTGATACGCACGCTGTCAACAGGTTAAGTGACCCAACTAACCCTTCTGCTGCTCCCCCTCCCATTCCCTCTCCTCTAACCCACACTCTCCTCTTACCCCGCCTAGCCAACTGCTCATTAACATTTCAAACCAAAGCAACAACTGATAAAGTAGCAAATAAAGGAAGTAACAAATTTACAGGGTATCTTTAACAGCCTAGTACATATGTCGGTTGCAACCTGCAGCTGCTGCTGCTATGAATGTCACCTGTGTGTCTGCCTAGAGTGTGGGCACAGGGTAGTGCAGAGAGGGGAGGGGACGCTGCTGTGTATCGCGTGTCAATTGTTGTCGAAAAGCAACGTCGACAACGCTGTGCGCCGATAACAGCAGCAGAAGTCAAAGTAAAAAAAAAAATAAAAACGACAGGCAACAACAACAGAATGAAAATAACAAACAGAGCAACGGACAAGCGACAGTCGACAGGAGACAACAGACAGCTGACAAACTGAATAAAGCAGAGAACACGAACACAAAGCAGCACGGGCAATTTTGTCAGGGTGCCAACGAAGTGCGAATGCTCTACGTACGAATTGCTCTAGATAACTATTATAGTGAACATATAGTCAGTAGACCCGATGCTACAAGAATATATAAAGCAAACTCGAGTAGACTCAGTTAATACTTGCGAAAAACTTGATTGACATTAACATTTTTGTTGCTCTACTTTAAAACACCCTATATATATACCTATCATATGACAATAATGAGCTTAAATATTATATATAGCTATTACTTTCTAATCATTTTTTTAAATTTTCTAATAATAAAAAAAAAATTTTTGATATTTTTCAAAAATATTTATTGCAAAACAGAACAAACTCGCATTGTCAGCAATATTCTTATCTAATAAAGCAAGTTAAATTGAATTTTTACTATCTATAATATGAAAAAAATCTATAGAAATATTTTATATGGTAAGCCTGATTTAATCTATTGAATTCTACAAAATTTCAAACCTCTTAGGAATTTTTAAGTATTTAAAAAAAATTTTTTTTTTTACAACTAGCTTAGAAATATATGCCAAAAATGTCTCAGCTCTCAGTGAAATACTTTAATCCTAAATAGACCATACATTTCATATATAATACATACATAATATTTTGTAGGCTGCACCAACCCGTGCTGAAATCTAATATACCCCATCAAGAGGTATAGCTTAGTTAAAATGGGGGAAAAAAAACGTAGAAAAATAATTACTCAAATGTTGCGCAACAGCTTTCACTTTTCACATTTCACAGCATTTCTTTTTGTCCAGGCGAAGGGGAAAGCTGTTGAGGTGCCGTCCAAGCTCCCCTTCCCTCCTCAACGGATTCCCACGCCCATGCACTTTGCGCTGAGCTGAGCCAATTGCGTGGGCAGTTTTTCACTTTCAGTCGCGAGTGCCGAGTTGTGATTCCGTTCAGTTCAGGCTATAGCGGGAAGCTAACCCCTACCCCTTCCCCCACACCTAACCCACCATATTGTTGGGCATATCGCGGTCCGCGTGTCGCTCACTTCCGACTTCCGCTTGACATTGTTTGATTGTCCTTTAATTGAATTTAATTAGCATGAGGCGCGGCAAGGACGAATTTTTCCATATATTTTTTTCCGGGTTTTTCCCGTTTTTTTCCATACCTGACTTTTGTAAACTAGCAAAGGGGGGGGGGGTGT